>JASPKZ010005683.1:600000-960000 GCA_030220185.1 Diploptera punctata
TGTTCTCAACCTGAAGAGAGTTAAAACAACCCCTCAAGTAGCTTGTATCGAATCCCTCACAAAGAAATATAATAATCAACGCAAGCTTTAGGTAGAAACGTTATTAAGACCCAAGTACGCATTTCAACAAGTAGCTTTTTCTTTTTTTTTTTTTAACCTGCTATTATTACATTTTACTTTCCTCTCTTTTATTATCTGACATGTGTAATACATTAGCGGCCTATGTCGTTATAATCTGTCAAATTACGGTTATTGTATATTTACTAGTATTTTATTCACCTAATGTTGACCAAAGATGTATCCTATAACATGCTTCTTATAGCCCTACATGACATTTAACCAAGATCTAATTAAAGATCTAGTTGAAGGAAAATTTGGATTAGGTATTTCGGTTCACTAGTTACAGGAGATAATATACAAACCATTCCACGTTTGAAATTTGTTATAATTTTGTGACAATAAGCATATTTTTATTAACTTTTTTACTGATCTTCTTTATATAAACTTCTACATTCCAAAAAAAAAATGTAGACATTAATTTATTTCTATATCTGGCATGCTACCATTCAAATTCTCATGCCCAAGCTGCTCAGATCACTCTCTACATAATTATGTAAACACTTTCTAGGTTATTGTGTTTTCCTTTCACCTTCAATTTTGAAATTCAAAATTATTTTAGGCATAATAGTTTCCTTATTAAATATTTGTCTGCATTCTCTTTCAATTTGTTCTGAGCCAAAAATTCAGCCAACTGCTTAACTCGGAACTAAGAGAAGTCAAAGATGAAAGACGTGAGAAAACAGGTGCAAGAATTCAAGTGGAAATGTGAAATAACAATGTGGGGCGTACGAACTGGGAAAAGGAAGACAGGCTGTCCTAATTGTAGATAGGCAGATGATTTCAAGATTTTAGGCATTCTTTCATTAATATCCTAACCATTTTATTATTCCATCCATAGTAATTCTGCCCGAAGGCAGGTCTTTCACTGGAATCGTAGCATTTTCATGCTATGCCTTGCAGCTTTACTAGGGATTTATAGGCGTGGTAGTTTCCCGTTGCTTGCCACACCGGTGAAGGATGATGATGATAATGACAAGGATGATAATGATGGCCGAATGATTTTCGGGGACCGTTGGGCCCTAAGCTTCCTGACATTTGTCTTAAAACCATCTTATTATTAAGGGTTTAATAAATCCTATAATACTAGCCTACATGACTAAAATATTAAAGTTTCCTTTTTTTGTTTTTTTTTTCTCAATTCTCTTTCAATTCGTTCTGAGTAAAAAATTCTACAGATTGCAAACTCGGAACTAAGAGCAAGGTCAAAGATGAAAGACGTGAGAAAACAGGTGCAATAACTCAAGTGGAAATGTGAGACAACAATGTGGGACATACGTATTGGGAAAAGGAAGAAAAGTTGTCCTAATTGTAGATGGGCAGACGACTTCAAGACCGCAGCCGGGGCAAAGTGAACAATGATCGTCACGGACAGAGTGCGGTGAAAAACTGTAAGGAGGGTGGTGTTACGGTGAAATGGTGTGTAGAAAAGTCCTTCAGAAGCAAGACTGAATGGTAAAGGAAATAAAATACAGACTATTGTATATCTGGCTTAACTTGGCAAAGAGGGTGGTGGAGATATATGGATAGATTCTTGACAACTTTCGCCCAATTACAAAAGAAAGAACCCACCCTGTTGTCAGTTTTCCTCTTGCCCATTACCCTATTAACATCTGGTGAAGAAATACCGGAACATTGGTGCGAGTGAGACAAGTGAGCACAGCTGTCTCCTTCTACAAATTTCTTGCAAAGTTAAGCCAGACGAACTATAGGAGGCACAATAAAACCCAACAACCAAGAAAAAAATTCACACGGTCTGGTTTCCGACGTAAGAAATAACAATCTGCCCTGATGTGATTTTATTGGCTGATCTTCTTGGCACCAATCAACTTAGTGACACTGAAAAGTATGTATTCGATATTATATTCGGTCAATTTGAGCACTTTATTTTTTATCACTTCTACTTTATGCAGAAGGGGGGTTGTAACTGGACTTAAACGGCATCGGGAGTGTCACTGTTTTCTCAATGACCCCGAAAACTATGGATTCCTAACTAATATTGGTCCTTTATGACATTTCTACACGTTACCCCCCTCATCCTGCTTGGGATGCTAAGGATCAAACTTGGCTTAAATGTCATCGGGTCTGTGAGCAATCAGCATAGTGATTTAGAAACAAAGCATTCGACACTAATCTTGGTGACTTTCAAATGTTATGTTTTGCCCCTTCTTAATTCCTCGCCGTTAAAATCATTCTTAACAGTAATCAAGACTTCCTTTAAACACATATGTGACCCCCCCAATAACTATGTTTTAGACACTAATCTCAACCAGTTTAGACACCCGCCTCATGCCTCCTTAGGTAGTCGAGCAAATTTGAGTTTAAATGTCACCGGGACTTCCACCAATGAGTTCAGCTATTACGAAAACTATCAACTCTAAACTAACATTAGTTATTTCCGATTAGTTTTAGATATAACCCTGTCACTGAGATGCTAGATATCTCTTTCTCCCCAAGGAAGCTTTTTTCCAATTGTAAGTTACATGCATAGGCCTACCGAGTTTTTAAAATGATTTCAGATGTTCGAGGTGTTATGCTGGGAAATAAATAAGTCATTATGTTTTCCATCTCAACCTATCCCATCCCCATACGGGTGATTGAGATCTACAACACAATAGAGCCACTTTTCCAGATTGTAATTGATATGTGAACTAACTTGAGGTTATGTGTCATCTGCACTGTCACCAACCGTCATAGCGACTGTGGAAACTATGGATTTGACACTAATCTTGATCACTGTTGTCAATTTATTTTTCATCCCTTCTCACTCCCTTGCCCCTCTTAAGATGCTAGGAGTCAAACTTGGACCTAAATGTCATCGGGACTGTCGCCAAACAGCTTAGCTGCCCCAACAACTATAGATTCGACAGTAGTCCCGGTCACTTTTAACACCTTATTTTTCACCCTCATAGGGGCTTAATACCTCTTGACTGTCACCTATCAGCTTAGCGATAGCAAAAATATGGATTCTACACTTATCCAAATCCTTTTTTTTTTATTATTATTATTTTAGTTTTTCACCCTATATCAGCTCTTATGGATGTTAAGGGTCAAATTTAGATTTATAGTCTATGTCATCAGGACTGGTATTAATGGGTTTAGCGACCCCAAAAATTATGAATTCGACACTAATACTGGCATCCTTTTCATTATTTTTAGATTTCAACCCTCTCAACTCCCTTCTTGAATATGCTAGGGATCTCTTATCATGCACGAAATCTTTTTTTCAGATTGTAAGTTATATGCTTACCGCGTTTGAATGAATTACTCCAGGTGTGTCCCGCATCGTAGACGAGTGGAAGGCAAGATGCCTTGGTGCAGAGCTACGGGATTTGCGCTGGTTCGAGTCCCCCATGGGGAAGAAATTTTCTCAAGGAATTTCGGTTAATATGGGACCAGTACCTACCCAACCCCCTGAGGAATTTGGGTAGCTACAATAAATAGCGGCTCCAGATTGAGAAAACAAGCTATAATGGCATGGGGACCCGACATGCTGACAACATTGTCACCCCTACACTGGCTGGATGATCGTCGACTTCTGTGATTAACACATGTGAATGTGCCTTCTAGGCCTGTCGCACCATGGAGTTTTTTTTTTTTTACTCCAGGTGTTCTAGCATTATGTTGGAATATAGGTTATAGGCCTATAGGTCGTTGTCGATTATGTTTCATTTCAAACCCCTTTACTCCCTACCGGTGCTAGGGATATTTTACCCCTCACAGCCAAATTGTCGGATCATAATTTATATGTGTATCAAATTTGGTTGAAATTGCTCCAGGCATTCGAGACTTATTCAGGCGCACACAAACACACACACGCATACACATACACACATACATTCATATTGTGTATTGTTATATAGATTGTTTTTAACGTAAAATTGATTTTTATTTATGATAAATAGCCTCTACAAAACTCTAACTTTCATACTAATGTCTGGAAGTACGTTGTAATACAGATAGATAATTTTAATATGGTCTATTTCAATTTACCCATCACTTCGACACATCACTTAACGTAGGCTTAAATTATTTTATTTTGTACGGAGAATAGTATATACCCTAGCCGCCATATCTCCGGCTCTGAAGTTTAGGTTATACGAGGGGTAAAGGGAGAATTAGCCCTCTACTGCCAATAAGGAAATGGTGGTAGTAGGAGTAGATGTCTGCCACAACCAAACGCTGCTCTTGCGAAAATTTGAAATTGCTGAGATGTTGTCAGCTGTATGTCTGCTAACCGCATACAAAAAGCGGCCACTCCCACTGAATATCCATATCGGCAACACTGTCGTGAAAACGTCAAGGCCGGAAAATCAGTGGCTGCAGATTAGGATAGGCCTATGTTTATATGTCTGTGTGGTGTAAAGTGTATTGTATGAGGAATGATAATGAAGAGAAGGGAGGAAGCGAAATCCGGTACCAGCACTTAGCCTATTCCTGTCGAAAATTACCAAGGGGTGGCAAGCTTATCGTTCCTATCCGACGGGACGGACGAATCGCTGTCATAAATGCCACATTCCTACTTAACACATGTAGGGTACTCCGGAGGGATTTTCAATTTAATGCAGAAATATTGTTCACAATCTATCGATTAAAATTGTACACTACTACCCGTCTTGACGCCGAGATATAAAATTTTAGAATTAAATTAATTTAGTTCATAGTTTAATTTACAATGTCCTAAAGTTGTAGGGCCTATATTGCACTCTGAGTTAAGATCATAGGTTATCACCGTTATTACTTTTGATACATTACAATACATTTATTTGTAGGTCTAATTGATGTAGGTTATAGGCCTACAATGCCTATCTTTGGTCACTGAGAATAAGTTAGTAGTTAAATATATAATTAGTACTTTTCAGGAAAACACTTTTTAAACCGAAAACACGTAGGCCTACAGTTTTTACGATATACCAATAAACTGACTTCTTCATATTTCGAAAAGTGTTAAGAGGCGTGGATTATCAAATTCTACATAGAGAGAAAAAGGCTTGAAAGATTAACCATTTCGACTTACCAACTTATTCGTTGAGACCGTATATGATATATTATAAATATATCCGTTATAAAACAAAATAACACATTTACAGATAACAAGAATAGGCCTAATATAATTAAAACATTTATGGATAGGGCCTACTGTATACTGTTCGGTATATCTAGTGTTATCTCAATGTGTAAGGTTGGTACCATCGACTTTGAAAACATATTTACTCTCTAGGGACCAACCTTAGGTGAATTAAGAAAAATCGATTACATTTTCAAAAAACAGTTTTTACAAGACGTGCAAAATTGCTCATTATTATACCGACAATTTTACAGATTCTGTAAAGCTACATTTTGAAAATACGGTCCATTATCCTTAATAGGTGGATTTCATCCAATGCTTATATTAGACCTAGCCTATATAAGATCCATATAGACCTAATTGCATGCCCCTATTTATTTTAATACTGAATTATGTTTATCAAAATATAAACTATTTCTTCTTCTTCTTCTGCCCTCTACAGGTGTTGTTGGCACATCGCCTGTTCTGCGAATACGCAAAATGGTAGTCTATCTGTTGTCAGGTCTCTACAGGTCTCTCCAATCCCGTGGTTGGTAATATAGTGATTTCAATGGTATCCGATCTTCTGGCATTCTCAAAACATGCCGTTTCCATTTAAACTGATACTTGTTTATGTTCCTTACAAATCCTTCCGCTTCAATTTGTTTCTTAGATTTTAACTACATATAGGCCTACTGTCTCTTAATGTTGTTCCACTTAAAAATAGCAGGGATTTCATTTGAGAGCTACTTAATCTAGCTTTATCCCGCTGATCAAAATATAAACTAATTTAATAAATAGCTCAAATATGCGAATATTTTATCTGAGACCCGGGATGACATATAATGTAGGTCTAAGTCATGTATATCCAGATATATTAACCTCATGGCGGGAGAGGCCTATAAGGCCCTTAGCTGCAGCCGGATGCTAGCCTCACACCGACATGTGTTAATCACAGAGGTAGACGATCACGTAATGGTTTATTCATTATCTTATCTGGCGGAGAGGACCTTTGAAGATGTTAATCATTTTTTCCAGCCAGTGAAGAGGTGACATGTGGTCAGCATGTCGGTTCCCCAGTCGTTATAGCTCCTTTTCTCAACCTGGAGCAGCTACATATTGTAGCTACCCAAATACCTCATGATGCTGAGTTGGGCACCGGTGTCATACTGGCCAAAATCCTCCAGATAAATAGGCTATTATTTCATTTAAATTGTGAAATAAAAAAAAATAATTAAACCTCACGAACCTCGGATCTCCGCTAGACCACGGGGAAAATCGTTATGGAAGTTTTATTCTAAATTTTAGGTAATAAAATTGAATGTACTGTAACTCTAACTCACTGGCACTATCAAACCGGTAGGTTCATAATGTTTTCCAATCATCCCCCGTATAATCTACTTCCTTCAAATCATCGTTAGTGTTATTCTCCCACCTCATTCTTGGTCTACCAGCTGGGCGTTTTCCCCCTGGTTTTCCTACAAGAAGTTTCCATGCACGTCTTTCATTCCCCATTCGTGCCACATGCCCTGCCCATCGCATCTACGAGACTTAACTATTCTCATTATATCTGGCTTCCTATAAAGAACATTTAGTTAATTGTCATGTAGTCTTCTCCATTCACCTGTCTGATCATCTCTCTTTGTTCCAAAAACTTTCCTAATAACTTTATTCTCAAATACCCGTAATCTTCTTTCCTCCCTTAAAGTAAGAGTCCATGTTTCGCATCCATATAATATAACTGGTAGAATAATAGTTTTATATATTTTCAGTTTAACATTTTTTGAATGTAATCGAATGTATGAATTTCGTTATATAACATTAGCTTTGTTAACTTGGATGTTCTACAGACAGAATTACACACTGGTGGAATGAGCAGATATCGAGGAACAAGACGTGATCAGATAAGTGAGACTGATAACTGTATGTTCTTGTGGATCAGATCACAGGAACTGGACTATGTCTTCCGGCGGAAGTGTTTAGTGGACATGCAACCCTTTTTCCCGCCATTTACACAACATTTCACCCCTCCGCACAGTTTTACAACTCAAAACCTCTAACACTAATAATCGTCTATTTACATTAACTTGTAATAAGAAATTTAATTCAATCAAGTATAGAAAAAGCCTATCCGATAATATATTTAAATAAAATCTTGAATTTAACCAGATTTAAAGTAGATATCACTTTTTTTAATTATTACTATTATACATCTGACCCATACAATCTTAAGTATAAACGATAAGAATTTTTAATAGCGTATATTTTTATTTTTGTAATAATTTTCTTTATGACCAAAGAGTTCGTTTTAGCCATATAGGCCTATATCTAATTTATAATGACACCATCACGATATCACCACTAAAACAAAATCAACTGTAAAATAGGCCTACAAATAAATAATCTAAACAAACCCCTTTCTGCTAAAATGATTTAACACTTTAATTGATTTGTTTTCTTTTGAAGGAAAATATCACAACTAAAATAAATTATATGTAAAATAAATAAAAATAAAATTAATTAAATTAGCAGAACACACAGATTCATAATAAAACCTATAGGAGATATATATATATATATATATATTGTCGCCCTCGGTGATGTAGGCTAGTGGTTTTGCTCTTTTTCTCAAGTTTCGAGAGTCGTGGGTTCAAACTCGATCGGGGTCCTTGGACTTTTAGGATGGAAAAATCCAAGGGACAAATCCTCCGAGAAGGACTTCAAGCCGTGGGTCCCGAGTCTGAAGACTTTTCTGTTCTAAAAGAACATCAATCCTAAATTAGTACCTCTGAGCAAAATTTAACAGGTCACAGACTTCCCTATCCCAATAACATCTTAGTTGCTTATTACATGTCACACTGAGACGATGTGCTGCCCATGTGTCTGTCACTCACTGACATCTCTAGAGAAACAAGCGTAAATAAATAAGCTTGATCAAGAAACTCCCGATAGGGGATCATTCATATCAGCATGAGGGACGTATGGGATATATATCCATCCATAGTAATTCTGTCCGAGGGCAAGTCTTTCACTGCAATCATAGCACTTTCATGCTATGCTTTGCAGCTTTACTAGGGAATTAGCCTATAGGTGTGGTAGCTTCCCGTTGCTTTCCACACCGGGGAAGGATGATGATGATGATGATGGCCGGATGATTTTCGGGGGGAACGTTGGGCACTAAGCTTTCTGACATTTGTCTTACAGGTGAGGAAAAAACCCGAAAGAAATCTCACCCAGGAGCCTGTCCCGACCGGGAATCGAACCCGGGCCCGCTGCGTGACAAGGCAGCACACTACCTCGAGACCACTGAGGTGGAATACAGCCTATATATAATTCTAAAACATATGCATTTGTTGATTGAAATGAAAACAAAAACAATTCTCACAAAGAATAGCTACATAGGTCTACTTAATTTAATTTAAAGATTTAAGGAAACAAATTTTAAAAATGTTTAATAGTAAATGAGGCTACAGTATGCTGTCCCAAATAAAATCTGTTTGTAATCACATTGCATGACATTTACAGTCAGATCTACTTAATGCATTTTCAACCATTAAGAATAAATAAATGACATGTAGGGGCTTACTAACGTAAGAAAACATTAGAGTAATGGTAAATCTAAGACATTAATTTTAAATATAACGATGTTTGTATATTTGTGTGACATTTGTATTTTAAAAAGGAAGGAATATAGTAATCAAACATATAGGCCTACACTTCTACCGTATACTATAATTTACATGAAATTTACTCGAACGCAATAATTTTCCTATCAAACGAAATCAACACTATAATCGACAAAAATATTAAGCTACACTCCCTAAGGGAAATTTCTTTTCCACGAATGTAGATAATCTATAAACTTACATGACTAGACTAATGTATTGGAACAATGTGGTAATACAAGAGCATATGGCAACTGAAATTTTGGATGGAAATTGATATACTTACTTACTCACTGGCACTATCGAACCTGCAGGTTCATGGCCGCACGGACATAAGCTCTCCATAGATCCCTATCCTGAGCTAATGCTTTCCAATCATTCCCTGTACAATCCACTTCCCTCTCAAATCATAATTAATGTTATTCTCCCACCTCACTCTTGGTCTATCAACTGGGCGTTTTCCTTCTGGTTTTCCTACAAGAAGCTTCCATTCACCTCTTTCATTCCCCTTATATGCCACATGTCCTGCCCATCACAGTCTACGAAACTTAACTGTTATTATATTTGGCTTCCTATAAAGACCATGTAGTTCATTGTTATGTAGTCTTCTCCATTCACCTGTCTGTTCATCTCTCTTAGGTCCAAAAATTTTCCTACGTTCTTTATTCTCAAATACTCGTAATCTCCTTTCCTCCCTTAAAGTAAGTCCATGTTTCGCATCCATATAATGTAACTGGTAGAATAATAGTTTTACATATTTTCAGTTTAACGTTTTTTTGAAAGGAGATGGGACATCAAAAGTATCTGTAATGCATGGAAATTGATATATGCCTACTATATTTTAATACAGGGCGATATAATAAAACAGGGCGATAAAATAAAACAGACCTTTTAACAGACTATGATAGCTAATTGAGATGGTTAAAACTTGACAAAATGACCTAAATTAATGCAAGATTTTAATAAAACACAATATTTATTGTTATCTGGGAGTCACTGTGTCCTTGTGTTTTATTAACATTGACAACATTAGGTAGCAGTAGTAGTAGTCCTGATCACTCCACTGGGAAGCATAGGACCTTAATAAAAGCTCGTCGACGCACTCTGTTGTTTGCCAATGCCTTAATTTCATTCCAACTCATCCCTGCCTGTTCAGCTTCATCCTTGATGGCATTACTCCATGTTGCCCTAAGGTCTTCCTCTTCGCCTTCTCAATCCTTGGGGGTTCCAATCAAATGCCATTTTGTGATGTTATTCTCTCCCCTTAACATATGACCAACCCATTTCCATTTTCTAAATTTAATTTCTTTAGTCTACATATTTCAATTTGGTTCGTTCTCCTCCAAAATTATTTGTCATAATGTCTGGCCACCATATACCCAAGACATTTCTCAGGCAACGATTTACAAAGATGGCAATATTAGGACAACGATATAACATATAGAGTACCTCATGAAGCTTCCTCCATTTTACATTTTAATCCTTTATGGGGCCGAATATTCTTCTTGGGATTCTATCATCATCATCATCATCATCCAGGGATTAAGCCTGTTGGCTCGTTCCGGTTTCATGAAAGCTAGAATTGTTAAAATTGTTCAAACCATCTTCTGTGTGGGCGTTCAACATTTCTCCTTCCGTGCGGTTTATAATTTAGCAACAATTTTGGAAATCTTTCTTCTGGCATTCTATCAACATGTTATTTTCTGGGATTCTATTTTCGAATGATTTTACCTTGACTTCTTCCCTTAGCGTAAGAGATCATGTTTTACACTCATTTAGGCCTAGTACTATAGAGAAATAGCTGTTTAACAAACACAAGCAAACTACATAAAAATGTTATTAGTTTTTATGTAGCCTAAACCTAAACTATAAGTTAAGCTACATAAACTTGTAAAAATATAAACTTATAAAAATATGAACTTGTAAAAATATAAAATTGCAGAATTTTCAAGTAGACCGTTTAGAAAACTTAAATTGCATCTATTGATATTTCAGTGAAATATAGGCTCGTAGGCATAAAAAAATTATAGTTATGAAAATAATTTACAAGAACGAAGTAGGTCTAAATAAAAATTGCTAGTCTGTAAATATGCAATAACTTTATCTACATCCTTTAGCCTATACCTAAATATTGGCGGTAAAAATAGACCTATCCGCAATAGATGGTCTATATAAATTTACCATATAGCCTACTTAAATATGATATTGAAATCAATATGCTTGTAGGCAGAAAAGAGACGCAATGTACTGCATGGTGCTGTTACTCCGTATTTCATTCCCGCTTACCTTAATTGTTGTATTCAGTTAGTTTCATTTCATATAATCCCATATTTTAAAATATATTTCCATAAACATTCCCAAACATTGTGTAAGGAAATGAATTGTATTCTTTTCAATCACTTTTATCATAGGCCCTATATATATATATATATATATATATATATACATAGGCCTATATAGGCCTATACACACAGGGTGTATCATAAAGGATAGCGCAAACTTATATGGTTGAATGTACACCATAGGCCTAATAGAAGCAACAATGTCCTAGTAAACATGGGTCCGCAAACGAGGCGTTTGCGAGATAATTACGAATGTATGGTTACAAGCCGCCACTGACGTCATTTTTGTAACATCGTACTAGGTGATTATATCATTGGGCCACACATTCTTCCACGAAAACTTAATGGACGGAGGTACCTTAGGTTTCTGCGGCGTCATCTTCCAGGATTGCTTGAGGATGTTTCCCTTCAGCAACGTCGGAGTTTGTGGTACATGCGTGATGGAGCTCCGGCACATGTTTCTGCTGCTGTGAGACGGCATCTAACGCGCAGATACGGCCAAAGATGGATAGGTCGAGGCGGATCTGTACCTTGGCCTCCAAGATCACCTGATCTAAATCCTTTGGATTTTTATGTCTGGGGTCACCTCAAAAGCGAAGCGTACAGCACACCCGTTAACACGATTGAAGAACTGGAGCAGAGTTGTACATGCTTGTCAAAAATTCAGAAATGATCCAGGGGTTTTCGAAAGAATTCGACATTCATTGCAGAGACGAGCTCAGTATTGCATCCAGTTGCAAGGAAGACACAGGTAACCCATAAGTGAAGTGAACTGTGAAATGTGAACTAAATGAGATGAAAAATTAATAGTAAAGTCTAAATTCAAATAAATTTATACTAACTAGGACGATGTTTAGAATTACGTCAGTGGCGGCTTGTAACCATACATTCGTTATTATCTCGCAAACGGCTCGTTTGCGGACCCATGTTCACTGGGACATTGTTGCTTCTATTATCGTGTAGCTACTTTCAACCATATAAGTTTGCGCCATCCTTTATGATACACCCTGTATATATATAATACATGAGAGGTTCAAGTTATTTGCCATTGTATTAATTATTTAATATATAATGATTGGTTTTATAGTGATCTCATATAATCGTGCTTATTGCTCATATTTTTACTTTATTCTTAGCTACTAAAGTAGAACTGTATCATTATAAGCGTGTGCCTGTCTGCCTGTCCTTTATGGACTTAAAAATACTTGACCGATTTGAATGATGAAACATCATCGTTTAGAGTTTTTTGCTGGGACAATTAACGTAGGCCTCTATAACAAATTATGTACGTACAATAGGGAAGGAGAAAAAAATACATCAGTGCATCAAAAAAGTACCTTTTGGACGCTTAAATGGTTTACGCTGCCTAAACCATAACAAATAGGTTATACCAAATTAATGTACACAGAATTGAATATGCCTATCTCAAAAAATTCTACAAAAAAGTCCGCAAAAGCATATATCTATCTTTAACTCATAATAACCATTTTTTGTCTTTCAGCTCATTGATGCCAAGAAGATCGGGAGAAGTTGTTTCTCGGGCAACACCAGGTAATCAGCATGGGGCTTCCAAAAATAATTATGGTATAAATGTATAATTACTTTTCTTCTACTTATTCAACTAAACATAAAACCATTTTTTATCTATTTAGGCGTAGCAGCGCACGCCGGGTATTAGCTAGTAAATTATATTAAAAAAAAGCATGTAGGCCTAATAGAAACCTACTGAATCATAAATGACACACAAACTCCATTGAACACAAAAACAACATTTTTATTGGACATAATTCCACTTCAGGACTGAACAATGCTATTCTGTTTGACTGAATTAATGAAAATGTTTTGACAGAGGCCTATGATTTCGATATAAATACTTTTTTATCTATGCCCCAGGTTGTCGTTTCGACATTTCTGGTGTTCTATCCTGGCATTGGCTTAATTGTAACCCACTTCTGAATTTGGGGCGCCTGGAAGGCGGAGTTCCGGTACCCTCGATGATATGATGGATGATAAATATTAATGATGCACCAGGAGAGTTCATAACCTAAACTTAACCTAAATTCCAGACCATGGGCAACAACAGGAATGATTCCCTTTCAGGAAAAATTGCTATGGTGTGAACGGGAATCGAACCCGGGACCTCATGAATAGTAGTTAGGAACGCTGACCACTAGCCCATGAGGAAACTAGGCCTATTATTAAATTTATATTAATAAAGGTATTAGCTAACGCGATGCCATGAACTAAAAGGGAGGCCACTTTAAAATGTAATTTAACCACTAGCAATAATGTAATAATAATGTCAAGAAATTAGCTAGAGTATGTTTTGGAAGACCTGAATCCGGAATGATTTAATTGGGCATAATCCCCCGCAGTTTGTACGCATATATCCCACAAGGCTGACTTTCTCAGCGACAAATGAAGTCGCTTCTTGCAGAGAAGATGAGAGATCCCCAAGATTTCAGTCAATAACCACCAAGTTTCACATTTAATTGGAGCTAAGAAATAAAAGACATCTCTAACTTGTCCTACCCCTTACTCCCACCCCATCCCTACAAATAATAAAGAAACACACATCATTAATCTAGTATAAGACTCACGTAGCTTCAAGGGTTTCTCCAGATATTTTTGCTCTGCTATTTCTTATTCACTACGCTTGCCCCTTTTCTTGAAGATAATGAGGGGGTTATTCAAGATATGAGCCCCTTGATACCCGTGCATACTTAGCCTAACTTATTATACCTAGCTCCAGGGTAAACTTTCTTATTAATGCCACCAAAATAATGATAACGATTGCACAAATCATGTCTCATTTTCAACTTCCTTTAGAATAGGAAATAATTTAAAGAAAGTAGCCTAGTATATGCCTATTGATAACTGGTTTATAACCCTCAAATACCGTAATCTCTTCTCGTTCAAATTTTAAAGACTCTTATCGATTACAATTCTGTTTAAAAAATGTAGGCCTATTATTGGAACAAATTTATTTAAATGAGATTTAGGTGTGCAAGGAACATTTTTCTGACTGCTAGGCACTAGATATTGAAAACTCAAATTTGCAGTCCACGTCACTTTGAACCTAACACGGTAGTCTATTATTGAAATATTGTCGAAATGAAATTATATGCAACTGTTCGGAAATTGTTGAACTTGGCTCTCAAATGTTTCTGATATATAAGGTGCAAGGCACATAGGCCTAAGTCCGTTTTACCAAAACATTGTTACACAATAAATTCAATTAAACAATAGGTAATATATAAAATGCGTTACTTATTTCAATTTTATAAACTTTCATTATTAAAAATTTTCTTTCACTAAATAGTATTTTAAAATACCTCTCGAGTTTTCATCTGTTTGGATTATTTATTTCCGTAGCTACGCTCCACTAGTGAATTATCGATAAGATGCAAACTCCTGTGGTAGGTTCATTAATCTTGATAATGTCAGGTAGGCCTAATCTTCCTTGATATGGAAATGATAAAATATGAAAATTATTTCAAGTTAAAATGCCAAGTTTGTACCTAAGTAACACTTTTTAAGGCTGCAATGCTTGCAATATTAGTTAAATGAGCATCTATTTGAATGAAGTTATTACAATTTAGTGTACATTTTCAGATTGTTTACTAGCCATCATTCCATTAAGTTTCTCAACATTGTTTTACATGGTTACAAATTATGTTAATGGAAACGGTCTATAAATAGGATTACATTTTTATCTAAAATACGATACAGGCCTTATAGCCTATATTTTTCTCTGATTACATCACTAAACCATCATCATCATCAACAAGAATTAAGCCAATGGCCTGTTCCGATCTCATTATAGGTCGAATTCGTCCTTCCATCTTTTCAATAGTCTTCCCAACATTCTTCTCCCTTTTGGTTTATAGTTACCTATATGCTACATTCTTCTTGGTACGCGCTGTTCATTCATTCGTAATACATGCTGAAGGTAAGCTTTTTGATATTTTACTCTTTCACAGAGATTAAAGATATTAAGTTCGTTCTTATATCTTCGTTTTTCTTTTATAGGTCCTTTGGTATCCTGCTATTGCTCTCAACAACTTCATTTCTGCAGCCTCTATTTGTTTACTATCTGCATTTGTTAATGTCCAGGTTTCACATCCATAGATAAGAGATGGAACTGTCAATACTTTGTAAAATTTTAAAGTAGTTTCTCTTCTAGTTTTATTCAATAAAGTACGTTTAATTGTGCCACGTACATAATTGAATCCTTGTATTTTAGTGTGTTTAGGCTATCTAAATTTCTACCATTACCTAAATGACTTCCCAAATAATTAAAATTCTGAACTTGGTCTATAATTAACTTACATTCTTTATCACTATTTTTGTTCTTATTGCAAATTTTCTTTCAGAGCTAATATTTTTGTTTTAGATATAGATATTCTTAAATTGTATTTTAGAGAGATATCATTTAAAGTATAAATTAATTGATCACTAAACCTAAATACAAATCAATTAAATTTATAAAAATCTATAATATTTCAGTCATAATACATAAAGCTTATAAATGTAGGCCTAGCTCGAAGTTTATACATCAAAATGTTTTATGTAGGCCTACCTAAAATAAAGTCAGAAGTAAAAAATAGACATAAATTAGAATTCTCTAAACATTTTTGTAATGATAATTAATTTCCCTAGCTCACACGTTTATTAATAAAATCAAAACTCTTAACTAGAACAACTGAATTAAAGATATATAAAATCTTGATTAGACCCGTGGTAACATACTCTGCTAAAACATGGTTGTTAAATTAAGAAGATGAAAATGCTTTACATATATCCAAAAGAAAGATAATAAGACGAATAGGCTTATATGGACCAGTATTGGATCATATACTCAGAGGAGAGGATCTTATAAGATACATTAAGTTATTGAGATGAGATGAGTAGGACACGAAAGAATGGAAGATGGAAGAATACCATAACGATTAATACATGACAACATAAAAGGAGTAAGAAGGAGAGGAAGACCGAGAAGGAGGTAGCTGCAGGATGTGGAACATGATTTCAGAAGGATGGGAATAAGAGGGTGTAAAGAGAAAGTACAGGATCGAGTGGAATGGAGGAAAATTGTGAAGGAGGCCAAAACTCACAATGGGTTGTAGCGCCAAATAAGAAGCAAGGATCAGGCCTAATAGTGAAACACGTTAGTTTTGTTTTATTTGATCTACAATTGCATCTTCTCTTCTATAATAACGCTGCATGGCATTCTCTTGTATAGACTATAGACTTTGGTTTATGCTGGAATACAGATGTATGTTCCTTGAAAATGACTCCAGTAAAATAAACCTATGTTTAATCCTTAAATTGGAGAAACATTTATTTGGCGTGCCAGTAATTTAAATGTGTCGGGCCGCAGTGAAAACAAACCATAAAACCTATAAATGCAAATATATTATTATTATTATTATTATTATTATTAATATTATTATTATTATTATATGTTATATAATTCGACATAAAATTAAATAATTTCTAAATATTCGTTTTTATATTTATTTATTATAATATTTAATATATAAATAAATATAGTCTATCCTATAATGCTTTAGGCCTATTAAAATTATATAAAAAATACAGCGTTATTTGGGGAGGGAAGACATCAATTACTGTTTTTCCGTTACACAGTAGGCCTAATCAATTGTTAAAAAAAATGTTTTCAAATCCTAATTCTCAAATTTCAGCAGTCAGTTCAAATTAATGAAACCAATAACGTACAATTCCTATAAATCTTTGTTGCAAATTAACTTATAGTAAAATTAAATTAATATTTTACATAAACAATAAGCCTACATATTTTAAAGGCCTGTTCCAAAAGTGTAAGATACGATCCATATGTCTAATATTTAAAAATAAAATATACGCCTAGTTCCAGAAGAGTAAAATATAGAAATAAGAGAAGGAAACATGGAAAATTATTATTGGCATAGGCCTAAGTGAAATAACGAAATCGTTAATTTATACAGTTCAAGAGAAAAATAAAAATAGATACCAAATAACAATTTAAACTATTTTATAAATTATTATAACTTACATTTTTCATGTATCATAGAAAATAAAAGAAAAAATGGCTGGTTGATGTCTAATATTCTGACATCTAATACTGAAGTCTTGCTCTCCAATACTTCGAAGTTTTGAAAGTTTCTTCATTGACAGCTATACAGTTGTTGAGGTGTTCGTCATCCACTTCTTCCTCAGGGTGGTTGCATAGAATGCATCTTGATGTAAACAATAAATTAAAGGCATTTAGTAACTAACTTATTCACAATATCGAACCCGTAGGAACATTTGTTCTCCGTACAACCCTATCCTGAGATATTTTGCAATCATCCCCTGAATAATTTACCTCCCTCAAATATTGGTTAATGTTAGTATCTGGTAATACTATTTAGTTTGGCAGTAAGATATTGGACATACAGCCAAACACAGAAAAATAGTTAATGCATTTAGATCTGGTTTAGTGCATCTAAGTTTGGGTGGGTGCACGTTAAAAGCCCTGGGCTGGGTTTGGGGGAGATGGAGGAATTGTCTCCCTCTCTTCTCCCTAATTTCGCAAGTCACCCTTCCTCTCCCCACAGTCAAGGGGGTGGGACTTTTTTGTGGCGGGGGAGGGAAATTGACGAATCGTATCGTCGCGCATGTCCGATCGGAGAAACGAGGCGCACATAGGGTGATGAAGAACCCCTACACCATGTTTGTTATTACTGGCTCTCATTTTTGTTTGTTTCACTTGGCA
This sequence comes from Diploptera punctata, assembly GCA_030220185.1. Taxonomy (NCBI): domain Eukaryota; kingdom Metazoa; phylum Arthropoda; class Insecta; order Blattodea; family Blaberidae; genus Diploptera; species Diploptera punctata. The sequence continues at coordinate 617,932 of JASPKZ010005683.1, forward strand.
TATTTAAATACAGTTCATTTTGACACAAATTTAATCAGCATTTATTATAAATATTATATGAGATCAGGAGTAAAATGGACTTTTTTTATTTAATTCTCTGTTATTCAAAGCTCAAGGGCGAAACATTAAGGTATTCAACTGAAACGGTTAAAATGCACTGAACAGAAAGTTTTCAATAGACTATTACCCATGGACCGAAATCGTCTCTCAGTTAAACGACCGTTTGGCTTTATATATATATATATATATATAATATATATAGGCCTATAAAACATATCACTGTAAAAGTACATGAATCTTCAATACTAGTAAAATTCATATCAAATTCCGTTGAGGTGAATAGTAGCGAACGACCCTTCAAGTCCACATCGTCGTGAACAACAGCAGATAGTAGCAGACTCATCCTGCTGATGATGGAAGTTAACTTCCGAAAGGCCTACAATTAACATTTTAATATAATATTTTAATACAGTTGAGGACGACGGCACCTGCCAACAGGTAGGCCTATATGCCTATTTTAATTTTTATTTTATGACATGAATCTTGGTAACCGACTTAAAAAATTGTCCATCTTCAACTTGATTTCTTATTAGGCCCCTACATCCCTCAAACATAGTAAACTATATTATATTTTTATTCTTTATGAAAATTGAAGTAAACTGTTTAATTACACATTTTAGTGCTCTTTTCCTTCTTGTTAGTCTAAACGATTCACTAATAAAAATTTGGAGAACATTATTCTAGTTGCTGTAATGTTCTAAGACTTATCTATCTCCTGTAGAACTAAATAACTAACTCATTAGCACTATCGAACCCGTAGGTCCATGGCCGCGCGAATGTAAGTTCCCCATACATCACTATCCTGAATTGTTTTCCAATCATCCCTGTAATCTACTTCCCTCATGATTAATTTTATTCTCCCACCTCATTCTTGGTCTACGAACTGACCGTTTTTTCTCCGGTTTTCCTACAAGAAGCTTCCATGCCCCTTTTTCATTTCCCATTTGTGTCATATGTCCTGCCCATCGAAATTTATGAGATTCTACTGTTCTTATATTGTAAGACTAAATAGCTAATATTATCAATGTATCATATCAATCTTCAAACGTGATTCGATAAACGAAAATCGTTATTTTGAATATGCTTTCCCCATCGTATTTTTTAGTCGGCCTGGCTGATTTAGGGGTTATGTTCTTTATCTCTAATTCCAAGTATATCGGGCTCAAACGCGACCGAGGTCGATGGATTTTTATGATGGAAAAATCCAAAGTAAGAGACCTCCGGGAGGGACTATTAGCCGTGGGTCCCGAATTTGAAGGATTTCGGGATCGTAAAAGAATCTCAAGCCTAAATTAAAGAATCTTCCCTATCCAAGTAATAGCCTACTTCAGTTGCCTAATATTTGACCACATGTTACTTGCTGATATATGTTGGTATATAAGGTTATTAATTACCTTGGTCAAGAAACTCCCACTATGGAGCACTCATGTTCCTACTCGGACCTATGAGGGTAGACTTAGCAACTCCCGCTATGAGGCCTATACATCGAGCAAATCTGCCGCTTACAAAATTTAGCCTAGGCCTATTTGTAAACTCTAAGCGTCTCTATAACATTAAGGTGTTTATTTAGGCTTACGTTTTTTCTGGAAACGTTCACCTTGGAATCAGGTAGTAGGCCTATCTCCTTCTTCTTCTTCCTTTCATGTGATAGACCTAGTGGTCTGTTATGGTCTCAACCCAACGTTTGAAGGGTCTGCCAAAGATCTCTTGCCTGGTTGCTGGTAATTTAAGATTTGACGTGGTATTCTTGTTCTGCTCATTCTTTGTACGTGAGATTTCCAGTTGTTTCTGTATTTTTGTACATATTCCATGACTGATTCTGTTTTTAATTCTTTGAGAATCTCAGAATTCGTTTTATGATCTGTTCTTGAGTAACCTGCAGTACGTCTCCATAAATTTCATTTCTGCCGCAGTTAGTCTTTGTTCATCTACACTGCGAATACACATAATATGGATCTGGCCAGTATTTTGTAAATTCTAGTTCGTGTGTCTTGCTGTATTGTGTAGGCCTATCAATATTATTAATTAACAATTCTACAATTGCCAAGGAAGTTGGCTGGAAGTCTAGGGTTCGAAACCTTAGTTGACATTTGATTGAAAATTAAATTCTAATAAACTCATGAACGCACACAACAATAAATACAGGTCTGCACAATTTATTGTCGGCCCGATTGGCTTGTGGCTTCCATGCTCGCTTCTAGTTTCCAAGTTCACGGATTCAAACCTGATCGGGATAGATCGATGTTTAAGTGCGTAAAAATCCTGAGCACGGCTTTCTCCGGAATTTAAGTAAAATTGTGCGTCCTGTGTCATAGATATGTGGCACGTGAAAGAGCTCAAGTCTGGAAAAAAAGAGGGCTATGAGAAAAAATGGTCCTTACAGTACTCGCCAGGATTTGAGTTGCGAGATTAATGACCTAAGTAGTCAAAGAGCGTCATTAAATGTCTACTACTTATCTACCTATAATTTACTGGCACATAACAAAGTATCCTAAAAATTGTAGCTATTATCTAAGCTGTTCAAGCGTCCTCAAATAGGTATTACTTAAGTAAAATTGTAAATTTTGCAATTAGGTACAGACTGATATATTATAGGTTCACTTAGGCCTACTTTATTTTTACCTTTCAAAATTATTCATAATAAGCTTAAGCAATTTATTAGCTATAGTGTTTTAATTGTAGTTAAATTACCACAAGGGCTTAATTAGGCCTGTAGTGGAATGATTTTACTTTACTTTTACCTATTCAAAATTGTTCATAGCCTATAGGATATTTATTGTAAGGTTTAAATTGTAGACCCAAGGGTCTATTGAGGTTTCTAGTAATATAATTTTACTTTTAATTAGGCCTATTCAAAATTGTTCATATAGGTTAGGCCTATTTATTATCCATCCATCCATAGTAATTGTGCCCGAGGGCACGTCTTTCACTGCAATCATAGCATTTTCATGCTATGCTTTGCAACTTTACTAGAGAATTGCAGGTGTGGTAGCTTCCCGTTTCTTTCCACACCGGTGAAGGATGATGATAATGATAAGGATGATGATGATGGTCGGATGATTTTCGGGGACCGTTGGGTCCTAAGCTTCGTAACATTTGTCTTACAGGTCAGGGAAAACCCCAAAAAAGAAAACTCGCCCAGGAGCCTGTCCCGACCGGGAATCAAACCCGGGCCCGCTGCGTGACAAGGCTCGAGACCACAGTGGTAAGATTCAAATTATATTTAAACTACCGCAATGGTTCATTTTACTTTCACTTATACAAAACTGCTCATATAGGCTATTTATTATAAGGTTTAAATTAGCCTATAATTAATCCTTTGTCTTTGGATACAATTGAAATATAAAATAAAATAAGTTAAAATGTACCTTCATAGGTAAAATCCGTCGTGCTCAACTTATAAAATATGTAATCTTTATGCCTGTATGCCTTTCAGAACATTCGTTCCATCTTCAGCAGGTCACTCTTCGTTACAACATCTAGTATAGGCCTACCTATGATTGTTGATGTTGCTGGTCCTAATGTGGCTTTGTCGTGACAAGTCACTTATCTACCTACGATTTACTGGCACATAACAAAGTATCCTAAAAATTGTAGCTATGATCTAAAGTGTTCAAGTGTCCTCAAATATGCATTACTTAAGTAAAATTGTAAATTTTGCCAAGTCAAAGCCACATTAGGACCAGCAGCATCAACCATCATACTAGATGTTGTAACGAAGAGTGACCTGCTGAAGATGGAACGGATGTTCTGAAAAGCATAGGGCCTACAGGCATAAAGATTACATATTTTATAAGTTGAGTACGACGGATTTTACCTAAGAAGGTACATTTTAACTTATTTTATTTTATGACTCTCCACCTCAATGGTTTTAACAATGAATTTTATTAGTATTGATACAATTGAAAATAAGGCACGACATATAGGCCTAAAACGCACGCATGTTTTCAAACATGTGTAAGCTTATAGTGATGCGAAAAAGAGATGAAAATAAAACAATAACTAGTTTATGAACAGAAATTACTAGGCTTATTCCCTGAATATGTCTTAAACATTATAGGCTTATTTTTACACTAGTAAACATATTCTGCTAGGAGAATATTATATAACATGGCTTAGTATGAGAATGATTTTTAATGTTGAACCATATCTCAGGGGGGCACGAGGTTGACCTTATCGGACCAAATGGAAAAGTCTTCCAGCTCACAAAGGTCGTGATATTTGGCAATATCTCGACCTTATAAAAATGTAAAACCTTCTCTTGGAATGCATCTTTGAGCTCTTAGTTGTGGTATAATGTCTTCTATTATTACCAAGACATCTAGCCCATATATCATATCCTATTATAACTTGAGCTTTCACAGCATAAAGGCCAATAACACAACAACAAAATAAAAAAAAAACATATCTAATTTCTTGGAATAACAGAGTTTTCACATTACATCTAACATGGTGGTACAACTTTGCAATGCAACTTTGAAATAAAGATCCTATCAAGTCTTTTTTTTTTATTTTTGTCGTATTCACGGATTTTATTTCTGAAACTCTCTTAGAATCAGTGAATAACAATATTTTTTCTGTCTAAGAAAAAGATAGACCTAATTCAAGGGTTGCACGTATCATGTTGTCTTTAGTCTTTAGTTGTAAATTGAAACATTGCTTCTCGTTAGTGCAGGATACCGAATTCATGCACGTCAAAACTTAGCTAGCAAGTAGTAGGGTAAGTTCGGGTGAATCGGGACAAAAATAATAGGCCTAAAATCTGTAATATCGATTTCATTATCGGTAAGACATATATGTTTTGTACTCCATTATTTAATAGGCCTATAATGTTTTATCAACACTTTGTACCAATTATAATTTTATCAATCAAATGAATAAGGAATTATAAAAATTTTATTCCAGTATTGCATGTTCCTTTTCAATCATATTCTAAACCAATATAGGCCTAATTTCAGAACAATCGAGCGCCTCTAGTTAGTCCTCTGTATGATGCATGATTAGGTCTACATCATTTTATGGGTAGCGTTGGTGCGATATTTTAAAAAGGACATTTAAAAAACATAGTCAATTTTAATAAATCAAACTAAAAATTGATATGAGAAACACTGAACTAGCCTATTTTAAGAAATATCTTTGTCAAAAATATTTAAACTCTAGTGTTGAACAAACCGCGAATCTCGTAGGAGTCGTAATTTTATAGGTTTGCTCAGGGAAGTAATGACTTTCAACCATGTGGAGCTACCATTGGACGCTAATTATGTCAATTCGAGTAATTAATTATTTCAATAGTTCACAAAATTCATACTCGGAATAATAAAGTCACCTGGTGAATGCATATTCTACAACCTACTTTCTTGAAAATAACATTAGCCTACATTTAAATCTTCATATTTTTGTTGTCATCCAGTAAGCAGCTAATTTATACAGGCCTAAGATTAAAGAAAAAATATAAAAGAAAACACATTTTCATGTAGCCTAATTAACTTTATGTTCTACCCTTGAAATGAGATCTATGTAGAATAATTTCATAGATCTACAACAGGGTCGTTAATAAGTGCTCCTATTCAACCCTACGTTGGATAAGCTAACAAGATAAGACACTGCTATTCACTTGTCAGTTGTGTTCTTTCATTGGGAGTGCATCTAATGTGGTTAGGAGGGAGAGGTGTCTTTTCACGAGCAATGACCAAGTTTTAAAAGGCCTCGTCTACAATATTTAATTTCTTATTCTTATTTTTGCTTCATGCTTGCAATTTGTTACGTTCATCCATTCTTAAGTCAGTGTGTCCTTCTATCGTGTCATTCACTTATTCTCTTCACAGTCCACCGCTGTGGTCTCGAGGTAGCCGTGCCCCGGTCGGGGCAGTTTTCTGGGTGAGGTTTTTAACGGGGTTTTTCTTCACCTATAAGACAAAGGTCAGGAAAACTTTAAGGCCCAAACGGTCCCCGAAATCATATGGTCACCATCATCATCATCCTTCACCGGTGTGGAAAGCAACGGGAAGCTACTACACCTACAATTCCATAGTAAAGCTGCAAAGCATAGCATGAAAATGCTATGATTGCAGTGAAAGACCTGCCCTCGGGCAGAATTACTATGGATGGATGGATTCTCTTCACTAGACTTGTATTTAACATGTGGTCGATGCGCTTATAGCATTTTTTTTTGTTAGCTTTCCAACTATTGAATAATTCTATTTCATATTATATCCAAACATTTCCATTCTTATTTTATCTCTTATTGTTTTGTTTGATTTCTTTTAATTCTCATCTCAGTTATTTTATTTATTTATTTATTTATTTATTTATTTATTTATTGGTTCTCTTTATTAGATTATAGCTCTGCAATCGAATCCACTGCTCAGCACTGACTGGTCTTTGAACAGATTAATTTTTTTTTTTACAAATTTTTCTTCTTCCATATAGGCCTAATATTGTTTAAATAAACGCTAACTTTACTCGGCATGTTTGCCCGCTGTATTATCTCATCGGTTATATGCTAGGCCTAGTATTTGTGCTGTTGACCTAAGCGTTTAAATTGCATTAGACCCCATTTGGTCCATATTTTTTCATCTACCTTTAGTTTTACTCTTATCCTTTTGATACTATCATAGCTTTTGTTTGTTTATTAAAATGCTTAAGTCAATAGGCTATTTATTACAATGAATTTAAAACTTCGTGGTATTAATATTGCAGGCTATTTTCAGTTGGACCTAAAAGTATTGCATCATTTGTATAACTGATAGCCTAATAGTAAATTTTCTATTGCCAATTTTAATGCCATAATTTAGTTAATTGTTTGATTGTTTTGGTAATTTCATCCATAATTAAGTTAAAAAAGAGTGAGGCTTAAACGAATATTCTTTTGAAACACTATTTTCATTTTTTAATTATTCCGCTGTTGTCGGTAGATTTAATTTTAAAAAATTAAAGAGATCAAACATAAAACCGTCATCAAATTCTCATCTAGTAATATGAACTTTGTGCGAAAATTACTTCACACTTTCATAAACTATTAAGATGAAAATCGTGTGATTAAAGAACGATTTTTTATCGGAATGACAAAGTGTTTCAACACCCGACCACTTGTTTGCCAGGCGGTAATTTAAGGTTAGGTGTCATGCGCATAATGAGGTGGTGTAATTAACGGCTGTGCTACAAGAATAACGGCGTTTTGATGGAAAGTCGTTAACGCAAAGGACAATCATAATATGCGACACGCCAGTCGGTAAAGTGGGACAAAATCAGACCACAACAAACTGCCATTTTTCATTATCTTCATACAATCAGAAAATGTGTGTTAATACAATCATTGTTTTCAGAGTCAACAACATTGTAATTAAATGGATAACTCCCAGTGACTTTTTAAAAATTAATAAATTTGATTTAGTTAGGCCTATGTGTTTTATCTCTTCGATTGCGTACCTTAATAGGAAAGTCATAAGAATAAAATAATCCTATCTGATCAATTCCTCAATGCATGATTTACATTTTACTATAGCTAACTAGTTTTAATTACTATGCTAATAATGTGGCCCTTCGGTGACTTCTTACAAGCTACTCTACGTGCACGCCTAGTGGCTGAAGTTGTAAGAGAGGAGCGACAGACATCCGCAGTTTCAAGCTTCTTCATCCAGAAGGGCATGCACTTGTGTAATCTATCACTCGCCTCTAGACAGAAAACCTCGGTAAAAATGAGCATTAAAAAAGTGTGAGTGTAGGTGAAAGCCAAATGGATCTTAGGGAATTAGAGATAGGCCTATTAACTGGAAAGAGTTGGCTGAGGATAGGAACCAATGTGGTATTGAATTTACGGCTTCCATAAGCAAAATAGGTAATTAGTTATATTTAGCTTATATTAGTAAAAATGGGGTTTTAAGATTCTATCTGACATGGCAACCTTATTTTTGGTTCATTTCATTACTCATATTTACTCTTTGGAATGAAATCTACTCTATGGTGACATGTAGTATTTTATGGTGTTTTTGGTTCGATACACATCAGCATTCATACACATGACTCAAACTGTCATTTATTTTGGCTGGTCCCAAGGAATCGAGGACAGAGTACAATCCGCCCTATGAGCCTATTTTGCCCTAAGTTAACATACAGGCTCGGAGCCATGATAAAGTAGGCCTACATGAGTGTGTCCCATTAGATCACCACAGCCACATATTTTAAACACCTGTGGATTGCTAAACCAGACTATTTTTTTCCTAGCACGAGACGAGGTGAAAGGTGATTTGAAATGAATGAATGAAGGTGAAATGACATGAGCAGGGAAGTGAAATGGGAAATGTTACTGGGCTGAAATTCGCGAAAAAAGGAGAGCCCCAAAAAATCCGAAAAATCTCGGTGTGACCCACCATCAGAACCCCACCGAAACAGCCAGGATTCGAACATGAGATCCTAGTCAGGGCAGTCGCGCGCTAGCCACGCGTTCACCTAGACGTTATTTATTTAGTTACTTTGGTGGTTCATCGATTAGGGTCTTAAGGTTCATTCACATAGAAAAATTACCCAACGCGACGTGAACATCAAATTCTGAGGCCACCATATTTAAAAGGGATCATTTCACAATGATTTTCATAAATGTAAACGTGCATCATGATCGTAAACATTTACGAGAAACTTTAATCTCCAAGCGTTTCGTTTACGATAGAAACAGCGAGTGTTTTTTTAACACAACTGGTAGGTCCATGAAGAAAAAACTGAGAGCACTACAAAAAAACAGGTCTCCGTTTAACGAAAAATTAATAGGGCCTACTCCTTTTTTTTTCAGACATATTGATGCATATGTGATAAAATTCAATCACTTTAACAAAGATAACGTAGGCCTATTGAAGAAGGTAGGCCTATACGACAAAAGACTGCAACACATATGAATACCGAGGGTATGCATTGTTTGGGATATTTTATATCACAGCTGCCCTACAAATTAATTAGTCTGCTAATTACACATTTTTTTTCATGAGTTGTGGAACCTCTACGAATGTCTATGTACGATTTTATACTGGTTGCAATACAAAAATAATGAGTTTAATAAAAGTAGACTACTTCCTATTTTAAAAAAAATAAAAATTTCGCATTTTCAACAAAAAATCCAATCATACAGAAATCAACCAAAAAATAACATAATAAATCACAATTTCCCATTCCCTTCAGTAAGAGACATAGGCTAGTGACCACAAGTAGACGTGTGTAGGCCTAATTTATTTAGTTAGATTGGATGAGAGTTAAGTTAAAAAAGTTAATTGACAGGTGAAAGACATTTATTAAGTAATTTATTTCACTATGTTTTTCCGAGAGATTAATTAAAATACTCAGGCATTATCCGATTTATTTATGTTTTATTATAGTTAGAATTCTAAATGCTTACTTTAAACCTAAAGACACCAAACAATTCGGAATTCAATTTTTTTTTCGCCTAATCCATTAATTTCTAAGTAATAAATTGAATTGGCGTTTACTTGATGAAAATCCATAATTTATTTAATTAAATAAAAGTAAAACTTAAAGTTTTATGCGATTTTCATATTTATTAAAATATAAATTAGTTACAGCTATTTTGGTACTTTGTACCTTCTTCAGACATGATAAAAAGTGAAATTTATAAATTTATAATAGGAATTGTAAAAAAAAAATTGCTGCATAGTTACGGTTGTTATGTACTATAATAGCAAAATTGATTCATTTGTTACCATATCTGAAGAAGATACAAAGTATCGAAACAGCTGTAACTAATTTATAATTTAATAAATACGAAAATCACATAAAACATTTTCATTTAATTAAATGCATTACTTTTAATATCGTTTTCTACATGAATTGTGGTTCAACCGCTTTTTGATTTCTTCTTCTTCTTCTTCTTCTTCTTCTTCTTCTTCGGCTTTCCCCCACTTATAGGTTTGCCGTCTTCAGTTTCCATTTATCTCTATCATTCCAATCTCAAAGTTCGTTTTAAAGTTGACTTTTCTATGTGAATAAGCCTTTAGGCACACTTCCTGAACCAAACATCTAATGTAACCAATAAGCACTTAGAGAACTTCAACCAAACATCTAATGTAACCAATAAGCACTTAGAGAACTTCAATACTTCATCTCATTTAAGTTTCTCTATTTATGGGCCTTGGAATAATATTGAGAGGTAAACTTTGGTATAGCTTAGTAGTAGAGTGCAAACGCTTAAAGCTGGAAATAGGCCTATGTGATTCAAATATCTGCTCAGTAGCAAATTTTTCTCTCTAATTATGTTAACTGTAGCAATATAGGCCTACAGTCGTATCATTAATTTACTGTCTTGCTGTCGTTAACTATAAGACCTGTAGCGGCCTACACCCCAACACCCATGAACTTGACTCAAAAATCTGGAAAGTGTGTTATTGGTTTTAAGGTATTGCGAAATTCTGGATCATCATTTTAATCTTCAATTTTTTTTACAATTACCTTAATACGTTTTCAATTTACAATTTTTATAGGTTCTACACAATCTTCCTGGCGTCTTTTGTAAAATATAAACATATGAATGAATATAGAATATGGCCCTATGCAGTTTATGTAGGCTACGTTATAAATTTATAATTATTAAGAAAAATTATTCAGAAATTAGGAACTAATCAATTAATTTAGGAAATGATTATAAATAGGATAAATAAAAAATTAAACATAGGCTTAACTCTGGAAATGCATGCTATTATTCATTACAAAGTTAGACATTAAAAAAAAAACGGTTATGTCTCCAGTTCTTTATGGATGTAAAACGAGGTATCTGACTTTAAGGGAGGAAAATATTTTGTGTGCATGAGAATAAAATTCTTAGGACAATTTTTGGACCAAAGAGAAACGAACATACAGGTGAATGAAGACGACTACATAACAGTGAGCTAAATAATCTTTATAGGAAACCAGATGAAATTAGAATAGTTAGACTGCGAGGGACAGGACATGTGGCACGAATGGGAATTAAAGCTGGGGATGCAAGTTTCGTATAGGAAAGCCAGATGGAGAGCGCCGAGTATCAGGCCAAGAATGAGGTGGGAGAATAACATTAACCATGATTTCAGGGAGGTGAATTATACAGGGGATGATTGGGAAACATTAGCTCGTGACATCCGCGCGAACAAGAACGTCCGGGTTCGACAGTGCCAGTGCATTAATTAGTTGGGGCAAAATAGTAGAGAAACTGATATAGGCCTATTATATTGTAAGCTAATTAGTTTCTGTATGCGTCAGCTGATTAAATCTTAATAAACTTTAATGAGTTATTTTTGAAACGACAAGGAAATTATTTTCTTTTAATTATCCATATTTATAATTTTTTTCCTTACAGGAAGGAAGATGCAGTAGTACACCATGTCCACGGATTTTTTAATCAATTAGTATCAATGACTTTTTTAAAAAAGTAATTATTTTTAATTATTCGTGAGGCCAATTTAACCACTGTTTCAAATATATATGGTATTTTATTATTATTAATAATATTAATATAGCCTACCTTCTGCTACGATTAATAATAATAATAATAAGCCCTAATAAAAGACAATCATTTATAAATTATTATTAGACTAGGCCCTCCTACGTTTATCATTACTATTATTAGATCCTATCATCATTTTAGTGTAATAATAATAATAATAATAATAATAATAATAATTATTATTATTATTATTATTATTATTATTATTATTATGCCTAACATTTTATATATTATTATCACTAAGTAACTCATTCACTACCAGTATCGAAAACAGAGGTTTATGGCCGCTTCGACGAAACTTCTCCTACGTCCCTAACTTGAGTTCATGTTAATATAATAATAGGCCTACTACTACTATATTTTTACTGTTATAACCTAATAATAATAATAGTAATAATAATATTATTATTATTATTATTATTATTATTATTATTAACAGTAATATTAAGCCTATTATAATTAGTATTACGCCTGTTTTTGTCTCCATTATTACTACTAGACCTAGACTTAGGCTAATAGGCTAACTTACTTTTTTACTCCTATAAGATTTCCCAAAACATGGTCGCTTACTTTACGGGGGTGAAAAGATTACGAGCACTGTATTTGAGAATAAAGTGCTGAACATTTATGGACCAAAGAGAGATGAACCCACAGATGAAACGAGAAAACTACATAACAGATACCTGCATGATCTTTGGGGGAAACTAAATATATAAAAACTGCTAAATTTTGTAGACTGCTATGCACGGATATGTGGCACGAATAGGAATGAAAGAGGGGCTTGAAATTTTGTAGGAAAAATAAAGAGAAAGCACCCAAGAATGAGTTACAAGAACAACAATAATCTTGATTTGAGGGAAGCGGATCATGCAGGAAAAGATTGTAAAATAACAGCTCAATATAGATTGTTTAATTAAATAAATTATGGATTTTCATGAAGTAAAAGCCAATTCAATTGATTACTCAGTTTAGAGATTATGGAGAGCTTAGGCCTATGTCCGCGCTGCTATGAACCTCCAGATCTCTAGGTACGATAGTGGCAGTGAGTTAGTGAGTTAATACGTTCTCAAAATGTTTAATTGACCTAATTTCCTTTTTAAAAACTTTCACAATTTGACTTCTATTTACTTTTAGATTCCCTCGAAAAAAAAAAAAGTATATATCCGACGACCTTACAAATTCCATTAGGAAAATCGTCTTCAACTAGGGTAGTCCGAGTGAAGAATTTGATTTAAAGAGAAGAAGGGATTATGTGAAAAGGGTGGTGTACATGTTTCACGGTCAAAGATTTCATATCTTCTGTCCTGGTATTCCCCCATTATAAATAAAAGCTCTTACAATTGTTAGAATTTGCGCGAATAATTTACAAGTCTTAACACTAAATCCATAAGTAAGTAGGTCTGGGACTACTGCTGCGTCTTGTTTAATTATGGACTTTAAAATTAAGTTTATTAGCGTCGAAATTCAAGTCTCGGCGGGAAAGAACCGACAAATTTTGCTCAGAGTAAAATACTATTCTTTCCTTGCACACTCATTTTTCTGAAAAAAGAAAAGTTCTAAAGTAATAAATTGAAAACGATAAATTTATTCTCGGTTTTTTATCCTTCAACAAGAGTTTATAACCTCTCATTAAACTGAACTAGAACGTTCTTAGGATACATTTTTTCAGGCTTAAAATTATTTTATTTGCCGTAAATATATTACAGCGGACATAAAACATTAGTTCTGTTCGAAAGGAATATAGGTCCAATGAGCATGTAACTTATACATCCTTAAAATTTCTCGGGACCGAAATTGTGCCTTAAAAAATGAGCTTAGATAACAGCGCTCATGTGATTTTTTTTTATTTTCTTACTTTATGATTGTAAGGATTGTATAGACTATATTATAGATACTGTAGGCCTATAAGTAATTTTTTACCAAAATTTTATTCGGATTTTTTTTGTCAAGATATTAAACTACTCTTCAAAGTAAACCATCAGATTAGGGCCTATATGATCTTGAGCCATCTTTCAGCGAGGTTTATTATGTCATGACGGTACCAGTTTCTCGTTTTTTTATGTGAAGAATTCATTCAAACCCACTTCCATATCTTCAATGTCTTCGAAATTTCACACAATAAATGAGCCTTGGATCGAAACAGATGGTAATATGATGGCGCAAGATATCAGGCATAATATGGATGTGGTAGCAGTTCGATTGCACCCAATTTCTTAATTTTGTCATGTCTTTCGTGCAGTATGGTGTCGCCCTGAAAATGTTATGAACTTCTTCCGTTTGTTGAGAATCACATCTATTGCACGCCCGTATGCAATCAACTCTCAGTGAAGCACGCCTTCAAAATTCCAACATACACACATTACATTGAAAACCGTCAATCTAAGACAGTGCGATCCATATAAACCTGAACAATCTTAAGGGGCCATAAGTCTTGAACCAATAATGGGATACAAGTACAACTTTAGAAGAATATAATACATAATTGGGAGATAAAATTACACTGTTTACCTCTCAGAGCTAATGTTGGAAGTGTCCTCCACTATCATCTTCACATATTTGCACTCGTTTCACCATATTCTGTGAAGTTCTACGGAGAGTATCCTCGCCAATGTCGCTTATTTCGTTACGAATGGATTCCATGAGATCATAAATTGTCCGAGGCCTATTCTTGTACACTCTGTTTTATAGATACCCCCACAAGAAAAAATCCGGTGAGGTTAGGTTAGGAGATCTGGGGCCTCGAGGTAGCGTGCTCCCTTGTCACGCAGCGAGCCCGCTTTCGATTCCCGGTCGGGACAGGCTTCTGAGTGAGGTTTTTTGGGGTTTTTCCTAACCTGTAAGACAAATATCAGGAAGCTTAGGGCCCAACGGTCCCCGAAAATCATCCTGCCATCATCATCATTCTTATCAATCATTATCACCCTTCACCGGTGTGGAAAGCAACGGGAAGCTATCACACCTATAATTCCCTAGTAAAGCTGCAAATCATAGCATGAAAGTGTTATGATTATAGTGAAAGCCCATGGACAGAATTACTATGGATGGAATATAATAATAATAATAATAATAATAATAATAATAATAATAATAATAATAATTATTATTATTATTATTATTATTATTATTCCATTTAATTTCATTAGCTCAGTGTAACTTCCATTTTATAGGTAGGCTACATTTTAAATGCCATACGCCACCCGCGCCTTACAGTGGAGAGACCTGACTGCAGAGAGATTTTGACTATGGATTACACACATACTTTTTTGACCACATATGGACATGGAGGGCCTCCCTAAATGAGAAATAATTGTAACATAAATAGATAATTAAAACAATGAACTTCATTCATCCCAGAGTGATTAGAAAATTATGTGTACAGGCCTAATATATTTTTTTCCATTCTTGAGTTTTAAAACTATGAGAAATTAAAGTTTTCATTTGACAGCAATCATAGAGCATATCTTGAGACGGAATACGGAATAAACACAAAGGAAAGAAAGCATATCTGATACATTTGTCATTTGACTAGCCTCATGTATATTTATGTGCTGGAGTAACACAACACATTAGGGGTAATTAATCACAATAATGTCACAATCAGCCCCCAGGGAACCAAATTCCATCCATTAATCTCTCCGCAATTCAAAGACATACAAAAAATATGAACTATTTACTAAATTAAAAAAGTTAATCTTAATGAGTTATTGCATTTCTTTGTGAGAATTGTCCATAAAATTTAATTATCTTAATCGGAACTTCTTTTGACTTTGGTGCAACAAGCAAATTAAAAGCCAGTGGATAATGTCGCACAGATTTTTAAACTTTAAATGAACGCAAGTTGCGAGTTCTACGGCATATTTTCTAAGCGACATTTTGAAATTTAGAAACTTTATCTTAGGTTTGTCCACCGCTGTGGTCTCGAGGTAGCGTGCTGCCTTGTCACGCAGCGGGCTCGAGTCCGATTCCCGGTCGGGACAGGCTCCTGGGTGAGGTTTTTTCGGGGTTTTTCCTCACCTGTAAGACAAATGTCAGGAAGCTTAGGGCCTAACGGTCCCCGAAAATCATCCGGCCATCATCATCATCCTTATTATCATCATCATCCTTCACGGTGTGGAAAGCAACGGGAAGCTACCACACCTATAATTCCCTAGTAAAGCTGCAAAGCATAGCATGAAAAATGCTATGATTGCAGTGAAATACTTGCCCTCGGGCAGAATTACTATGAATGGATGGATCATAGGTTTGGTCATTTATATTACTTTTCATGTTACTTTCCGATCCGATTGAGGGTCTTTCCACTTTTCAGCGGTTGCCCTTTTACCAGCCGGCTGCTGGCCCTTCACATCCACATGTGTCAATCACAGAGGTAGATGATCAACAGCCAGTGTAGGGGTGACATGTGGTTAGCATGTCGAGTCCCCCAGCCGTTATAGCTGGTTCCTCAACCTGGAGCCGCTACTTATTGTAGCTACCCAATTGCCTCACGATGCTGGGTGGGCACCGGTCCCATACTGGCCGAAATACCATGAGAAAATTTCTTCCCCCATGGAGACTCGAACCAGCGCAAGTCCCGTAGCTCTGCGCCAAGGCTTCCTACCTTAACCACTCGGCTACGGCGCGGGACTTTTCACATTTTTAATTCGTGTCATTTGGGAAACATTTAATAAAGGAAAGAAAAAGAAAAAATAGTTTTATGTAAACAAGATTTTATGAAATAATGCTGTAGCCTTATGCTTTACGTATTGTATTGTTTTGTTTTACACATTTACATTTTTGTCTCTCTTTAATAACTTATCTGTCGCAAATGCCAGGTCTATAACGGGATGTAGAAATTCTCTTTAGAGACACGTGCGCATTACCAAGAATAAAATCAAAGCAGGAAACTATTTAACAATGTTTTGTATTTAAACGGTTTTTTAATATTTTATGGACATCCCTTGACTGTTTAATCATAATTTTTAAGTAACACATGGCTCTGAAAATCTTGGAAAAGGAACATAATTTACGATAACTTCCAAAAATATTGTTTGCTACACAAATTTATTCCCTATAACAACTTCAAACATAATTAAATTTTATCAAAAGCTAAAAAAAAACTTTCTAGCAAAGTTTGATTGAATGATTAATAAAAAAGAAGAGATAATACAATCTAAATCCGTTCTATATATCTTTGCCAATTATAGCTCTGTTACTTCTTATTCACAGTCCATCGATACGGAATAAAGTTTGGAAGCCATTTTCTCTAACTAGATTGATACTTTGATGAATTCAGAAAGTTTGTGCCATCAACATTTTGTGCTCAGTTATTGGTTTCAGTCTCAATCTTCTTCATCTTAAGTTTGCTGCAACTCCCAAACCCCTCACACCGATATTTATTCTTCCCTCCAGGGTGCTACATCATTTTATAAGTTAGGGGTGACAAACATAGCATTATTATACCATAGACTTTGTTACAGTAAAGTACCGTTTCACATGTTGATGATGGTATATGTTTCTGAAAGGCCTGCAGTGTAATATGATTGACAAAGTTTTTAAACTGAAAATTTGATTTAGTTTAGGACAATTGAAATATGAGATATGAATTTTAAGATTTTAACCTTTACTAATACTGTATTAAAATTTTAATTCCAAGTAGGGCCTAGGCCTATAGGCCTAAACAGATGTTTGGAATTTATTTTGACTATTTAACTCATGCCCCAAATGGGAGTTAATGACCAATCACATTTCAATATTTTTTTTAATTACAACCAATCAAAGTCGTGTTTCACCTAGAATTTATCGAACAAGTTTATTGTATTAAAGAAAACTCGTCCTTTTTAACATTCTGAATAGGTCATAGCAATATTTTGCAGTGACTGACCCACCAAGAAATACGCCTACCAGATTGTACATATAATGCACGAATGTCAGCTGATAGTGTTTGCGGGAGATAACATAAAAACATTAGTAGCAATTGATTATACCACCAAAAAACCCAGTGTTTGCACTTTCTTAAACGAATTATTTCCTAGGAAATAACGTTGAAGAAAATTATAATTGGCATATTTACATCATAGGATATCAGAAATTAATTAATACCTATAATGTTGGCTATACATTTCTCCACTAGGGGGCACTCTTACAATATTGCGATCCTTTGGCAATAAATAATCTGGTTGCAGTAATGAACAAAAGAAGCAAATGAAGCGTACTAATAGTTTTTCATTTGTTTTCAAACATCACCGTTTACATTAAATATATAAATATTTTAAAGTAACTATAGTTAAATAATGATTTGTGAGTAGACAGCTTAATTTTATTCGTTAAATAGCCCTAACAAATGTTACTCTTTATTTCCAAATTTTCTACATAAATTGACTCCTCATTTTGTGAGTCGTGAATTTATTGATAATTTGGAAATCATTCGTGGCATTACTTACGAAAATTTGATAGGCCTATAGCTTAGGACAACTGAAATATCATATATGAATTTTAAGATTTTAACCTTTTTCTTATACAGAATTATAATTTTAATTCAAAGTAGGACCTTTATATGAACATATGTTTGAGATTTATTTTGAAAAAAAACTGGAAGAATTATGGTAGATAGCACCATAAAATGAAATATAGAATAAGATTAAATATCGTAAATGAGAATGAATTGGTCACATTTTCAGAAGAGAACTAGACAATATGTCAAAGAGAGCTCTGGAATGGAATCCGCAGAGATTGCCTGAAAAAAAGAGGAAGATAAAAAATGCATGGTACAGCACAACAGCACAGTAATAATAGAAACTGAACAACAAGGTAAAAATTGCAATGAAGTCGGGAATTTGAAAAAAAAAAATATATATAGAGTCCGGTGGCGAGCTTTCACAAAGGCCCTATGCTTCCAAGAGGAGTAACAAGAACTCCTACTTCTACACCATTACAATGTTGCTCTAATACTTACTTACTCACTGGCACTATCGAACCCGTAGGTTCATGGCCGCGCGGACATAAGCTCTCCATACATCCCTATCCTGAGCTAATGATTTCCAATCATTCCCTGTATAATCTACTTCCCTCAAATCATAGTTAATATTATTCTCCCACCTCATCCTTGGTCTACCAACTGGGCGTTTTCCCTCTGGCTTTCCTACAAGAAGCTTCCATGCAAGTCTTTCATTCCTCATACGTGCAACATGTCCTGCCCATCGCAATCTATAAGACTTAACTGTTCTTTTATATCTGGCTTCCTATAAAGACCATGTAGTTCATTGTTATGTAGTCTTCTCCATTCACCTGTCTGTTCATCTCTCTTTGGTCCAAAAATTTTCCTAAGTACTTTATTCTCAGATACCCGTAATCTCCTTTCCTCCCTTAAAGTAAGAGTCCATGTTTCGCACCCATAGCCTATAATATAACCGATAGAATAATAGTTTTATATATTTTCAGTTTAACGTTTTTTGAAAGGAGTTGGGACATCAAGAGTCTATGCAATGCATAATAGCACGCATTTCCAGAATTGAGCCTATGTTTAATTTCTTTGTGCATCTCATTCCTATTTGTGATTATTGTTCCTAGGTATTTGAATTCCGTCACTTCCTCAAAGTTTCCCTCATTTGTCATTAGCTATCCATTTCCATTATATAGCTAATGTATTTCTACGTGTGACCATATATTTAGTTTTATTGTTATGTACTTCCAGTCCTAATTTCTTAGTGTTACTCAATAGTGTGTGCGTGTTGTCCTTGAGTATCTCCTCGCTATCGGCCAATAATACTACATCGTCAGCATAATACTCTAGATTATGCCCGCTTGGGATTTCAGTCCGTTAATTGATCTAGAACTAAGAATATTTTAACCACATAGGTATTTGTATTCTTATTTTGGATCATATTTATTATATTTCGACAAATAAGAGGTGAAAATGTCAAATTATGAACATGAAATTACATTAATATAGTAAATTAATTCTTAAAACAACAACAATCCTTTGAGTTCAATTTAACTAGGCCTATAGCTATTCTAGCCTGAAGGTATATTTTATTATTCTTCTGTGGATATATCTATGCATATATTTAACAAAAAAAGAGCTGAAGAAAGTCAAAGTAGGAATATAAAATCAAATTCAAGTAATAAATACGTTCTTAAAACAACAAAAATCCGAATTGAATTCAACAGAAATGGGTCTTACTACAAAGTCAAAACTGGACAGAAACACAAATCATAAATCAGGGAAAAAACGGTGTTGCATGCCAACACGGTCCAATTTTGAATCCCTTTCCTAATACTCCTCTGGGGTGCTGGATTTTTATAAAGGTAAATTTAGTTATTACAACACATGTAATCGGTGAAAAGTCAAGTTTATTTTTGCGCTAACTTACTACGTAGATACAATTAAAACAGGATCAAATTTTTGAATCGAAGTCCGTTCCTAGGACTAGAGGGTGTCGAAGTGTATTAACTTCGGAACAGGCAGCACGTGGTCCTCAATAACCACATAAGTTTGAAGAATTCCAAAACTCACAACGTTCAATTATCACCTTCGATGGCGATAAACCAAAGGTGAAGATGGAGGATTCGTCAATAGCCAGTTGTAAGCTGGGGAAGATCCATCTCCCACGAATCTCTATATACAATTACTTCGTAAGGACTATCGTCCCTGATGAGAGCGCCCAACGCACACGGCAATAGCCTAACACACACTGAGAGAGAGTGTTGTAGCATCTAAAGACCTGAGCAATACGCAGAAGTTGAAAACAGTATACAACAAAATGCTACCAACACAATTCAGCGTTACTGTATTCAGGTGCCTACTAGCGGAAGTCAGATGAACTACATCATTAGCGTAATAACCGACGGCAGGTGTCTGCTATTACCGACAGAGAGAGCGACTCTTGTCGCAACAAATGGAATAATCAAAATCTATAACGCGGAAAACGAGACACCAGACTATGAAAATAGATATTTGAACCGATAGAGGAAATGACACTTAAGTTGCATAATTAAAGGAAATAAGTTGATAAAATTAGAAAATGTAACAATTTCCTGAAATGTATGACGAGTTCTATTCTACCAAAATGATAAACCTGCTATCAGTACAAAGACACACAATTATGAAAATATAAGAAGTAAGCAATAGCATTTCCAGAATAATTCAATAATTTAAAGCATATGAAGATATTAGAAAAAGTATTTTTAGTATTAAAAAATGTTTTAATAACTTACTCATAGAATTTATTGTAACTAAAATTTCTAAATTTAACACCCTCCGTCTTTCCTTGCATTTATAATTTTCAATTATCCTTCTAGTTCTGAAAAATAAAGAAGTAAGATAAATTAAGCTCTTTATCGAGAGTGTTTCTACAGGATAGCGAAAACAATTGAAAGTGTAACTTAATTTATTTTCCACAAATATGGCTTATCACAAGATCTTCAATTTTACATTTTTATGCCGAATTTTTCCTGAAGAAATAAATGAAAACCAAGTATGTATGCACAAGGTTTATTAAAGGCATACACGACCTAATAATTTAAATGATAGGTTATTGAAATAGTGTGATAAATATACCTACGATTTTTAATAGGTTCTAAAAATAATATTTCAAACATTTAAAAATATGTAATACTATACATTATAATTACCGTTAACAGAAACTCGGAGAAAAAAATTATGAAATTAACGTTAGAAATATTGTTAATTAACTAGAGCCTACAGTAGATCTATTGGCCATAAACTTTACTCTAAACCAGATGTATTCAATTAGATCTATAATAAATATGTTCATTGCCACAAAAGTTCCTTCAGAACGTAACATCGAAAGAATTCAATAAAGATCTTGGGATGGTTGGAACATGCGATAAGAATTAGGTATGATAGATGGCCGAAGAAGATCTGAAATTGGCAACATCTGGCAGAGAATATAATAATATAATAATAATAATAATAATAATAATAATAATGTTTTATTTATTCTGGCAGAGTTAAGGCCATAAGGCCTTCTCTTCCACTCAACCAGCACATATAGGCCTACGGTACAACTAAATATTTGACAAATATAGATATACACTACACTAATTATAAACAGTAAAAGATACATTAAATGTCCATCCATAGTAATTCTGCCCAAGGGCAAGTCTTTCACTGCAATCATAGCATTTTCAAGCTATGCTTTCCAGCTTTACTAGGGAATTATAGGTGTGGTAGCTTCCCGTTGCTTTCCACAACATTAAATGTAGTAATGTAAATCTCATGTACACACAACATTTTATAAATAACAATAATAATACTTACGATAATAATTATATTAATAATATAATAATACAAATATGATAAATTATACGAGAAACATCAATTAATATATATATATATATATATATATATATATATATATAGGCCTACCTTATACAGGGTAATAATAAAGTCGAGGTTAGAGCAAATATAAATTTAGATTTCTTTTAAAAGATGTCAATGTCCGGCAGCCCCTTATTTCTTGTGGTAGGAAATAATTCCAGTTGCGAGATGTGAAGATAGTATAGTGTGATTATAAAGTCCCAGTACACTTTGTGGATAACGTAGTCCAAATACAACAAAAATTATAAGATAGTTTCTACTATCAAGTTAGTGTTCAACTTGACCTCCATCAATCTCGAAACATGTTTCCCAACGACGCACCGTCGCGTCGCCCGGAAAACATGCACCTACATGTCCTCTGTAATCATTTTACTCGCTTGGCGTATGCGTTCTTTCAGCACTTGCAGATTAGGAACCTTGGTTCTATACATCTGTTGCTTGATGAACCCCGAAGCAAAAGAGTCCAAGGGTGTGAGGTCTGGCGACCGCGGTGCCCACATAGGAGGAGATGCCCTTCCAATCCACCTGTTGGAAAACCTGTCATTCAGATACACGCGTATAGCCAAAGCAAAGTGTGGAGGTGCACCATCTTGCTGTAACTGTGACGTAATAAAAGTTTCAACGTATCAAGATACATGTCTCCCGTGATTGTTTGCTCGGCGAACATGTACGGGCCGTAAACTTTTCGTTTAGTCAAGCCAAGCCAAACATTCACTTTCGGTGAATGCCTCTTCCACTCGTTGGTTTCATTGGGCAGCCCGACCGCCCATATACGACAATTGTGTCGATGAACACGTCCACAGATGTGAAACGTGGCTTCGTCGGTGAAGAGGATGTGATCCATTAAGTTATGCCGGTCTGCAGCTTCACAGAGGTCAAAACACATTGCTTGTCGTGCTGCGTAATCTTCGGCTTCCAGTTTATGGACCACTTGTATATGATTTTTTTCAAAGTAAAACGAAGCACCTTCCTAACTAACGGTGGACGACTGTCGACTACGCTAAATCGCGTTTTCGATAGCCTCCACGTTTTCGGCGGATATTGGTGGTCGTCCTGTGCGTGGCTCATCCGCCACTGATCCTGTACGCATGAACTTATTCACGAGAATCTGGATGTTACCTCATGGTGGAGGCGGTTTCCTGAACTTCCTTTGGAATCTGTCTCTAATTTCCTCGTATGACTGGCCTCTTAAACGCGCAGCAACAATCTCTATTCGCTCTTTAATGGTGAACATATTTATCTTTCCAATGGCTGTAACAGAAATACTATATGTAAGCGATTTCTTTTAAATGTACTGGGACTTTATAATCACAATGTGTATGACATGATGTGATGTCCTATGTTGTGGTATATTAAGCAAGAGACTATGTTGTAACCTTGTGTTTAAGTTATGGTTTGAGGATAGATACTGGAAAAGAGATGATAAATAATTGGGAATCGAGGTATGTAGGATCTTAAATAAGAGAATTAGACAGTGAAATTTTCTTCTCTCTTTTAGATGTAGCCATGATAATTCGTGGAATAATGGAGAAATGTGATCGTATTTTCGAACATTAAATATGATTATGGACACGCTGCAGTTTGTCCGACAATCCGTCACTTATGTCAGTTAGTAAATCGTCACACTAGTCAAAATGCGGCATCACTAAGGTTTGAATTAAAATTCTTTTAAGAGCTGTAGGGAGAAAAATTTTGAGACGCTTTAGGGAATGCATTATGGAGAAGATCTTTTTAGATGTTTGTTTTACCTGGGCATGCCAATTTAAATTAGAATCTAAGTAAAGTCCCAAGTTTTTAACGACGTCGGTATAAGGAATTTGTTCATTATCTAATATGACAGCCGGCATATTGTCATTGTTTATGGAGTGTAATAGTCTTGGATGTCCGATAATTATTGCTTGCGTTTTGTTTACATTTAGTTTTAGCTCATATTGTCTGGACCATAAAGATATATGTCTGAGGTCAGTGTTTACTTTGTCAATATATTCATTAATTTAGTCAGGCCTAAAGTGTGCGTAAATCTATAAGTCGTCAGCGTAAAGATGATGCTTGCAGTTTTGTAGTTTCTTGGTCACGCCATTAATATAAATCGAGAAGAGAAGAGGAGCGAGGACGCAGCCTTGAGGTACCCCTTTCCTCACCAAGCGCCAGAAACAAATGCGATTATTAACAGAAACTGATTGCTGACGATTAGTGAGGTAAGATCTAAACCAATCAAGGCATTTTTCCGACAGATGTAGTGTCTTTAGTCTCGCTAGCATTAAGTCTATATCTACTGTGTCAAAGGCTTTGCTGTAGTCGAGTAGGACTATTGCGGTGAGTTTGCTTTTGTCCATTGAGTCTCTTATGTCCTCTACAATGTCAAGTAGTGCAGTACTTGTATGATGTCCTGTTCTAAAACCAGACTGATGATCATCAAGTAAGTCGTGTGTGATGAGGTAGTCTGTTAACTGTGAGTGTATTATGTGTTCCAGTGCTTTAGATGAACAGGGAAGAATACTAATTGGTCTATAATCATCGAGTGTTGTGGGAGTGTTTGATTTCAGTGTAGGACCAACTAGAGCCATTTTCCAGAGTCTGGGATAGGTCCCGGTCATTGTAGAGGCATTAAAAATGTGGGTTATTGTCGGGAGAATGTCAATTATTTTTTGTAGGAGAGTTATTGTTATATTGTCTGTTCCTTGGTGCTTTATATTTAATACGTAATTCTGCCAAGATATAAGAAAAAGGGAAATAGGTGAGAGGGATGACAACTAGTGGCCTGAATTTGGGCGATCCATTATAGAAATAAGGGGAGACTAGGAGTGGTAAAATGGTCTTAGAAACCCCTATCTCAAAACAATCCTAAGTATGACTTTCTTCGGAAAGGATGTAATACCGTAAGATATGTTCCATAGATTTAAGGCACATAAAAGAAGACTCTAGTCAAATTTTTCAGCTCTTTCTTGTCCAGCTTCGAACTGCGATGCTAATGATCTGAGTTTTTAAAAAGATTCGTAAAACAAAATATTCTACTGATTAACCAACCAGTTCAATGTTGTTTTAATAATTAGCAATTAAATTATAATTTTAAAACAAAAGAAATACATTTAGTGCATAATATTCTTGGCCACCGGGAATAAGTTAAGTCGAAAAAAAGACCAACCTGATTTAAATGTACTGTGGTCATCTCCCAAGTCTTCTGCGAAGTTGTTAATCCACAAATCTAATACTTCCCGAATTATAAAGATTGTGTCACAGTATCTCGTAAGAAACGTGTAGGTTCTCGATTTAAAAAAAAAAGTGCTTTCTTGAGATGTGGCGACTTTATAGTAGGCCTAAAAAACTTACTCCCGGTAACCACAGATATAATCAGCATATTTTCAAATTTATTTTATTTAGTAACCGTATTTCGTTTTATTGGAGCACACCGTTGCTACAAACCGAACGGTTGGAAATTCTAATCCCGCTGATCCCAGAACTTGACTCAGTTTCGAACGGAAATGAAAACCAGACGTTTGTTCTGGGGCAAAAGGAGGCCGTCATGCAGGACTGACAACCAGAGCTGATGGTCTATCAAAGCGGGAGCCTTAAACCTCTACTACACCAAGGATCCTCTAAGGCCTGTATTGTGATAACTTCAGTTTTATTAGGCCTATTTTATTTTAGGAATCCAGATAGCGTCCGCTCTACTTCGCTAACCCTGGTAAACCAGTAGGCCTAAAGTACAAAGTTAATAGGCCTATATATTTTATACTTATGGATATAGACAAATTCTTTGTGTATTCTTAATGGTAACAACCAGACACCCGCTAATATAAATGCTATAAAAATAAATTATATAGGCCTACTTATCTTGAATGTTTGGTACAAGGCAATGGTTCTTAATACGAAATTCGTGGTTTCGATGTTGGCCATCACTGATAGAATTTTCTGTGTCGAAAAAAAATCAGAGGACTAGATTTCCTTCAAAGGGGGAGAAAGAGCCTATTGGTTCCAGTAGATTGTATTTTACTTAAGGACGCTCTACAACAACTTAGATAATTAGTGTCGCGAATTCAAATTTGAGATCGAAAGAGACGACAAATTTTGATCAGAGGTCACTTATTTCAGTATTTTGTAAGTTATTTAAATCTACGATAAGGAACCCCTTCATATATATAGGCCTATATATATATATATATATATATATATATATATATATAAAAGACATTGTTGTTTCTCGACGAGATTTAGTTACACTTGTTTTCGGATGGATGTCATTGAGTGACCCGAGGTCAACGTTCCGCCTCTTAGTGACATCTAGGAAACAAAGGTAGTACTAGGATGGGAATATTCGGCAATTTTTGCATAGGTTTGGTTTTTTGTTGTTTTGAGAATTTAATCAAAATGCAGTACGAGTTGTGTGAACTCAGAGACATGATTATGTGTTACGGTGAGGCGGGAGAGACGCTTGTCGCATGTATGAGCAGCGGTACCTCAACAGCAGACATCCACACCATACTACATTTGCTGCAATTCATCGACGGCTTGGAGAAACGGAGAAGCTTTGTCCTCCGACCGTTGGCAGCGGGAGGCGTGATGTGAGAACACCAGATTTTAAGGACGCTGTGGGCGAGCGAGTTACTTTCGAACCTTCAACCAGTACGCGTGCTGTGAATGTAAGTCACTAGTCAATTTGGAGGATATTGAGAAAATACAACCTACACGCATACCATCTTCAGAATGTGCAGACTATAGGACCACAAGATTACGTACCTCGTATGAACTTTGTACAGTGGTTTCTAAATTAGACTGTTCACGATGCTGCCTTTCCTACACAGGTGTTATTCTTAAATGAGGCCTGTTTTATGCGTGTTGGATACTACAATAGTAACAATAGTCACATCTGGGATTTCACTAACCAACATGCAATTGCTGTTCGCAATCACCAGCAGAGGTTTTCCGTCAACATTTGGGCAGGAATTGTACTCATCTGCTGGGACCTGTAATTCTGGCAGCAAGGTTAACTGAGGCAGCTTATCTACAGCTCCTGCAGACCACCCTTCCTGACCTGCTAGACAGTGTACCGCTTGCTGTGCACCGCAATCTCTGGTTCCAGCATGATGGTGCCCCAGCACACTTCAGTGTCGACGCACGAGCACAACTGGCCGTCGATTATGGGGACCGGTGGATTGGACGAGGAGAACCTGTTGCATGACTAGCGCTTCGCCTGATTTAACGCCCCTTGATGTTCTTCTTTAGGGGCATGTCAAGAGTATGATCTACATAACTCCAGTGGCCACCAGAATTCAACTGATTGACAGACTAAATGCTGCATTTGACAACGTCAAACAGAATCTTGCCATGATTGGTTATGCTGACCGATCGTTGCTGCGACAATATCAAACAATCAATGGGGCACAGGGTCAACTGTTTGTACACACTTATTGTAAAAACATGCCTTTTTCGATAAAATGATATGTATGCAACTGTTTGCATTAAATTCTAACACTTATGGTTGAACACCTTCATCTAGCATTACTCATAAATGACGTGTTTGGGACTATATGATGTTCCTTCACAAAAAACGATCCTCTCTGTATGGCCTATCATCCCTATCATTTTGTCGGTGAGGTCCTGTTACACCCTGCATATATAGATTTTTTTAAATTCGTCAATTCGACCGGATTTGAACCTGCCATTTGCACAGAGATGTGGTCTACATAAAAGTATATTCTGTTTTGAAAGGCATATTTGTAGCGAATTTCTCCTCAAAACAAACAATCTGCATTCAATCAGTCATTCTGACAATATATTTTCCTTATTTAAAATTTAATTTTAAGACACTTGTTACTAATATATTCTAGTGAATAAAGTGCACATCTCAAGTTTTACATTTGTTTCGGTGAAAGAATGGTCTAAAGGAATCCAATCTCGTTAAAAACCACGAACAGGCTGATTCATAAATCACAATGATATATAGGGACGTAAATAAGTTAGAGCAAGTCTGAGCCATGAATATCAGGTCTCCCTGTGAATGTGTATTAAACAGTTTCTCACAATTAGAGATGTGACAAAACACGAGAAAAAGATTAAGTGAAGTTAGCAAGGGGAAAAAAAAAAATTCTCTATTTTTTCTGAAATTAATCTGTCGACCTAACGAAAAGAGAAGACGTAGTTGTACACTGGGTTGCATAATTATCAGGAAGAACGGGAGAAAAAAGTCTGAATGTGATGAATGGCAAGTTCTGTGGCAAGGAAAAGAAGAGTAATTTTAGATCAATTACTTAAAAAACTCATTCCTTTCTTCATAATAATCCAGAAAAAAAGTTCTCTTATACAAAGCAAAATGAGTTAATTTTTCACAATAAGTTTCATTTTGTCTTTTTGAAAGATAAAAGTGACTCAAGTAAGTTTCAAGTTTAATCTTCTTAGAAGTAGAATATCAGAAGTTACTTATTACTTTCTACTTCTTGATTTAAAACAACTTCCTAACTTACTTATTGGCTTTATGGCCCTTTTAGTCTGCCCACAGTTTCTCCTTTGTTAGGACTTTCTAGACTAAGCTAATTTAGTTATACTTATTTCCCTACAGATAGCAATGTGTATCATGTGGTTATCATACCGATCCAATGAGACGTCTAATAGGCGACTAAGATATTACTTGGATTACGAGAGTCGTAAATTTTGATTAGACGGTTCTTTTTCGGACTTAAGGTTCTTTCACGAGGCCGAAAATCATCTGACTCGGGACAAACGGCTTGAAGTCCCTTCTGGAGAACTTATTTCCAGAATTTGTCCATGCTAAAAAATCAATCTACCCCATTTGGGTTTGAACAAGCGACCCTTGTGATTAGAGGCAAGGAACGTAACCACTAGACCACCTCGGCAGACCAATTTATTAACTATTCCCAGATATGTTATCTGGTAATTATTATTTTTTACATTCCAATATATGACAAATAAATAAACAATGTATTCCACATTCATAATACTTCGTTCTGATAACACTTATAATATTGATTTCATTGATTGATTTCATTGATTGATCTTCTGTAAGTCATTGTAAAGCACAATTGAGGCTATGTAATAACATGTTAAAATATTAAAATAAGTACCTGATGTATCAGTCGTCCTCACCTAAATTAAATGTATTTTTAAAACATTTCGTCAGGTAGTTAAAACTATGTAGGCCTTTCAGAAACATTTTCCATCTGCTGATTTCATTTGATACTGAAATGAAATGCAGAAGATGGATCATGTTTCTAAAAGGCCCACATAGCTTTAACAACTTGAAGTTTTTTAAACAGAAATTTTATTTAGTTGAGGACTGATATATCAGGTAGACCTACTTATTTTTATATTTTCACACTTTATGTGGTTAATAGATCGCTTTCAGGAGACGTCTAGTAGAAACTTAAGATATTATTTGGATAGATGAAGGTCGGTTAAATTGTTCTTAGAGACATTTATTTCAGTCTTGAAGTTCTTTTTGAGCCCGCAAATCTTCCTACCCAGGACTCCGGCCTAAAGTCCCACCCGGAGGACCTGTCCCTTTGATTTTTCCTTCCTAAAAATCCATCGACACCGACCGGGTTTGATCCCGCGACCCTCGGAAAAATAGGCAAGAAACTAGACCACTAGACCACCGCTGCCGACAATATCTATAATGCATGTTATATGAATAGGCCTATACAAATAAACATATTCCCTCTATAAAAATACCAAATAATGAATTGCAAATCAATAAATAAGAATTAAGAAAACCTAGTTTGAATAAGAGTTCTCGTGTGAGTAGAGCTCGCGGAAATGTTAATTCATTTATCCTATTATTATAATTTGAGAGAGGAATAAATAGATTGATTAAATATGATATTTTTGTTTACTATTCGCAAGTTGCATGGTCACTTGGTCGAAGGTCGCTTTTTATTCTTGGAAATTCCTTCAAAGACCTGACCGTTACACCCCTCGGTTTCACTGTATGAAGAAAAGTTGGAAAGCTTATATAATGAAAAAGTAGTATAAAATATTTTACATTTTACAGATTCATTAAATTATAAGGACTTTTTTTTTATTTTTTGGTCATATTTAAACAATTTTAGGTCATAAATGCATGCACATTTTCTTAATTTTTATGTCGTAGAAATCCATCCGTCCGTTACTAATAAAGTAATAAACTAGGAAAGTAGTAAACATCATTTACTTCTCCTTGTGATAAATTCGATTTACACGTGACCTATCGCTTGATGTCATACGTTTTATATTCAATAGGCCATAAGTCGAATTATTACAGTTGATCTCGCAATATTCATAAGATTCATTTCTATGTGGAAAATATATTAACAAAGTTGTATCTTGAAAGTACATAAATACAAACAAATCTTCAGGTATTTTCCTAACTCTCAGAAATACCTAAACTTTGAGTTTCTAATGATGATTTACAATCGTAACATGTGATAGGTAATAAAATGAGTATTTTGTACCTTGTGCGTGAGGCATTCGCATATTTAAAAAGATGCAAATTTGACAAAAGAAGAAATAGATCGCGTGATGTCTAGACGCACAGTGTATTTGTCACAGCGAGGGAAGAAAACTCATATATGTTAAAATATTAACCCCTCACGTGGCATTGTACAGACTTTCACCCCCCTCGACGTCTCTGGATTTGGGAAATGGCGGATATTATTCGTCTTCTTTCTACCCCACCACTATATGCCTCCCTTTTTCGCTGTTTTATTCCTTGATCCCTAATTTCCTGGGCGCACCTCCCTCCCTCTGGCATGGCATTTCACCCCCAACAAGCACACGCAAAAATCTGCCCTCTTTCCAAGTCCTAATCTGACAAACCCTCTCTCTCTCTCTCTCTTCCCCGTGACGCATTCGGGGGAGGGCTGGGATCAATATTATTATACCTTCAAGTAAGTATAGATGGATGGATGGATGGATGGCTATGGCCGCCTTTCTTCTTCCGGCGCCTCTAACAAGACAAAAAGCTTGAGCTGAGACCTCCTTCAATAACTGCATGCAACAACGCACTAACACAGAATTTATTTAATACAACAAATTAAGAATAATAAAATTAGCCCTTCATTTTAGTTCCATTTCCCTAAATACAGGTAAGCTTACAAAATAGTTCTACGTAATTTTGTTTATTTTGCACTAGAGCATGCCATCAAATCTTTAGAGGATAAAGAAGCCATACAAGTCAATGGTATTAATAAACTGTTAGTAGGCCTATATGCTGATGATATACTATTGTTAGGCGATAGCGAGGACATACTAAGGGCCAACACGCATACTTTACTGAGGAACGCTAAGAAATTGGGGTTGGAAGTAAACACTATAAAACTAAATAGGCTATATCGTTACACTGTGATAGGTAATAAAATGAGTATTATATAATTAATTATATAATGGAAATAGACAGTTAATGACAATGAGGGAAATTTTGAAGAAGTGGCTGAATTCAAATACCTAGGAACAATAATTACAAACATGAATGAGCTGCAGAAGAAAAAAAAAGTCGGCTCAATTCTAGAAATGTATTACAGGAACTTTTTCATCCCAAATTCTATCAAAAATGTGAAACTGAAAATATATAAAACTGTTATTCATCTAGTTATATTAGGCCTATATGGATGCAAAACATGGAATTTTATTTTAAGGAAAGAAAAATATAACGAGTTTATATGATAAAGTTCTTAGCAAAATGTTTGTACCAAAGACAGGCGAACATAACAGTGAGCTACATTATCTCTACGGAAAGTCAGATGTAATAAGAGCAGTTCGATCTCGTAGATTGCGATGGGCAGGACATGTGGCACGAATGGGGAATGAAGGAGGTGCATGGAGAAACTTCTTGTAGGAAAACCAGAAGGAAAACCCCCAGTAGGTAGGCCAAGAATGAGGTGTTATATCGAAGACAAAATGAAATACTTAACTTAATACAGGCTTTCCAGTTTACAACTAGGCCAAGAATGAGGTGTTATATCGAAGACAAAATGAAATACTTAGCCTAATACTTAATACAGACTTTCCACTTTACAACAGTTTGCCTTTGATTCCTGCTTTCCAGAGATTCCTATCTTCCCATTGTCCATCTTCCATACCCCTCTTCATCATGGCATCGTATATTCCCTCATACCATGCTCTTCTACTTCTCCTCCTCTTCCTTCTGCCTGGTACCATCCAATCCAACACCTGTTAAGGCCATTGGTCTTCCGACATCCGTTGTACATGTCCATACCACTGTAGAGCTCTCTTTGTTATCCTATCGATAACAGTTTCTTGTGCATCCATTTCTTGTCTGATATATGTATTTCGAATATGTTGTAGCCTGGATATTCTCATACTTCTCCGTAATCCATCCATTTCTGTCGCCAAGATTCTTTTCTGCATCCTTTCATTTATTGTCCAGCTTTCTGATACATATGTAAGTATACTTTCTATTATTGTCTGTATAATCTCTTTTCTTGTTTTTCTGGTCAAATTTCTATTCCATAAAAGACCATTCAGCGATCTAATCGCCTTCCTTGCACAATTTACTCTGTTAATAATATATTTTTCACAAGTACCAGATTTATCTATTATAGATCCAAGATATTTAAATTCTTCAACACATTTAATTACCATATTATTTATTTGTAGGTCTTCTGAATTTCCTCCGATTACCATATATTCTGTTTTTATATAATTTATCTTCAGTCCACATACCTCAAATGCATCTACCAACTTTCTAATCATATATTCTATATCTTCTTTATCTTGTCCTATTATAATCTGGTCATCAGCGAATAATAAATTGTGCAGTAAATTGCCATTAATGTTGATTCCCATTCCGCTACGTGACTTATTCCATTTCATTAATACATCTTCTAAGTATATCTTGAACAATGTTGGTGACATCCCGCGTCCTTGTCTTAATCCTTTTGTTATATCAAATTCTGAGGATACTCTATTTCCAACCTTAATATTTGCTTTACAATCATACATTCTTTTTATACAATGTATAAGAGATTTAGGTATTCCAAACTTCTCCATTGCCACCCAAAGCTTGTTGATGGGTACAGAGTCATATGCCTTTTCAGGTCTATAAATGATATACGAAATGAAATACTAACATAAAAATAGTACAATTAGAGTAAGGAATTAAAAATGTTTGAGACTGAAATAAGCTGTGCTAATCATATGAACGTGAAAAATAAATCATGTCGGTGATTTAGTTTTTAAAATAATAGCGGCCAAGTAGAAACAAGATACAAAGTTCCAAACATTGAAGGAAAATAAACATCAAGAGATTATTAGTGATAAGAATCAATCTGTAATTCGTTATCAAAATGTGCGTGATCCAATGTCACCCATTGCATTTTTCGTTATTTCTGTTAATCTATATGCAGATAAATGATAACAATAGTATATTACGATGCGAGATTGGGATAAGGTTTTTACAGAATCGAGGAAAATGTTAAAAACCGAGCGATCCCGAGGTTCTGTAAAACACTTCATAAACATGCATTGTACATTTTTTTTGCGCTAAGGTGTTTTCAAAATTATATATAATAGTAAAATAATATCTTTGTTGGAATTATTTGCGTTCATTATAAGCAATTGACTAATGTTAACAGTGTGGGCAATATATATTAGTTGAAATAACAGGAGACCGTGAGACCAATTAGTGAAAAAATGGCAGAAAATACGTATTTATTGTTTTATATTGTTTAAAATAAAGTTCAGTTCATTTAAAATGTTGTGATTTGTTTCGTATAATGTATATTAATACTACATTTTGGATATATATATATATATATATATACATATTTGTAGGGCTATGTAGTATCCTACATAGAGGGCAGTGGTTTTTCTTCTCGCACGCGTGTTTGTAATATGTAATATTACAGTACAGTTATTTTGGTTGGCAACCCCGAAATGTAGGAAGTTGAAATTTCAATCGTGGTCGCCATTGCTGTAAGTACGACAAAACCTACTATCGAGCAAAAAAAGTTATAAAACATCTTACTCTCTCATATACACAAATAAAATATCAAGTATGCACGCACGCACACACACTACACACAAACACTCTCTCTCTCTCTCTCTCTCTCTCTCTCTCTCTCTCTCTCTCTCTCTCTCTCTCTCTCTCTCTCTCTCTCTCTCTCTCTCTCTCTCTCTCTCTCTCTCGCTATATATATATATATATATATATAGCGACCCACTAAGTCCAATTTTGTTCAATGCCCTTACGTGTGACGTGGCGAAAGAAATAACAGGAGCCAACATCTATATTTACGCCGATGACATGGCTATCGCAACGGAAGACAAACTCTCTACAGACAGCGATAGATATTCTAAGCGGCTGGGCAGAGAGAAATGACATAAAAATAAATGAAGAGAAGACAGAAATGATAGTGTTTAGGAAAGGCGGCAGACTGACCGAAGCGGAAAAAATTAAGTGTAATGGGAAAATCCTCAACAGAGTTAACAACTTTAAATATTTAGGCCTCACGATACAAACAACAGAGAAGAGCTTCAGGCTACACATCAGATCAAGAGCGGTGGCAGCAATAAGGACAATGAATTAAATTAGGAACATCAGGTTACTGTCAATCAGCACCGCTATGGACTTGTTCAGATTGAAGGTACTACCCGTACTTGTGTATGGACTCGACTTGATGTGGGAATACCTCACATATAAGCAACTGGAAGATATGGAGAAAGTGAAGTCAAGATACCTCAAGAGACTCTTAGGAGTATCACTGAGTACGAGATCGAGGCTGGTTTACGAACTCACCAGAGAGACGTTTTTAATAGAAGATCTGCGGGCAACACTATTCCTACCATCTAGTAAGGCCTACAATGTACTCTTGCAAGACCTTCAAGAGAAGAAGAAGGACATACCATCATCATTCTATGCGACCTGTGCGATGCAAGACAGACGATGGACAGAATCGAACTGTGAAGTGCGTCATGTCACTACCAGACTGGCAGTCCATGGCTTCCATCACAAGATATGCTGCAACAAGACATTTCATGAACCTAACGACATGTGCATATGTGTTTTGTGTTCACAAAAATGTGAAAAGTACCATATTCTGAATTGTAAAAAACGACTTAAATCAATCAGTGCTTATAGCAAAGACAATTAAGCACTTCACATGTAATATCTGCACGGTTTGTGCGCATTTCTCCTTTATTATATATATATACGCGCTATGACTCGAGGTAGTGTGCTGCCTTGCCACGCAGCGGGCCCGGGTTCGATTCCCGGTCAAGATAGGCTCCAGGGTGAGGTTTTTTTTCGGGGGTTTTCCTCACCTGTAAGACAAATGTCAGGAAGCTTAGGGCCCAACGGACCCCGAAAATCATCCAGCCATCATCATCCTTATCATTATCATCACCATCCGTCACCGGTGTGGAAAGCAACGGGAAGCTACCACACCTACAATTTCTTACTAAAGCTGTAAAGCATAGCATGAAAATGATATGATTGCAGTGAAAGACCTGCCCTCGAGCAGAATTACTATGGATATATATATATATATATGAGCGAACATATAAAAATCAAATAAAGTTAAATAATAGCCTATCTGAAAATATAAACAGGAGCCGAAAGCCAGCAGAGCAAACAAATATTTTATAAAATTAACCAGACATCTGTGGATTCTCGGACAGTTAATCAAATTTATTTCCATTATGGCAGCAAAAAAAATATTTGTCAATGTTTGAATTCCTGAGTCTTATGTACAGAGGTACAGAATTTTTCAAATCAATCACATTCAACTAAACCCAGACTCAATGCATTTGGGAATTTTTCATTCTTCCAATAATAATATCGGGATTTAATTAATTCTTTCTACCCCACTAACAGAGACCGCAAACAAAAGACCGTATTCATTGAAACATATTATTATTAAATTCATATTCAATAACAAATGAAGGTGTGAGGTTTTTTTTATTGCAATGGAACTTTTGTTTAGAGTCAACTTTTATTAGTATAGGCCTAAGGTATAGAAGTTATTTTATATCGATCACTTTAGAGATCAGTATCTAATACTTGTTAATTTAAATGGAACAATTATACAGTAGCACTGTAAGCAGATAGATAATATGTCATTAGGTATTCTTTAAAACAGTTGTTTTTAAAAAAAAAATCCCATATTTACCACTTATAAATAAACTCTCTAAATAAAATGAAAATTTATAAAAGCATAATACAGAATATTTTGTCATATGGAAGTGAAATTTGGTCTTTGACGGAATTACAAAATAATAAAATTAGAACAGTTGAATTCGATTATTTTAGAAGAAGCCTCCAAAAAACAAGAATAAGAAAATAAGAAATTAATTCCTTTGGAGAGAAATGAATGTCACCACATCTGTTGTTAAGAGGATTGAAAATCAAACGCTTAAATGGTATGGCCATGTACAAAGAATAGAAAATGAAAGATGGCCAAGGAATATATACCAATGGTCACCCCCTGGAAGAAATAAACGTGACAGACCAAGATGGAAATGGAAAACCTACGTCAGAACAATAATGGATGATAGGAATTTGGAAGAGGGAGATTGGAATGATAGAGATAAATGGAAACTAAAGACGGCAAATCTATAAGTGGGGGAAAGCCGAAGAAGAAGAAGAAGAAGAATAAACTCTCTGGTAAGTAGTTAGCTATCTGCACACAAGATATAGGCCTAGTTTAAGCCATATATATACCGAAATTTTCCTATGTGATTGAATTTCACGTAAAATTTGACATAATACATGGAATTAAAGTTTGTTCCCTGCTTTCCAAGGTGGTATATGGACTATTAAAGTATGTTTAAGTAACTTACTTACATCCCAGAACATTGTAGAATGCGAACAAAAATCATACCTAACGAAGAATTGTTATTTACTCGGATTTCAATTAAACTCTTGCACCACGAAGAAGAGTTAGTTGATTTTATTTTGTGTAATTAATGAATAAATTGTATTGTAACATATTGTACATAAAACTCAAAACAAGTATTCTGTAACTCCTCCTTATATAGCACAATCACAATTGCTTCTTGAAAGAAAATTGAAAACTTCACAGAGATTATTAATTTACGCTCACTCTGTAAAATATGACGTCATTATACAGTTACGTCAGTTACCTACGTAGAACAGTACATTTTAAGTACAATTAATAAAGATAGAAACTTCATATTTTCTATTAGATAGGTTGATACTTATATAAACGTTCAGAAGGGAAATGTAGTGTTCTACTAACTAAAGGCTAAAACATAGAAAAAAAAAATTTGTTACAATTTTACACCAGTTACAATGCAATACACTGATTGATATAATTATAAACCAAACAAGAATATAGGCGTACTTAGTTTATTCATAATTGTTCTTTTCTGAATTCAGCGTCTTCAGAAAATATAAACAACACGTTTTAAATTCTACCATCATCAAAATGTATTACAATTTATATCAGGATACTGAAAAAAAAAAAATTGACGAAGGTTTTCCAAACTAAAATTTCATTTAGTTGAGCACGACCGAAATATCAGACAGACATACGAATTTTATGATATTAAGCTTTCTTAGTCCACCGCTGTGGTCTCGAGGTAGCGTGCTGCCTTGTCACGCAGCGGGCCCGGGTTCGATCACCGATGGATGAGGTTTTTATCGGGATTTTTCCTCACCCGTAAGACAAATGTCAGGAAAACTTTAAGGTCCAAACGGTGCCCGAAATCATATGGCCATCATCATTATTACCATCATAATCATCCTTCACCGGTGTGGAAAGCAAAGGGAAGCTACCACACCTACAATTCCCTAGTAAAGCTGCAAAGCATAGCATGAAAATGCTATGATTGCAGTCAAAGGCCTGCCATCGGGCAGAATTACTATGGATGGATGGGAGCTTTCTTAATTTGATTAAAACATTTTTAAATTCTATAGATTTTTCTAAAACTCCTGAGGATTGGAACCGGTTTTCAGAAAGCCTAGAGAATTAAAAAAAAAAGGTTTAATCAAGTTGAGAAAGATGGTATTTTAAACGTATTAAGTTTATAATTTAATATTTAACATGCTATATTGTAAAAAATTGTGAGGACGGAACTGGCAAGAATGATGTTGATGATGATGATTCAAATAAAATTTTAGCTGAAGCAAAGTCGCCATGCTGGACATGCGCTTGGATAAATTGAAATTAACTCTGATACACGTGTGAGAGCCGCCTTGAGGAATAGAACTGGAGGCTATAAATGTCATCTGTTTCAACGTATTGCCAATTACACTTCAAGTTTTAACAATATAGTCCTGATTAAGTAATGGTCATGATATTATCACACACATATACACAATGGAAAACGTGCGCTCGGCACCTGGCGACAACATTGTTACATTCGCGATAGATACAGGTGCTAGAAATATTCAAATGTGCTCCTTTCACATCTCCAATCCAATGACTGCTATTATTAAGTTTATAATTTAATATTTAACATGCTATATTGTAAAAAATTGTGAGGACGGAACTGGCAAGAATGATGTTGATGATGATGATTCAAATAAAATTTTAGCTGAAGCAAAGTCGCCATGCTGGACATGCGCTTGGATAAATTGAAATTAACTCTGATACACGTGTGAGAGCCGCCTTGAGGAATAGAACTGGAGGCTATAAATGTCATCTGTTTCAACGTATTGCCAATTACACTTCAAGTTTTAACAATATAGTCCTGATTAAGTAATGGTCATGATATTATCACACACATATACACAATGGAAAACGTGCGCTCGGCACCTGGCGACAACATTGTTACATTCGCGATAGATACAGGTGCTAGAAATATTCAAATGTGCTCCTTTCACATCTCCAATCCAATGACTGCTATCTCCTAACAAACGAAACTAGAAAAAAGCGCCCTCTAGCTACCAATGCCTGCTTCAACTGTTTGTTTTACAAAAGACATGTATTAGGTTAAATTGCGGAGCTCATAACAGAACTCATTATAGACTGTCTTTGTCCATTTGAGTAATATCTTTCTCTTCCATCAATGCATGTTCTAGATTGCCTTCTATATGTTAAAAAGTCCGTCACGCAGGAACTGCGTAAACTACACGAATTCCTCAGCAAGTCGAATGTATGGTCCTATTTTGATAGCTTCCATCCATAATACTCGTAATTCTGCCCGAGGGCATGTCTTTCACTGCAATCATAGCATTTTCATGCTATGCGTTGCAGCTTTACTAGGGAATTATAGGTGTGGTAGCTTCCCATTGCTTTCCACACCGGCGAAGGATGATGATGATAATGATAAGGATGATTATGATGGCCGGATGATTTTCGGGGACCGTTGGGCCCTAAGCTTCCTGACATTTGTTATATAGGTGAGGAAAACCCCCGAAAAACCTCGCCTAGGAGCCTGTCCCGACCGGGAATCGAACCCGGGCCCGTTGCGTGACAAGGCAGCACGCTACCTCGAGACCACAGCGATGAATTTTGATAGTTTAAGGAATATATATATTTATTTTCTGGCCAGCCTCATGAGCTACTAATTAGCGTTTCTGACTACTGTTCATGAGGTCCCGGATTCGAATCCCAGTCAGACCATAGGAATTTTCATTAAAGGGAATTATTCCTTTGTTTGCCCACAGATTGGAATTTAGGTTAAGAACTTCCCTGGCACTTCATTATAAATTATCACCCATCATATCATTCGCCTTTCAGGTGCCCTAACTAACTAACTCACTGGCACTATCGAACCCGTAGGTTCATGGCCGCGCGGACATAAGCTCTCCATATATCCCTATCCTGAGCCACTGTTTTCCAATCATCCCCTGTATAATTTATTTCCCCACCTCATTCTCGGTCTACCAACTGGGCGTTTTCACTCTGGTTTTCCTACAAGAATCTTCCATGCACGTCTTTCATTCCCCATTCGTGCCACATGTCCTGCCCACCGCAGTCTACGAGACTTAACTGTTCTCATTATATCTGGCTTCCTATAAAGACCATGTAATTCACTGTTATGCAGTGTTCTTTCAGGTGCCCTAACCTAGAGAATTCCTCCAATGCCAGGGGAGAAAGCCAGAAATGTCATAAAAGGCAACCTGGCGGCATTGGACAAAAATATATATTTATTTTGTTAAATTGGAGAAACTGGATTTCTGTTACCAGCTTATTTAAAAGTGGCAGTTAAATCAAATTAGCCATAATCGTAAGTTACTTATTTAAGTATTCTTGTAAAAGTTGATACCAATTTAAATAATTACTGAATCATTTTTCCATTATATTGTTAAAAATATTAAATAAATTAAGACCAATGGATCGTATAGGAAATATTGCCAAATTAAAAAATAATTAAAATGTATGGTATACGCTGCATGTGTGGTTGGATTCATTATATTTATTTTTATTAAATTTGGATTTCAGGTAAACTCCTATTTATAATGGTCAGATTTCACTGATTTTTTTTAGAATAGCTTCTCAATTTATTGTAATAGCATACACGGAGCTTCATTGTGAAACATTGAAAATTGCGACAGTCTACAGCGATTTTTAAATTTTCGTTTCAGGTGAATTCCTACACCTTACGGCCCTAACTCCTTTAATGCATTGCTATATGCCAAGCTTGGTTTCGATTAAACAAAAATTGAGGTCGTTAGAGCGGGAACGGGCACACGCACGCACACACGTACACACATACACACACACACAATGGTCATTTTTGGTATCTACTAGATAGGATCGGTGAAGATCAGTAAAAAAATCAAGAGAACAAAGTCAGTAGTTTCATTCCTTAGGAATTTGCTAAAGTTTACATAAAATTGAATTTTATTTTACATATCAGGATTAGTCCTGCGTAAAATTAAAATCATCTATTCGTGTTCGGCTTAATTCAGGTCGAAGAATGAGATGAGATGAGATGAAGGTCATATTAATGAAGATATACACGGCGGATTGGCTGAATGGCCCGTCGCAACATCAAAGGAGCAGATGAGATTAAATGAAACTGAGTTAATGACATGAGTATATGAGCATATAGAAGTTTTATGAGTATGTACATTTTTTGTGCTTCCATCTCTAGCTGGATAGATGACGTTAACGCAGCCTATTTTTTATTTTACGCACAATTCCGGTAAGTCCACTTTACCTGCAAGGGACCTATCAACCATTACATGCCGAAACCTACCTTGAAATTTCTCCCTGAGAAGCGTTGTGATGTACCAAGACCGTGTCAAAAAATTATTTACCGCTTTTAACTGCAAATCACTACAATCCAGCGCCAAATCTCTCATTTAAACTATATGGAAGTAATAAAACTCCTAAATTGGTAGATAAGATACCCCTCACTACAACACTATGCCATAAGTACACTTACGGTTATCCAAGAATCGTTTTCACTACAGCCCCAACACTTTTACGTGAGCTGGCGTCAGAAATTAAGTTTCTCTAGTTTAATAAAATAAATATACTTTCCATAAGAAATGAACCATAAATTAGACTTGCTGAGAAATTCGCTTATATTACGTAGTTCCTGCGTGACGGACTTTTTACAATGTACGTATTATTACAAATTAGAGAAGTCAGGTAAAGAATTATATAAATTTCGAAGATATCAATTGAAATGTTAAATTGAAAATGGTATCAATATCCCATTGTTTTACGTAGGCTTATTTTTATGATACTAATATTAACAGACATATTAATTACGAATTCTAATCATTTGGGGGATGGCCTGTTGATAGAAATACTTGAGAATGTACATTTGTGAATCGATCGGCCTGGGCCGGGTTCGAACCAGCAACCTTAAAGTTGATTGGCGAGCGCGTTGCCAATGAGATACCTGCACCTGCTAAGACATGAATTCAAAGCGCTAACACACCGCATGTGCCTGCCTCGTTAAGATTACAAGAAGGCCCTGATAACGTTGTGCGCCTGACCGTCGCGCGTCGTCCCTATCGACACAAACTACCACCAATCAGCTAATTGCAATAATAGTTGTATTATATTATTTAAGAGTAAACCATGTATTTAATTAACACTTCGTCTAATTGCGTTTACACGATTGTAAAATAGTCAGTTTTAAGTTAAACTATTCTAACAACTATATACATTTTTCAAAATGTCGTAGAAAGAAATCTAAAATAAATTTAACTATATGGTTACGAAAAATACCATGTACGGCTGAAATATCATTAACTAGCACTGTTCATTTGAAATATGACCCAGATTTTTATGCACCAAAAGCTAAGATTGCAACATAGATTAATATGTTTGTATAAAACATAATTTGTTTCTTGATACAAAAGTAAAATTTGCATGTAATATCTAGGAAATTTTATTAGATCATACATAAGGTTTTTTTAAATTATATTTATAAAACCTGGAAACGAAGTCAAAATTTGTGGTCAAAATTATTAGTGCTGGAAGTGGATTTCTTTATGATGCACGTTCGGCCCGACATTCTAAACTGAACAGAATAAGAAATTAAGTGATTACGCAACTTGTTAAAGAATTAAATTATAGATTTTGTAAAATACAAAACAATTTAAATGTATGAACATGTAAACGAATGGATAATAAAAGGTTACCAAGAAGAGTTCTGGATTAGATTCCAGCAGGAAGAAGGGGTAGAGGTACACCAAAACACACTTGGCTGCAGGACATTAACAAAACGATGAATGAAAAAGGATTACAAGATCGGGACTGGGAGGACAGATTTGGGGGAAAAGTATAAGAGTAAAGAATATTAGTCACAGGGAGATATGATAATACATTGTAAACCTGTTCATGAATGAACATTTATAAAAAAATACAAACGCATTATTTTCAACTGATTAAAGAAAAAAAATCTTACTATTCAGTAGGTCTATACCATGTTGCAATCTTGCATACATATCAGG
The DNA here is from genome assembly GCA_030220185.1 of Diploptera punctata. NCBI lineage: Eukaryota > Metazoa > Arthropoda > Insecta > Blattodea > Blaberidae > Diploptera > Diploptera punctata. The sequence continues at coordinate 660,625 of JASPKZ010005683.1, forward strand.
GCCCTATTTATAATAAATCATATTACTTCGATATAGTTTGTATATTATTTTAATACATAAATTGCATTCCTCGAATAAATTTAATAATTTCCTAAATATGAGCGAATACTATCTTATTTTTATTTAACCCATTCGCTTTAGGTTTAAGCTCAACGCATTTCCACAGAAACCAAATTTAAGTTACCGGAAATAATATTGCCTATTTTCAGACATTCAAAACAAACATAACGGTATTTGAGATCAGAATAAGGGTGAAGGCCAAAACACATTCCTCTACTATTCATAAATGTTAACAAAACATTACCATGCCAAGAGATTTACAAAATATTGCAAAACATATAACAGAGTTAAGCGAGTGTACCTCGTCTTCTGAGTTGAAGGTCATTTAATTGACGGCGAGTCTACCTCGTCTTTTGAGACGAATGGGTTAATATGTAATTAATATGCAATTTATTATTAAATCACGTTGTTTTGTGGTCAGAAATTCTGACAACAGCTCATGAGATCCGGATTCAATTCGTGCTCAGGCCATAGGAATTTGTTCTTAAAGGAAATTATAAATGTAGAGAAAATATAAAATTGTTATTCTCTCAGTTACATTATATGGTGCGAAACATGAACAAACTTCCTAGCCTTGAGATTGAACATTTTACAATTAAAATTTCCGACCCGCTGGATACAGAATCAGGATCCTCCAGTCTAGAAGCAGGTATACTTGTATCTGAGCTGGAATTCTTATACAATATATTATTTTCTATAAAAGGCTGACAAAGATCACAGTGGAGCTAATTCTACCAGATTGGTATACTCTAGCCAAATACCGTGCATTATTTACTACCATACCATCAGCCTATGTTACCATTTCACCACAGCTCAGAGGTCTCTAGATAATATAACCTAAGCTTATAATGGTGGTGGTGGTGTCGCAAAATATAATGTAGCCTATTTGACTCAAGAATCGCCGTAATATTGTCTTATTCTGATTTTTTTCTCAGAATAGATCATGCTTGGACATAAAAACCATGGTCTCTATACAGCATGGAGCAGAACTCTAGGACAAACTTTCACTGATTGTTTAGTGATGTTGTTTGAGTGTTTTCATATAAGGAAACATGATATGTGGAGACTTATTACAGAGTAATATGTTGTTAATCTGTTCGACATGCGACGTGAGAAGGCCGAAATATTTTTCAGAAGCCTCTTATTTCCGAATTGAGATTATTTTACGAGTCGTAAGACATAGAATTTATTACTATCATAATTACTATTAGTGAGATGATGTAAAGGGAAAAAAGCGTCAGGATATCGTTCTTTATATCCAGAAACGGTTATAAGTGGCACACGTAAACTCCTAAACAAGTTAACGATATTGATTGAAACATTATTAACGGAGAAAAGTACCAAAGAATAGCTAAAGTGTTATAGAACACCATAATTTAAGAAATGATCTAGAGATGAACCAAAAAATTATAGAGTATTGGCATGGGAAGGTTTGCATGCAAACGTTCTTGGGGAATTAATAGAAAGAGACACTAACCAGAAACAACAAGAAGAACTAATAGGATTTCGAGCCGGAAGACCGGTAACTGACAATATTTTCAGTTTGAAGACAATACTAGAGAAACAAATGCAAACCAGAAAACAGACGAATATTTCCTTCATACATTTATAAAAAAGATTAGACATTGTGCCTCTTAAGAATCTGTTTTGAAGTTGAAGGAGATTGGAGTTAAACCGGTATTAGTAAGGGGGTTATGAATTTATACGAGAAAAATAGATTAAGAGCGAAAAGAGGAAGCTGATTAACACAGGAGTTTCAGGTAATAAAGGTTTACTCCTAGTCTTTGATTCAACACCCACACTTTTAAAACCATACAGCCTTACATAAATGGCACAAGAAACATGACCCCATCGGAGTGTCAATACGAGAAAGTAATTTGTTAACTACGTATCACGCAGATGATTACGTCATAATAGCTGAAGACATGGATGATCTAAGTTATATGGTAAGAAAACTTTAAAAAGAATACGGAAGGCTGTATTAAACATGAATACGAGAAAGTGTGAATATCTGGTATTAGAGGTGATAAAATTTAGAATTTACCTGTAGAAGGTAAACAAACTGAATTGTTAAAACAGAGAAATATCTGATTTTTTAAATAAACAAGGGAATAGTAATGATGAGAATATAACGGGAATAAATAAAGGGAGGGCAATGATAAGGACATTTAAACTCTATTTTATGTAGAAAAGAAAGAAAGAAAGAAAGAAAGAAAGAAAGAAAGAAAGAAAGAAAGAAAGAAAGAAAGAAAGAAAGAAAGAAAGAAAGGAAGAAAGAAAGAAAGAAAGAAAATAGGATATAGAGCACTATATTTCAAAGTGTTCTGTTGTGTTGACTACATGTATGGGATATAAGTAGTGGAAATAAAAAGAAGCTCTTGAGAAACGAAATTGATTTCCGAGTCAAAATTTATGTAAAATGCTTAAAGATAAAATACAGAATGATGTAATAAGACACAACTGGAGTGACGACGTTAAGGAGGTAATGACGACAAGAAATCTACATATTAAAGAATGCTAGAATAGAGAAATATGGCGACAGTGGACGAAGAGATGGTGACAGCTGTTAACAATCCGAGATGATTATTATTATTATTATTATTATTATTATTATTATTATTATTATTACTTACTTACTTACTTACTCACTGGCACTATCGAACCCGTAGGTTCATGGCCGCACGGACATAAGCTCTCCATACATCCCTATCCTGAGCTAATGCTTTCCAATCATTCCCTGTATAATCTACTTTCCTTAAATCATAGTTAATGTTGTTTTCTCCCACCTCATTCTAGGTCTACCAACTGGGCGTTTTCCCTCTGGCTTTCCTACAAGAAGTTTCCATGCACGTCTTTCATTCCCCATACGCGCAACATGTCCTGCCCATCGCAGTCTAGGGGACTTAACTGTTCTTATTATATCTGGCTTCCTATAAATACCATGTAGTTCATTGTTATGCAGTCTTCCCCATTCACCTGTCTGTTCATCTCACTTTGGTCCAAAAATTTTCCTAAGAACTTTATTCTCAAATACTCGTAATCTCCTTTCCTCCCTTAAAGTAGAGTCCATGTTTCGCACCCATATAATATAACTGGTAGAATAATAGTTTTATATATTTTCAGCTTAACGTTTTTTGAAAGGAGTTGGGACATCAAAAGTCTCTGCAATGCATAATAGCACGCATTTCCAGAATTGAGCCTATGTTTAATTTCTTTGCGCGTCTCATCCCTATTTGTGATTATTGTTCCTAGGTATTTGAATTCAGCCACTTCCTCGAAATTTCCCTCATTTGTCATTAGCTGTCCATTTCCATTGTATACTGAATTTCTACGTGTAACCATATATTTAGTTTTATTGATATTTACTTCCAGTCCTAATTTCTTAGTGTTACTCAATAGTGTGTGCGTGTTGTCCTTTAGTATCTCCCTCGCTATCGTCCAGTAGTACTACATCATCATCATAAACTAACAGCTTATTGATACCTTTCAGTTGTAAGCCTTCCTCATTCTCTAAAGATTTAATATGGCAAGCTCTAGTACAAAATTAAATAGTAGAGGAGATAGTGCATCTCCTTGCTTCAACCCATTCTGGATTTCAAAAGTGTCTGAAAACTGTTTGCCTACACCCTACTCGTTGAGCCATTTAGACACATTCGTATAAGTCTAACTAACTTTTTAGGAATTCCGAACTCCAGCAGGATACTATATAATTTCTCCCTCTTAATTGAATCATATGCTTTTTGGAAGTCTACGTATAGTTGATGTACAGTACCATTATATTCCCATTTCTTTTCTAAAATCTGTCTTATACTAAAAATCTGATCTGTTGTAGACCTGTTTCTTCTAAATGCACATTGATGATCTCCTAGAATGTCATCAATATAGGGAGTAAGTCTGCTTACTAATATATTTGTTAGAATTTTGTACGAAGTTGAAAGTAATGAGATGCCCCTATAGTTGTTGCAATCAGTTTTATCTCCTTTCTTATAAATTGGTACGATAATTGATTCCTTCCATTCATCTGGAAGAGCTTCTTTTTCCCAAATCATACTAAGCAAACTTTACCCCAGTAGAACCCATGTCCGCATTTCTTGACGGTTGTATTTTTACGGTGAAAGATCGTCACTCTTTCGACCAAGGTACTTATTTCGTCTGGCTTATCACCTTCGACCAGTCCGGCATGGGTTACCCTATCGGCAGCAATGCTACCGCCGGCATAGCTCTCAGGATCATTTAAGCACACAAGCCACTCCACCACGACAAGGTAAAGACACCATGGAGGGATTTTATTATTATTATTATTATTATTATTATTATTATTATTATTATTATTACTATTATTCGTTTTATAAAATGTAGAATGTGAAGTCTGGGCCTTATATCAAAGAGCGTACTGTACTGTAGATCTCTGTTCAATGCTCATAACAAAAGAATCGTTCGGAAATTTTCCTTACCCCTGCAAGACATTATTTAATGTAAATGTGCCATAACACTGTAATGCAGTGGGATTTTCAATTACAAGAGTTATTGAGGAATGTATGTATGTGTCATTTGCTACAATTTCTCGGGAGATTAAGCCGTCACTGCAGTAACGATCCACTGTATCAGTGCAAAAACGGCATACAATACAGTGTTCTATGAACTCGCTGCTATTTGATGTGATTAATCACAAAACCGAGCTCTAATTATACAAGATCACTTTTATGAAAGGAAAAATAAAAAAGTGAGGATTCTATCCCAGGAGTCCACCTATATTAGTCACTGTTCATACAGAATAGCCAACTTCTCCTTATGGTGCGCCATGTTATCCAATGAACTGTAGACTAATCTGGTATACACTAACTTGCTATTTTCTCACCCTAACCTGCCCATTTTGCTCACCTAACGAAATAAAATGAGTATAGGTGGATTCCTGGCATAGAATAGCCATAAGAACTGTTAGTATCACTGAAATTCGAAGGGAAGGACCCAAAACAGAACAAGAAACGATGAAAAAATTATATTTTTACATTTTGAGTGTGCACAGTAATAGCCTATACAGGGTGATGCAAAAGGTCACTTACAATGTTTGAGGGATAAATGAGGAGAAGAAAAACAAATTTTTATGTGCCAAATTTGTATACATTATTATTTTTCAATTAGAAACGCAAACAAGATGAATCGGTTGGCGGTCTAGAAGCGTACATTCTCTATGACATTATTATCTAGGTCGGTCAAAGTTGATGCCGCGTGTTTATTAGTATTTCTGTGTGCAAAGATGTTCAACTCGTGGCTTTCGAATAAATCGATTGCCGAAACGTGTTCTTACAGTGTGCAGGATAATTAATGATAAAATATGTTCAAATATTGCAATGTATTAGTAAACAGGCAGCATTAAATTGTAGTGAGCCTGTCAACACATTTAGTGGTTTGCTGCTGTAAATTGTTTTATTTGTAAGATTTATAAACGTTTCAACATGCCAATAAAGTGTTTAAATCATCCAACCAATTTCTACTACGAGTGTGGTGAACTATCCTTCAAGTCTCATACCACTTGTGATAAAATATTATCTTCATTTTGGGCGTAAAGCTGGCAATTTTAATAAACACTGGGCCCAAATGTATGCTATGTCTCACGTGTTAGGTTTCTGACTAGATAGAAAAATTGTACACAACACATGCCGTTTTGAGATCCTATGATTTGGAGGGAACATAAGGTTCATTCAACAGATTGCTATTTCTGCTTAACTAACAATACAGGAATCGCGTCAAAAGCAAAATATACAGTTGAGTATTCCATTTTGGCATCTGTAATTAGATTTGTGCCACATAATGAAGATAATCCTGTACGAACTGTTCATATTTCATGACCTTAAGTGATAACTCTGACTCTGACCCAGCTCATACTGAAGACCAAAGAAACGAGAGAATTGATCCTACATTTAAAACAAGTAGTTCATCAATACATAACTTCTTAACTCAAGAAGATCTTCATGATCTTATAAGGAATTTAAATTTGTCCGGGTGAGCTTTTAAGATCCAGTCTCAGATTTTGAAATTCATTAAAAAAAAAGACACGAGGATATATGTTTATCATAGTCGCGTTAGTGATTTCGTAGATTATTTCTCTAAAGAAGGCCAAGTCGTTTTTTGTATTAATGTTTGTTCTGTAATGGAGGCTCTTGGGCATCATTTACAGACATATGAATGGCGATTATTCATAGACTCTTCGAAAGTTAGTATGAGGGCTGTATTTCTGTACAATGACAATGAATATCAATACCTGTCGCGCATGCCAATGACATGAAGGAGACATACGAAAACATGAATTTTCTGTTAGAAAAAATTAAGTAGCTTATGCAAAATATATAACTGGAACATCTGCGGATATTTGAAGGTCATATCTTACTGTAAGGTTTGCAACTTGGATAAACTAAATTATCCTAATTCTTGTGTGAACGGGACAGCAGAGATAGGAAGACTCATTACATAAGGAAACAATGGTCTAAACGTGAATATCTTATTCATGGACATAAAAGTATCAAATACCCCGAATTATGTATATAAAACCGGGTCTTATGAATAATGTAAAAAATGGATAAAAGTTTTGCTACATTTATATATTTCAAGTCTAAATTTCCTAAAATAAGTGATGTAAAATTATAAGAAATATTTTTTATAAAATCAAAAATAAGATCTCTAATTTCGGATGATAAACATTTTGAGCAACTGTTACATCCACCGGAAAAAATCAGCGAGGAAATAATTAAAGAATATTTGTTGTGGGTCTCTTGGCAATAACAAAGGAAAAAAAGTGAAACATTGAGCGATTTTCGTAATTCATACAAAGAAATGGGATGCAACAAGTCTCTACTATGGAAAAATATTTAAAAATTTATTTTTTGGAATCTTCAAATCTTGGGATTGTTTCTGATGAGATGAGCGCGATGCGCGTTGTCATCGGCAGGTTTCTACTATGGAAAAGAGGTACTAAGGCAAATGGAGACCCAGTATGCTGGCCGACTACTGCTGACCATGAAGACCTTACAAACGAAAAATATACGGCCGAAAGTCATCACATATATTTTTTTAGATAAGCCAATATTTGACGTATTTATTTATTATTTAGTGTTTCGAAATTACAAATTCTTTTAAAACTTTAAAAACTGCCAAATTACCTGATGGAAAAAAAATCTGAAAACTTAGCCTACTTTAACTCAGCATGGAATATATATAGGCCTATATATCCTGAGAAATATTTTATTAATATAAACGAAGTGAAGAAAAAGAAATGCGATGCAAGTAGAATCACTGCTATAGAAATGATATTTATGCGCAGAACAGCTGGCAATAAAAAATTAAGACATCTAAAAGGAACTAAAATAAACTCTACACTAGCAGACATGTGTCACTATCAAGATAACTGGCATCAGCATATGAAGCGTTATGCCCAGAACAATAATCTCTAGGGAAATCCTGCATTAGCAAGTTAGAGTTAGATCAATTAGACGTCCAATGAAGAGATCGGGCTCAAAACTTTAGAACTACAATTCGTATGGCTGATATTGATGAATAAAAAATATTTTTTTTTTTAATATTTCGTATTTAATCATAATCATAAATGTATTGCCTGCATAATTAGTCTATTTATCTATCCTCATGATATATTTTTAGCGAATTTCAAAGGAATGAAGCTATTGAAGCTGTTGACATAAAAAAATATAGCCCTATATAGTTTTGTAAAATTTATGGATCTTCGCCGATCCTATCTATCAGATACCGAAAAGGACCATGACCTAAATGCACATATATATATATATATATATATATATATATAGTCCACCGCTGTGGTCTCGAGGTAGCGTGCTGCCTTGTCACGCAGCGGGCCCGGGTTCGATCCCCGGTAGGAACAGTTTTTCTGGGTGAGGTTTTTATCGGGGTTTTTCGTAACCTGTAAGACAAATGTCAGGAAAACTTTAAGGCCCAAACGTTCCCCGAAATCATATGGCCATCGCAATCATCATCATTCATATTCATCTTAGATTAAGTTTAGGATTAGGGACGCTCCTGGCGAACCACTATCATCATCACTCATCATATCATCGGGGCAACGTAACCCCGCCTTCCAGGCGCCCCTACCTCAGAAGTGGGTTACAAGTACGCCATGCCAGGAGAGAACACCAGGAATGTCGAAAGACAACCTGAGGCATTTGCAAAATATAGTTGGTTGGTTCCGACGTTTCAACGTGATCCCACATGTCCTTAGGGGCAGATGCCAACTTTGAATCTTTGTCGCGGAACTCCAAGAAACCTTTATTTATTATAATTATATCCGCGAAAATCTACAATACAATTATTTATATATATATATATATATGCGTGCGTGTGTGTGTGTTTCCATTAACGTTCTAACGGCCGCAATTTTTGTTTCATCGAAATCAATTTGTCATATAACAACTATGGTATTAAAAAAATGTAATGTCGAATTCGTTAACCAGCAAATTCTGATCATTAGGCGTAGGAGTTGACCTGAAACGAAAATTTAAAAATCGCCCTAGCATAGCGGTTGCAATTTTAGACTTTTCACAACGAAACTCAGTTTATATGCTATTATTTTACATGTTTAGAATGCAATATTTCATATGAAGAAGAAAATGATGTAAATGCAAAAATATCTAAATTGTTAAGAATTGTAGGGTTAATAAATTCTATCTTCAAGCCACAGTCCAAAAACATTCAAGACTAAAAGTGTATAGAACACTGGCTCTTCCAACTCTTCCAACTGCTGAAATGAGATACCTTCTGAGGACTGCAGGATACACACTACTAGATCACAAAAAAATGAAGACATCTTACAAGAATTATACATGGAACCTCTAGAAAACAAATTTTCTGATTATAAGTCCAGATGGATGCAACATGTTCATCGAATGGAAGATCACAGGATACCCAAACAAATGTTAAAATATCAACCTGCAGGAAGAAGAAGACCAGGACGTCCACTCAGAAGACTTCTGGATAGTGTTTCTCTTGAGGCCGAAACAGGTCTACAAATGGCCTAAGTTCGTGAATGTACTATGATGATGATGGTGATAAAATAAATCGAGGAAGGTATTCTAAAAATATCAGCTAAATCCAACCATTAGATGTAGGTGTTTACCTGTAATTCGAAATTAAAAATTGGCTCTAGCAGCCGCCATGTTTGGTTTGTCGCAAATTACACCATTTAATTTAATTAATTGACAATCTATCCTATGAGATATAATAGTTTAATTTATTTAATAGTTTTAATAAAATAATGAAAAAAAATGAATAGTTAGATTTTATTTTAATTTGGTGTCAAATTATACAATATTCTTCTTCTTCTTCTTCACGGTTTAGGCTTATTTTCTAGCCTGTTCCGGCTCCAAATTGCTGCTCTTTCCATCTTTTCCTTGGTATTCGCAATCTTCTTCTTCCTCGTGGTGAATAGTTGTATGCTGCTTTTGGTATTCTATTCTCCGACATTCTTGCCAAGTGTTCTTTCCAGTTTGTTCTGTATTTCTCTACTGTTGTGTTTAATTCCTCTACTTTTAGTTGTTGTCTTATTTCTGTGTTATGTTTTTTGTCTATTCTTTGATATTCCGCTATTGGTCTGAGGAATCTCATTTCAGCAGCTTGTATTCCGGCAGATTGTTGTGTTGTCACTGTCCATGTTTCGGATCCATAAGTAATAATAGGCACTGCCACTGTCTTGTATAATTTCATTATAGAGTCTTTCCTGGCTTTATTTTTCAAAGTTCTTTTTAGTGTTCCTGTTATATAATTAAATTTATTTAGTTTATACAATAACATGCAAATAGCTAATAACAACAAACGTTTATGCTTGATTTGTTTTCTGCAGTATAACACTTTTAAATAAGCCGGTATCAGAAATTGAGTTTCTGCAATTAAAATGAAACAATGATATATTCCATAAACCATCAAAATGGAATCATATATTTTTGATTTGCTGAGGAATTCGCTTGGCTTAACGACTTGTTTAATACCCCATCTAACTTTTGCACAAAAATAATGCCAAATACTTGTTACTTTTCTTCTTCACTTACTGGTTTAGGCACTAGTTGCCTGTTCCGTCTTCACTAATAAATCTAAGACCATCTCTACCGAGAACGTCCGACATCTCTTCTTCCTCTCGGAAAATAATGTAAGATTTTATTTGGTAATCTACTTTCTTCCATTCTTTCTACATGTTCTTTCCACTGATTCTTGTTGCCAAATATATTTTCTTTTATGGAGGAGATCTGCAGTTCTTCACGCATATCCTTGTTTCTTATCTGGTCCATTCTAGTGCATCATTTTACTCTTCTTAAAAATGTCATCTTGGTTGCTTGGATTTTACTTTTTTGCTTGGTAGTGATAATCGAAGATTCACTAACATACAAAAGGATAGTGACTGTCATTGTTTTATAAAATTTTAATTTTGTTACTTTTATCATTTGTTATCCGATAGTATCTTTACCTTATTCATGGCAGAGAGGCTTGCGTGCTTAATAAATGACCTTGCGAGCTATGTCGGGGATAATATTCCTACCAGAAGAGGTCACTCGTTCCGGAAAGATTAAAGGCAATAAGCCAGACTGAAAGAGATATTTTGGTCAAAAGAGTGATGACCATCTCTCATTGTAAAACTATAACTATAAATAAATGTGGGCATAGATTCCACTGAAATAAAATTCTCCGGATTTAAAAAAATTCTGATCTCCTGGCGAAGGCTACTTCGGGGGAGTAATTGAAAATATTTAAACACAGGGATATGTTCCTATTACAGCAACATGGAATAGTAAGGCATTATACAATAGAGGGTCATTAGAAATAATTATCCTAAGTAATGCCACGAGTGATTTCCAAATTATCGATAAATTCACGACTCACGAAGTGAGGAGAGAATATATCTAGAGAATTTGGAAATCAAGAGTGGCATTTGTTAGGACTATTTAACGAATAAAATTAAGCTGTTTACTCACAAATCATTATTTAAATATAGTTATTTTAAAATATTTATATATTTAATGTAAACGGCGATGTTTGAAAACAAATGAGAAACGATCGGTACGCTTCATTTGCTTCTTTTGTTCGTCCCTGCAACCAGATCATATTATTTATTGCCAAAGGAATGCAATTTTGTTAGAATGCACTCTAGTGGAGAAAAAATGAAACACATCAAACTGTATATTAATTCATTTCTGATGTTCTATGATGTAAATATAACAATTATATTTTCTGGGAAAAATACATTTAAGAAAGTGCAAACAGTGGTTTCATTTTTTGGTGATATAATCAATTGCTACAAATGTTTTTAGGCCTATATTAACTCCCGCATGCGGTATGTGTTGACATTCATGCACTATATATACAATCTGGTGCCGTATTTCTTAGTGAGTCAGTCACTGCAAAATAATGCTTTGACCTATTCAGAATGTTAAAAAGGAGATGCTTTCTTTATTACGATAAATTTTAGTTGGTAAATTCTAGGCGAAACACGACTGTGATTGGTTGTAAATAAAAAATCACTGAAATGTGATTGGTCATTAACTCCCATTTGGGGCATGAGTTAAATAGTCATAATTAATGCCACGAGTGATTTCCAATTTATCTAGAGGATTTGGAAATCAAGAGTGGCATTTTTAGGGCTATTTAACGAATAAAATTAAGCTATTTACTCGCAAGTCATTATTTAAATATAGTTATTTTAAAATATTTATATATTTAATGTAAACGGCAATGTTTGAAACAAATGAGAAATGTTTGATTGTGCTTCTTTTGTTCATCCACTGCAACCAAATCATATTACTTATTGCCAAAAGATCGCAAGGTAGTGACCTGATTCTATTTCGAAATATCAAAATAGTGTCGAGACCGTAACGGATCATTTGGTCCCATGTTTGAAGTGGATGATGATGATGATTATGGTTATTTTATTTATTTCGGATAAATTATCCATTTTCCTAAAATACTGACTCCATAAAAGAATAAAAATTACTGAAGATGGATAAATTATTATCCGAATGGCCTTCATGGAATTAAAATAAATGGGAGTTAAAGAAGATTGAATTAAGCATGTATGATAAAATACAGATACTGTCTCATAAGTAAAGTCGTCTTTTAAACAAATTTTTATTCGTAATTTTGTTTTCTGACAATAAGTAATACCACTCTTCAAAGTAGGGGCCATCAGATTCTATGCTCAGATTCTTAAGCCATCTTTCAGCGGGACTTATTCCGCGAAGGTACCAGTCTCTCAGTTTTGATGGGAAGAATTCGTTGATACCCATTTTCACAGTTTCAATGTTTTTGGAATTTCACGTAATAAGTGAGTCATGGATCGAAACAGATGATAATCTGAAGGCTCGGGATCAGGGCTGTATACTGGATGTGGTAAGAATAAATGTCTCCTAATTTCTGTTCATGCAGAATGGAGTCCGCAGGGTTTGAACTCGTTCCAGTTGTTGAGAATAAAGCTCCGCATCTACTGCAGCTCGTTTTGCAACAAACTCCCAGTAAATCACACCTTCAAAATTCCACCAGACACACAACATTACATTAAAAACCGACATTACTTATGAGACCACCTGTTATAATTTGATTGACTCTTGCTAGTCGGTCTTCCGGGCTGAGTGGCCGTGATCCAATTTTGTTTAAACTCTACGTTTCGTCAACTCCTACCGTAGACATCTTCAGGAGATTTTTGCGTGCTCTCTGAACCCCTCAACTGTCACAGACAGCACGCAAAATCTTCTGAAGACGTTTATCGCAGGAGTAGACGAAATGTCGAGTTTAAACAAAACTGGACCACGGCCATTCAGCTCGGAAGACCAACTTAAGAGTCAAGGTATCGGCCGTGAAAGTCTAAAATTCGACATAATTTTATTTATTTCCGTTTAATTCGATTTTTTTACTAACTTAGGGCCAGTTTCGCCTACATTGGTAACTGTATTACGCCAGTTTTCCCCATATATAATATATAGCTTAAACTGGCGTAATACATTTACCTCTGTTGGTGAAATCGACCCTAAATTAGCCTTGGAACACCGAATACATCTATGTTCATTACATGTCAATACCTTTATCCCTTAAAATTAAAAGATTGAAATGCAATTTTTCATTTACAATCAAACGACATTCTAACGGAATAATAATCAACATTAAAAACAGTGTGTGTATAAAAACACACGGGACTAAGAATGGTAACTACATAGCCCAAATGACATACTCAAGAAATGTTGTACTTCGAGGGGTTAAGGGGGCAAACTGTCCCGCTAGCAAGATGTCGCCACAATGCACAATGACATCATAGATGCTGTAACACTAATAAAAACAAAGTTACTTGTTTTTATTATTTCCCGCACTAATGTGCTTATAAAAGCCTTCAGGGTGAACAACCCCTATAATTATCACTTGTCTGCCTCTTTCACAATAATACAAACCACAATATAACGTATATTATGTCTTTCATTTGTACACAAGTCAAATTATAGGCTTAACTTTATTTCCTACCACTTATAATATATGAAGTATTGTCAAGGTTATGTCATTAGAAAGCAGTCTTTCAAATAATTGTAAGTCCCGTTTTGGCTACTGTAGATGTATATATAGGATAACATGACATCCATTAAAGAAAAATTCTATTTTCAATGTATATTCCAATCATAATTTACACACACGATAACATTATAATATCTTGCTTAATATACTACAAAATAGGACACTTCACCACTCCACAGAATACTTTGTTTGTTTCTTCATTTTACATATAATGGCACCGGGTAAAACAAAAAATTGTGACGAAAATAAAGACACCGTGTTTCAAAATTATGGACGGGGTTTTAAGTAATTGGCATAGCTTTATAAAAGAAATTGGATGCGTGATTATTTGCTATAATGAAAGAAAAACTGTGCGCAACGTTTCATATTTTGTATGCAGTAATTTGTTTCTTGTCATTATTACGTTACAGCGTTAAATTTGTGAAAATGGCGACTCCTGTACAGAAGCCATTCTGTGTGTTGCAATTTGCGAGGTCTGATTTCATTGTTGCAGTGCAGCGAGCTTTCCGACGGCAATTTGGAATTGATCCTCGGAGAGGTAAGAGTATCATCGATGGTATATAGACAGTTAGAAAAAACTAGATGTACCTGTAAAAGGAAGAGTCCAGGGGTCGTCCATAAACACCAAATGAAATAATCGAGAATGTCAGAGCATGACATTGTTTATTCATGATGGTCTCCATGGTCTCCCGATCTCATACTTTGCGATTTCTTCCTGTGGGGGTATGTGAAGGACCATGTGTACGTATCACCACTTCCCGTGATCTTCCAGACTTGAGAAGAAGGATTGATGCTGCTGTTGAATCCATTACTCCAAATATGCTGACCAAGGGTTGGGAGAAATTCGACTATCGGCTAGATGTGTGCCGTGTAACTAAATGTGCTCACATCGAACACTTATATAGTATGTTATGAAAACTCGAAGAGTTTCTCTTTAATATCACGTAGGTTTTGTTCTTATATACATATCATGTAAGGGAAATTAAATAACTTTGAAACCCCGACCATCATTTTGGAACACGGTATATTATCTGCACTTCCCATAACTTGTATTCCCTACTACAGAAAATCAGGGGCTGCTGGATTTTAGAATTATTTAAAAGGAATATAAATTTATAGTTGCTTTAACTTTGTTTGATTATCAACTTCCCATATACTGTAGGCCCTACATATATTAATTGGCGTTTCCTGTTTAATTTATTATAATGGTTAGCGTATAAAAATTTTGTTTGTACATTATATTTTTTATAATTTGTATATTGTATATACAATTTTACTGTAAACCTGTATTTTTATATGTTGCTGGTTGAGTGGAAGAGAAGGCCTTATGGTTTTAACTCTGCTAGAAAAATTAAATTATATTATTATTATTATTATTATTATTATTATTATTATTATTATTATTATTATTATTATTATTATTATTATTATTATTATTATCATCATCATCATTATTAAATCTAGGCGTGCGACAGTTTTAGTATAATCCGAAACAGAAAACTTCCGTATTTGTCCTCCAGTGTTAAAGCTGTACTTGTTTGTATGATGAAGTGAGCGACTGGTGAGGTGTAAGCAATGTCGAACTACAAATATAGTATAATGCATTAAGTGTTAATTTATCAAATAGGCGTTAATATTAAAATATAAAATTATATAATAACAATGTAATAAGGTTGAGTTAACGTGTCAATTTTCAGTATACCACTAATTATAAATACAAATATTGCAAAACAAAAAAAAAGTTGTGTGTATTTCTAGAAGAGATTTGTTCGCTTTGAAGAGAAAGTCACAAACACTCAACTTACAAATGCTTACTTCACGGTTGCTGCCTTAGCTGTAAAAGAACAACCTCAAGCTGGGGAACAACGAGTTTAGTGTTTGTTACATTCTCTTCAAAGTGTTAAAATCTCTTCAATGTATATTATATATTTCATGAGGAATAAACCACACGGGAGGAGAAATGTTGGACGCCCACACAGAAGACGGTCTGAACAATTTTAACAATTCTAGCTTTCATGAAACCGGAACGAGCCAACAGGCTTAATCCCTGGATGATTGTCCAGAAAAGTGGGAGCCATAACCTCCTACTACCCCAAATGCCTCCTGAAGCCTGTAGTGGGATTACTTTACTTTATATATATACCTTGGGGTAGTAGGAGGTTAGGGCTCCCATTTTCTGGACAATCGGCACTTGATGTCAGCCGGGTTGTCAGCCCTGCGTGACGGCCCCTTTACCCCAGAACAAGCGTCTGGTACTCATTTTCGTTAGAGGCTGAGTCGACTCCAGGACCATAGTGCCGCCAGAGGATTTGGTTCAGTTTAAAAATCCAGACCCCACCGGCACTCGAACCCTCGACCTTCCAGCTTGTAGCACAGTGCCTTAACCATAACGCTACGGTGTATCATATATATATATATATATATATAGGCCTATTGAAGAGATTTTAACACTTTGTAGAGAATATCACAAACACTAAACTCTTCTTCTTCTTCTCTCTTTCAAGTATTAGGCCAAGGCCTGTTACGATCCTATAGAAAATTTTCCCTCCATTGTTACACTAAACTCAATATATATATATATATATATAGGCCTATATACTAGAAGTCCCGGCCACGCGTTGCTCTGGCTAAGGTATACGTTAAAAATTTAAATTAAGTTGGTGTCTTTCAGCCAGATTACTTAAACCTAATACTTACACACTAAATTAATAATATTGAAAATAAAATAAACACTGAACACACTTAAATTATGAAATAATCAATATTTGTAATTCAATTGAAATTCGCGGTTGCAACAAAAAGCACAGCCATCTGGATCTCTCTTTGTTAAATAATAAACCAATTACCTTACCAAATTATAGCTCGGGACCGAGCTCCGGAAAGGAATTTGCTGACTCAGCTGTTAGTACTATGCAAAGCAGAGAAGTGTACCTCCTCCACACTTCCCCCCGCAAACACACAGAGCTTGGACCCGAGCTGTACCTTACACCGCCATCTGATAGAATCGTATGGAACTCACAGATAATTATAACTCTTTGTTAAGTAATAAACAAATAATTTGCAATAAAAAATAATGCGACTATAAATTTAGTTATAAACTACCCTAAGTCTCAAGTTGGATCAAACTGCACGCAGTATGCAAAATTTTATTAAAATCGGTTCAGTAGTTTAGGATTCCATTGCGGACAAACAACGTGACACAAAATGTTTATATATTAAGATATATATATTGAAGAGATTTTAACACTTTGTAGAGAATATCACAAGCACTAACTCGTTGTTTCCCAGCTTTACGTTCTTCTTCCACAGCTAAGCTAGCAACCGTGAAGTGAGCATTTACAAGTTGAGCGTTTGTGACTTTCTCTTTATATATATATATATATTACATGATAAGAAAAATAAATGCCCGGACGGGATTCGAACCCGTAGTCCAGGCATTTATTTTTCTTATGTCATATAAAGCTTGCATTGGTCAATATCAAACATTTATATATATATATATATATATTACATGAAAAGAAAAATAAATGCCCGGACGGGATTCGAACCCGGAGTCCAGGCATTTATTTTTCTTATCATGTCATATAAAGCTTGCATTGCTCAATATCAAACATTTAATTATAATGTATATATATAATTCGATTGTGACATAAACCTCGGAAACTTGGATCTTATTAAAGAACGATGAAATAGGAATAGACATCAGGGAAAGGAAGATTCTGTGAAGAATATATGGTCAAGTAGGTAAAATGACGAGTAGAGATTAGATCCAATAATGAGGCAGGCATACTTGAACTATATGGTAATCCACAGGTCATCATCATCTTCACTTTAAGGTATAGGCTTGGATTGCCTGTTCGGTCTTCAAGTACTTTCCAGCCATCTTGGTAACCCACAAATAATCGGTGAAATTTTAAGATTAAGGTGATTGGGACATGTCCAAAGAAGTAATGAAAGGATTATACTAGAAAAATGTACAAAGGACATCCTGGCAGTGTAAGATGCAATAAAATATCAAGGAAGAAGGATATCGAGAAGATATGAAGGAACTGGGTGTGAGAACGTAGAGAAGCCAAGGATAGAAGAAGGTGCGCTACTATTGTACCGGGTTCTTTTAAGGTTAAGGTTATTAATACTATAATTAAGATGATGAATTCAAAAGTGTCTTTAATAGAAAAGCGAAGCTGAAATGGAATCTTATCAACGTTTCTATTTAATCCTACGGAATTATTTGATCCGGCAGTTCTGGTACTCAAGGACCGTAACGCCACAGGAAGAAGAAGAAGAATATATAATCCCATGCCTCGTTAACGATCTGCGAAATGATTGAATTTAACGTTAATGTGACTAGCATGTGTTTATTAACATTTTGGGATGTTCAAATAATTCTTCGGAGAGCACTATGCTATTTCACATTTTTTCCGATACGAATGATGGCTATCTTGAGTTATATGTACCTTCTGGACAGCTCAAGTAATTAGAGCCGCAGTTCAAATCTGGGTGTGGAAGGGTCGGCAAATTATGCTAATAGGTCTCTAATTTCGGGCAAAAGTTTTTCATGTGCGGTAAATATATGACACTGACTTCACTTCTTTTCAAAAGGAAGATGTGGTAAGGGTTTTACGTCCTTAAAGTACATGGATCCCGTCCTGGTTTTATAACGCGAATCTCAGATCCAGAGGCAATCGTAATAAACACTCATCCACCAGGATGTGTAAACTATTTTATTAAAATTATGATCACTTTAAACAGAACTACGTTTTCCGAAAAAAATACGTGGCTGAGATAATATTTGAGAACTATTTTCGAACTTCAAAGGAATAATAATAATAATAATAATAATAATAATAATAATAATAATAGATGGATAGATAGATAGATCATCGGTTGATTAATGTCTTTAACATCGTCCGATTCCTAATAGTCAATTTTGTCGGTCCATCCAATCTCCAGGTTGTAGATGTTTCTCCTTCATGTATAAATATATTCCCTAACTCCAGGAGGTTTTAGGTCTTCCTCTGCCTCGTCTTCCCTCAGGTTTCCATTCCAAAACATATTGGTAGCCGATCCTCTTCCAATCGTTGGACATGTCCGTACGATCTTAATTGCTGAGTTCTAATATAATCTAAAATAGTGACTTGAATCTTCATTTTCTCCCTTATAACTGAGTTTCTAATGTTTCTCTTCCTTAAATTTTTGCTGCCCTTCGTATAAAATCCATTTCCATTGCCAAAAGATAGTTATTTGTTTTTGTTGTTAATGGCCAAATCTCCATAAGTAATTATCCTTTTAACAATTGTATGATATATATTAATTTTACTTTTATTACTTACTAGCTAATACCGGCGTTACCGGTATACGAGATTCTCGTGGCCGTACTTCCTTTCAGTCGCTCTCGCTTACGAGAGCAAGCGGGAGTAAGATAGAGTTTGAGCGCCTTTAGTTAATAAAATAACCCAAAAATCAGGTTTTCCCGTGCCAGGGTTTTTTAAAAAAACCTTACCATCTATACTAATCTAATGTAAACTTTATATTACAAAGAAAAATAAAATGAATTAACTAATCTTTACATTAAGTAGGTAGTTCGTCACTGCACAGTTTGTCGCGATCAGGCAATCGACATTCTCATCAGCTGTTTTGAACTAAGAAACAGTAAATAAGGCGGCTCCGTGGCGCAAGCGGTTAGACGCTCGCCTCTTACCGCTGGGGTCCCGAGATTGAGTCTCGGTCACTCCATGTGGGTTTCGTGGTGGACGAAACGGAGCTTGGGCAGGTTTTCCTCGGGGTTTCTCCCGTTTTTTCCTGCCACAATATCATTCCACCATTTCTCCATACTCTTGTCATCCATTTCGTTTCACCTGCCCCTGTGATGGTGCGTCAGGCGTGGTCGGCCGGGACCCTTGTTATTCACAGACATCTACATAAGGGGCTTCATCTCACCTCATCTCTCGAACCGACTCTGAGTTGGGCACGAGTTGAGGAAAGTTATTTATAAACAGTAAATACTATATTGATGTGTACTATGTAGTGATTTTTGTACGTATTTGCATCGGAGTTCATTATTTTTATAAACTGGTGTACTTTTTGTGATTACCTATGATAAGTGAAGTTTACTATAATTCATATGGAAAGTTTAATTCAATATAAAACAAGAAAAAAACGCTGGCAATAGCGGTTTTAGTAGCTCAAACAAATTATAACTTAATTCCTGTATCAGAACAATTAAGTAAGTCAGGCCGGATGTGGTTGAATGATCCCCTGCCCCTAAGACACATTAATAACAATAATTTTATGCAAACAATTGTTGTATCTTTGTTTTTTCCATAACACGAAAAGGGGAAGTCTTTAAAGAAACGAACAAGTACACCAACATTAACACAATGTGTGTATAAAAGCAGCTATGAATAACAGCTATAATTACCGTTTCAACAAACATGCAGGAAAAAATCTGTTATTTACAAATTGTGGCACATGTGCCCATTTTGGTTCAGCGTTTCGTCTTCCTCTGATATACAGCTCTCTTAGTATATTCAGTTCGATCTTGGTTTAGTGTTTATAAAGGGAAAAAATTCGTCACGCAGGAATTGCGTAAACTAAGCGAATTCATCAGGAAGTTCAAATTTTGCTGGTTTATGGTATACGTTTTTTTTTTGTTAATTAGATTGAATTTATCCAATATCGTTGCGAGAAAACATATATTACGGTCGCTAGAGCTATTTCAAATTGTCGGATTTTAGGTAACTCCCCAAACCTAATGATCGAATTTGTTGATTTTTGGAGATTACCTTACTCGTTTTATTTTAATTGGATATCCTTGGTTCCCTTGTTAAAATAAAAAAAACGCTAGAGAGACTTTTTTAAACCTTTGCTTCAGGGTAAACTCCACAATAGTTCGATTTTGCTGATTAACTATATATATATATATATATATATATATATATAGAGAGAGAGAGAGAGAGAGAGAGAGAGAGAGAGAGAGAGAGAGAGAGAGAGAGAGAGAGTTGGAAATTTCTTCCGATAACAAATTAAACTGCTCATCAAAATGGAGACCATCAGATTCTATGATCTTGAACCATATTTCAGCGAGGTTTATTTTCCAGCGACACGACGGTACCAACTTTTATTTCCGATGCGAAGAATTCATTGAGATCCACTTCTACAGCTGCATTTTTTTTTTAAATTTCACAGAAGTAGTGAGCGAAATGGGCCATGAATCAAAACAGGTGGTAATTTGAAAGCGCAAGATCAGAGCTGTATCCAGGGTATGGTAGCAATTCGATTCCTCCCAATCCCTGGATTTTTAACGTGATGTTTGTGCAGTATGTGGTCCAGTCGAGTTTAAACCCGGGACCTCAAAATTTGACAAATTTGACGAATTCGTTCCAGTTGTTGAGAATAAAGATCCACATCGACTGCAGACCGTTTGGAATAAACTTCCACTGAATCACAACCTCAAAATTTCACCAGACACACAACAATATATTAAAAACCGACATTACTTATGGCATAATCATATATATATATATATATATATATATATATATATATGTGTGTGTGTGTGTGTGTGTGTGTGTGAGTCTTTGAAATTTCACACACACACACACATACACACAGAGAGAGATATGTACATTCTTCTCTTCTTCTACTTCATGAAATTAGCCCTTTTGACCTGTTTCCACATCAAGTGGGATTTAATGAATCTTCTCATCTAGTAAATGGGCGTCCAACACTTCTATGCCCTATTAGTTTGTACTTTAATAATAGCTGAGGGATTATATCTGTAAGCATATATATATATATATATATATATATATATATAAGTGTGTATGTAGTAGTAGTAGTAGAAGTAGTAGTGGTAATAATAGTAGTAGTAGTAGTAGTAGTAGTACTTTATTAGACAAAAAATAATATATGTACAATGTTATTTGTAAATAACAAAATACATAAGTAGGGTTTTAAGTGCGCAAATTTTGCCTCTTCATTTGTTAGAGGTATATACGGATCGCACGAGCAACAACCCGTATGTGCTGTTGACAGTCCGTATCAGAAAGAAAACAAAACAATAGATAAGAATGCAATTACATTATACATTAATTAAGCTAGGTACAATGATTAAATATTAAGTATATTACATATTTATTCATTCACGAATGGGTCTTGTCCAGAAATTTATCCACGTTTATCCAATTTTCAGGGTTTACCATTACCTCGTAGCATTTTAATCTATCACGATTTGAATTTACAAATATTTGCGGCAACTTGTGATATATATGAGGGCCAGTCAAAAAGTAATACCTCCTGTTTTCTTTTTTCTTTTAATTGTGAATATATTTAAATGTACTTTACATACCATGAAATCCACAACGTTGACGATTAATTTGTCATTTTTCAATACAATCTCCGTCCTTTTCCACTGTTTTTGTCCACATTTTAATAAGGGCATGTATTCCATTGTGGTAAAAACATGGTCTTGCCCCCTAAGTCTTTCTTCCATGAGCTTCTTTAGTGGCCCAAACAGATGGAAGTCTGATGATGCTAGGCCAGGGCTATAAGTTGGATGAGGCAAGACTTCCCATCCAAGTTTCACGATCTCTTCAGTGGTGTGACGAATAGAGGGTGTGGTCTCTTTATTATGGTCAGTTAACATTCGTGATACCCACCGTGAACAAACTTTCAAGTACCCCAGTTGTTGAATTGTCATAATCTTTATTGATGTCGAGAATGAGACACAATTCAAATGTTGATACCTGGCGGTCTTGACGAGTCATCTCATCAACTCGCTGAATGTTGAATGGAGTCACTGATGTCGCCGGCCTTCCACTCCGCCATACATCAATCTATTGTGTTTGTCCTTCAGCTTCATTATAGCGAAGAACCCATCGTCTAAAAGTATTCACATCCACTGTTGGCTATCCATACACATTTTTCAACCTTTCATGAATGTGTAAGGGCGTTTCACCTTCCGCATTCAAGAATTTAATCACAGACGCTGTCTAATACGTAGTCATTGTCAACAATTTTGCAAGAGGATGCCACTCGTTGACATAGGAAGTTATTGCTGCAGTGGATTGGAGAAGAATGTTCCGAGGAATTGTGCCGATTTTAAATATTTCACATAACTAACTTATAGATAGATCATCGGTTGATTAATGTCTTTGACATCGTCCGATTCCTAATAGCCAATTTTGTCGGTCCATCCAATCTCCTGGTTGTAGATGTTTCTCCTTCATACTTATTAAAAGAGAGAAAAAAAGGAGGCATTACTTTTTGACTGACCCTTGTACATACACAACTAGAATAATTGTTCAATAACTACCATAAACAGCTGAGCGAAGCATTCTTTTAACAGTATTTTATTTTATTAAAAATTATTATTAAGATTGTAATTTTTCCATTGTTTTAATTTTGGTCATTCTCAAACTATAGGTCATTGTTACTAAAAATATTTATTATACTATCACATCCGTACGCAAAACATAATAAAAGAAAGTTCGACAAAATTGGCTTTGAGAAATGTGGATAGCCAATATTTTGAGGATAAAATCGTTCATATAGTTGAACTAGAATAAAATTTGAAGTTTTGAGTGATGTGACAGTTTTATTTATGTTATGAAATCTGGTGCGGTTTAGTAGTCAACAAATACTTCAATACTAGGTTTTGTTCATGTAATGAAACACTTTGCTCTCTTTTACAATTCACATTATATGTAGCTGCAAGACTTGTATTTTTTAAATCTCATTCATTTAAAAAAGGACAAAATATGTTAAATTGCATACAAAATTACATGATATAAGCTTAAACAAACATATTCTTATAGAACTCGCCTCATATACAAATGAAATAAAACAAAATTTAAGATAAATTTTAATAGTCATATCCAATATATGATTAGGAATCCTGAGAAATGGAACAATGTTAAACCCAAATATAAAGAGATGAAGAAACGAATAAAAATATATCAAAAGATGTGACAAGTGAGTATATTGAATATCTATATTATATTGACAATTATATCTAGGCCTATTTGTTTTCAAGTCTTTATTTCTTAACTGAGAATAATTCCTTAGATATTTAAATATTTAAAAGTTATGGTTTTTATTTTCATATTCCTTTTATATTTTAAATCAATATTAGAAAAGAATGGATATTCAATTTCAAATATAATTATTTTCAATCCTTGTAAATGTATAAATTACAATTTTTGTTTTAGAATAAACTGAAATTGTCAATCGTGTACAGAAAAAGGTATCTATGTGGCTAATTTTCAGTGGAGTTACGGATGTACGTATGTGTTGCACTAGTCTATGAATGTACAATGGGTAAGTCTAATGAAAAGAGTGTTTTATCATGAAGCATCTATATGATATTTTCTCGAAACACTAGGCCTATATATTATGCGAATAATACTCTCAAATGAGTAAGTAAACTGTTAGCATTTAAAATAAATCAAATTATCTTACATGAAGGAATAATAGCCTACAATTGAAACTGTCTTAACGTACTCAACCTTCGTAAAAATTAACATTTTTAGAGAAATGGAGTACATGGTTCTTCGAAATTATTATTAAAAAAGTCCTTCTTCTCCACCGTAGTTTAACTTCTCACCTTATAGTTAGATTTAGGCTGCATGACCTACACCCCCCAGGTCTTATAGTGTTAGAGATAGGGACTTTAGACTTTGGATCACAAACATACTTTTTTTTACCAACAAGGACTCGGAGGACCTCTCCGAATAAACTTAATCCAGGGCCTCCTCCGAGATAACACTAGCACTTAGGATGAAACACGCCATTTACGCATGCTTTCATACAAGATAAATATGATGGTTATAATGGTCAGATGATGTTCGGGGACCATTTTAGCCTGAGGGTTTCCTGACAATTGTCTTATAGATGAGGAAAATCCCTATAAAAATCTTCAATAAGGAAACATTATCCGAGCGGGGATTGAACTCGGGCCCACTGCGCACGAGGCAGCGATGCTACCCCGACACAACAGCGGTGAGCAATTTAAAACTCTCAATACAAACAAATTAAAATATTTATTATATTTGTTATAACCACCTGTTTAATTTACTTGTGCATAATCCAGCAAACTTGTTTAGAACTCATTCATATATATTTCAGTTTTTGTTTAACATCCTTAACATTTTTTTTAAATCAAGTAGCTATCAACTTTTGTTTACTTAAGGCTAGGTAGATAACAAAATCTCAAAGCTTCAAGATGACATACTAGTCTAAAATAAAAAAAGAGTTTGCTAAGTAAGTTATAATTTTGATACCTCATGTAATACAGCGTAAATAATGTAAATTAAAAATGTTAGGATTAAAAAACAATAATGATAATTCAAAGTTATGAAATTAATTTATTATCAGGACGTGAAAGTTGATCATCGCCTTACAGTTGGTTTCCAAGTAAGGATAATGATTTGCCTCGACATTTCCTTATTTATTTTGAAAAACAAATATCGTTAAAGCGATGGCATCAAACCAAAAGCATTTACAGTAAATATACAGATCATAGATATGAGTTCTAAATTGTAGAAAATGGTACTGAGTTTATTTGAGAGGCCATATTCATAAAAATTACTTTGGCGTATACTCTCGATGTTAAATTTGAAAACTGCTCTATTTATACTAGTATTTGAGAAACTAACAAAAGTTTAGCGGCTATTTTAGTTTTTTTAACAACATATTCCTTAAGAATGTCCATAATATGGTAAAAGCTTGTCCATGTGTCTGTTGTAACATGATTTCATACTTACTATATGTAACCTACTGTTAAAATCCAAAATCACATCCGCATTACCTGAAACATAAAAAGAAAGATATATTAAGAAAAATATATATAAATAAGCTATATAAAATTATTGTAGGCTCTATGGATTTGCAAGAACATTGGTTAATTTACATTTGTTTCATAGCCCTGTCGTGTCCACCGCTGTGATGTCTCAGACGCAGCGGACCCGAGTTCGATACCCCGTCGGGCAGTGAATGAGTGAGGATTTTTTTCAGGAGTTTTTCAGTGGCGCTGCATTGACCTGATCACTCATCCAGAACAGCCCTCCACGTCTTTGTGTGATCAAACTGTATATAGTCTATGTGATCAAGAATTTAAAATCCTCTCGAGAGAGATCGTGTCCTCCTAAGCCCCGAGTGTCGGGGACATGTAAAAGTGGTACAAAATGAGACAAAAGAAAGATAAATCTATGTCAAATTTCAACATTTCTTTAGATCTAAAGAGTGAGTGGTTATAGTTATTTACTATACGAATATCATAGTATTATTATGTTCACGGGTGTGGAAAGCAACGGGAAGCCACCACACCTACAATTCCCTAGTAAAGCTGCAAGCATAGCATGAAAATACTATGATTGCAGTGAAGGACCTGCCTTCGGGCAGAATTACTATGGAGTGATGGATATACATCAATATGTATTGATGATATGAATACTTTATTTATATCCTTATAAATTCTATTGATCAACCTTGCTTATTTACTTTTAAAATTATTTACAGTTCGCTATGATTTATTAATATATTGGCGAAAGTTGCGTCATTTTTTAGAAATATTACTGTACACGGTACTGTAACGTTCCATTTTCTGTATATATATATATATATATATATATATATATATATTATATATATAAAATTTATAATATCTATATATATATATATATATATATACGTAAATTATTGAACTGAAACGTAGTATGAAATTAAATAAATTGAAATTTTGTGCATTAGGAAATGAAGACCTTCAGCGAATAAGGATGTAACTACCAATTTTATGTGACATTTTCAGGTGGATCACTATCTTATACCCAACCTCTAAAGCATGGTAAATGATGCCACATAAAAAAAACAGTATGCCAAATAGGGAATTGTTAGGGAATACTGGGCCTATACAGAGTGTTGCAAAAAAACACCGACAAAGGAGGTGAGATGGTACATCGAGACATGTTGATCATTTTTAATAATGATGCGTTTTCACACTGTGAGTTGTTAATTATGTCTCAAGATCAGCGTTAGTTCAAAGGATTTGAAGACATTACTTGACAACTCACAGGTACGGAACCTATAATACGTGGTTTCGCAAAGAAATGTGGCTGCAATACGATGGAGCTCCAGCTCACTTCGATGCCAATGTGACGAGACTTTTGGATACCACGTATCCAGGTCGGTGGATTGGAAGAGGGGACCAGTCCCGTGGCTTCCGAGATCATCTGATCTTAACCCTCTCGACTACTCTTTGTGGGGCGACATGAAAAGTCTGTTTATCAGACTCATAGAGTCTCTTATGGATCTTATAGCCCGAATCGACGCTGCTGTAAAAATAATCCAAACAAGGCCAAGCGTATTTGAACGTGTGCACCTATCACTACACCGCCGATGCACGCTCTGCAATGAGATGGTAGGTGGATATTTTGTAAACTTGATGTGGCTGTGACAGTATTGTCAAGTATTGAGTTTGAAATCCAACTAACGGAACTCTTGAGAAATTAGTTACTCATAGTGTTAAAACGCATCATTTCCGGACTGGTACCTTATTTAAATATGATCAACATACATCAATATTTTAATTTATTTTTAATTGTATTTTGACTCCCTCACATTTCTTGACTCCCTCGCAGACCCGGGTTTCGTCATTGTATTTGTGACATTCTCAATGCGACACCACGATCGCACCACGCATTGAGAATGTCACAAATACACTGACGAAACCCGGGTCTGCGAGGGAGTCAAAATACAACTCAAAATAAATTAAAATAAATCTCATAGTATTATTTCCTACCCATATAACTTATTAGCTATATCAATATACCACCTCACCTCCGTGGTCGGTATTTTTTGCAACACTCTGTATAAATAACAATGAATATTGCATTCATCCCTGTTAGGTTCGTCTTCCGGGCATATAGGCCGTGGTCCAGTCGTTCTTCTACTCGACGTTTCGTCTACTGCTGCGGTAGACATCTTCAGGAGATACTGCGTGCTCTCTGTGAACTCCTCAACAGTCGGCTGCAGACTGGCTGGTCGTTGGAAACTCCCTCCCTATTTATAGGCACGCCCCTGGTGGAGAGGCGGTTTTCTGCGCGGTCCGTGTTGCGTGCTGTTTTGTCCAGGCTGTCGCTAGCAGAAGTCATAGGCTTCGTTGTCGTATTGTGCAGTGCCGGGATCCAGATTTTGTTTATCTTCATGGTTTCTTCTTTTTTGTTAAAGGAATTTTTGTGTTTATATATTTCAATGGCTTCTCTGTACAGTCTGGTGTAATAATGTGATGTTTGGGACAATACCTGTGTTTCTTCGAATCTTATTATATGTTCTTGGTTGTTCATCCAGTGTTCCGCTACGGCTGATTTTTCCTTTTGTTTTAGTCTGCAATGCCTCTTGTGTTCTTGCAATCTTGTGGTAACCATTCTTTTTGTTGTGCCGATATAAACCTGTCCACAACTGCAAGGGATGCGATATATACCGGCAGTACTTAACGGATCTCTTGTATCTTTGGCTGGGCGCAGTATATTGCTGATTTTTTGTGTTGGCTTGTAGGTTGTAGATATGTTATATTTATTTAATATTCGACCAATTCTCTCCGTTATAGTCTTGATATATGGTAGGTACACCTTACCCTTTGCCTCCTCCTTGTTCCCGTTTTCGGATTTGTATTTATTGGGATTTATGGCTCGGCGAAAATCTGTTTTGCTGTATCCATTGGATTGAAACGCTGCTTGGAGATGATTAATTTCTTCTTGTAGATACTGTGGTTCCGAAATCCTTTTGGCTCGTTCCACCAGGGTTTTAATTATTCCGCGTTTTTGTCTGGGATGATGGTTGGACCGCTTATGTAGGTATCTGTCTGTGTGAGTCTTTTTCCTGTATACCTTGTGTCCAAGTGTCATGTCTTGGTTTCGAATTACTAAAACATCCAAAAACGGTAGACTGTTGTTCTCTTCTCTTTCCAGGGTGAATTGGATGCTGGGACAAATGCCATTTAAATGTTGCCTGAAGTTATCAAGTTCTTCTTCACCATGCTCCCAAATGACGAATGTGTCATCCACATATCTCAGCCAAACTGAAGGTCTTAGTGTAGCATTCTCCAAGGCCTGTTTTTCAAATTGTTCCATGGGAAGTCCATTAAGCCCCGTAATAGCCAATTTTTACATGGAACAATTTGAAAAACAGGCCTTGGAGAATGCTACACTAAGACCTTCAGTTTGGCTGAGATATGTGGATGACACATTCGTCATTTGGGAGCATGGTGAAGAAGAACTTGATAACTTCAGGCAACATTTAAATGGCATTTGTCCCAGCATCCAATTCACCCTGGAAAGAGAAGAGAACAACAGTCTACCGTTTTTGGATGTTTTAGTAATTCGAAACCAAGACATGACACTTGGACACAAGGTATACAGGAAAAAGACTCACACAGACAGATACCTACATAAGCGGTCCAACCATCATCCCAGACAAAAACGCGGAATAATTAAAACCCTGGTGGAACGAGCCAAAAGGATTTCGGAACCACAGTATCTACAAGAAGAAATTAATCATCTCCAAGCAGCGTTTCAATCCAATGGATACAGCAAAACAGATTTTCGCCGAGCCATAAATCCCAATAAATACAAATCCGAAAACGGGAACAAGGAGGAGGCAAAGGGTAAGGTGTACCTACCATATATCAAGACTATAACGGAGAGAATTGGTCGAATATTAAATAAATATAACATATCTACAACCTACAAGCCAACACAAAAAATCAGCAATATACTGCGCCCAGCCAAAGATACAAGAGATCCGTTAAGTACTGCCGGTATATATCGCATCCCTTGCAGTTGTGGACAGGTTTATATCGGCACAACAAAAAGAATGGTTACCACAAGATTGCAAGAACACAAGAGGCATTGCAGACTAAAACAAAAGGAAAAATCAGCCGTAGCGGAACACTGGATGAACAACCAAGAACATATAATAAGATTCGAAGAAACACAGGTATTGTCCCAAACATCACATTATTACACCAGACTGTACAGAGAAGCCATTGAAATATATAAACACAAAAATTCCTTTAACAAAAAAGAAGAAACCATGAAGATAAACAAAATCTGGATCCCGGCACTGCACAATACGACAACGAAGCCTATGACTTCTGCTAGCGACAGCCTGGACAAAACAGCACGCAACACGGACCGCGCAGAAAACCGCCTCTCCACCAGGGGCGTGCCTATAAATAGGGAGGGAGTTTCCAACGACCAGCCAGTCTGCAGCCGACTGTTGAGGAGTTCACAGAGAGCACGCAGTATCTCCTGAAGATGTCTACCGCAGCAGTAGACGAAACGTCGAGTAGAAGAACGACTGGACCACGGCCTATATGCCCGGAAGACGAACCTAACAGGGATCAAGACGCCGGCCGTAAAAGCCTACAGTTATACAATATTGCATTCAATTTAATATTTTGAAATAATTTTCACAAAAACGATGGTTACATATTTTGAAGCTCTTCGAATGAAGAAGCAATTTCCGAAAATATAATATTTTGTATAAACTTATCACAAATTATAATTCATGGAAACAACAAAGAGAAATGTATTACAAGAATCTTCATTTCTTGCGTTGGTGACGGATCGTCTTCAACCCCAGTAATAACAAACTTGTCTGCGTATGTTATTCAATCCCCTTCTCCAATCAAGACGCCATATTTCTGTTTTCTTCACTTCACTGTTCAGAACCAATCACAAAGCATGTAAGACGCAGAATTTGACCTGAAATATTTCGATTTGCCATTCCACCCTCTAGCAACCTTCGTCTTATAATGAGATATCCCCTGAGAGAATCTACTTAAGTATCAGGGATCTTACTGGAATAAGTTGCAACCCCTAACAACATGGTATCAGGGGAATGTATACATTGTTCGTAGGCCTAATCAGTGGCTATTAATTTTAAATGCAGATTCGTTATTAGGTATTATATTCATATAGAGTATTAATAATTTAATTATACATTTATTCAAATTGCATTTAAATTAATCCCTACATACACACTTTTGCGCTATAATATTAGCATAATAATAACAAAAATAACAATAATAACCATAATAATATTCTTCTTCTTCTTCTTCACTTCACATGTTAGGCAAATTGTCTGTTTCGCCTCACAGTTGTTCTGTCCATCTTTTCACTGGCCTTCCTACATTCCTTGAACCTCTTGGCTTGTAGTTGAATGCTGCTCTTGGTAATCTTCATACATTCATTCTTTCCACGTGTGTAAACCATTTCTCTCTATTTTCTCTGATTTTCTCATCCAATGGATATATATTTAACTCTGTTCTTATATTTCATTCCTTATCCGATCCAATCTTGTGCAGCCTTTTGTTCTTTTAAGGAAGTTCATTTCTGTTCTTTGTATTCTACTTTGCAGTTTTTTGGTCATAATAATAATAATAATAATAATAATAATAATCTAATTACATCACAGACAAACTACACACATAACAAAACACTCACAGAGTGTGTCCAGAAAATAGCTGTTGCATCATTTCGCATTGCATAATTTTGCGCGAATATCTAGATAGCCACCTTCTCGCTTAGATATCTTATCAAGGTCACACTGTATCACCTGCAATACTTAGTGTCATGGATGCTGATCATATCAAAATTTGTCCATCGGCTGGAAAAAACTCAGGCAAGTCACTCTTTCTATAAAACCGGGAAAGCGGATATTTAATTAAAAACGTATAGCGTCTTTACCTATATGCCAAACTTAGAAAGTAAGTAAACCCATGACTAAACTGCTTATTTTATTGTTTCACACTTCTAAAATATAGTCATTTCCATGGAGAATCTAATGGCACCTCAAACTCCTTCTCTACCAAAAACGTGACTTACCTGATTTATTCTCTGTACCCATCAATTTTGTGGACAGATATTGAGAGACTAGATGATTACTTTTTTAATTATTGGTATATGCCAAGTTTGGTTTCGATGAAAAAAAATGCGGCAGCTAGAGCATTAAGAATTATATAGACTATATATTTACCTATATATTTTGATGTTATAATTAAATATACATATATATATGCCTGGACGGGATTCGAACCCGGAACTCTGAGTCTGTACCTCAGCGTGTTATCCGTTACACCACCAGGCGAATCCAATTCAAACACTTATTTTTCTTATATATGCTTGCATTGCTCAATGTTAAACATTTAATTATAACACATATTTATATACGTCCATCGCTGCCTTGTCAAGCAGCGGACCCGGGTTCGATTCCCGGTCGGGAGAAGTTTCGTGGATGAGGTTTTCTTTGGGGTATTTCCCCACTTGTACGACAAATGTCAGGAAACGTTAAGGTCCAAAAGGTCATCGAACATCATATGACTAACACAATCATCATCATTCAAATTCGCCTTAGATTAGATTTATGATTAAGGGCTCTTCTGGCGCATCACTATTATCATCATCCATCATCAGGGCAGCGTAACCCGGTTTCCAGGTGTTTCAACCACAGAAGTGAGTTACAATTACGCCAATGCCAGGATATAGGCTAACACCAGAAATGTCGAAATGACAACCTGGGACATTGAATAAATAAATAAATAAAAAAAATATATATATATGTGTGTGTGTGTGTGTGTGTGTGTGGTCTTGAAGTAGCGTGCTGCCTTGTCAAGCAGCGGGCGCGGGTTCGATTCCCGGTCGGGATAAGCTTCCTGGGTGACTTTTTTCGGGGTTTTTCCTCATATGTAAGACAAATATCTGGAAGCTTTGGGGCCCAAACTGTCCCCGAACATCATCCAGCGATC
This sequence comes from Diploptera punctata, assembly GCA_030220185.1. NCBI lineage: Eukaryota > Metazoa > Arthropoda > Insecta > Blattodea > Blaberidae > Diploptera > Diploptera punctata. Next base: position 693,053 of record JASPKZ010005683.1, read on the forward strand.
ATCATTATCACCCTTATCCACGATGTGGAAAGCAACGGGAAGCTACCACACCTATAATTCCCTAGTAAAGCTGCAAAGAATAGCATAAAAATGCTATGATTGCAGTGAAAGACCTGCCCTAGGATAGAACACTCTAATATATATATATATATATATATGACAAAAAATAAATGCCTGGACGGGATTTGAACCCGGACCTCTGGTTTGATACCCCAGCGCGCTATCCATTACACCACCGGGCAAAAAAAAATATATATACACATTTTGGTTATGGTCATTTTCGGTGTCTACTAGGTAGGATCGATGAACAAATCCGTAAACATTTTTTTTATATTTCCATAAGAACAACCTCAAGAGCTTCATTCCTTCGAAACTCGCTAAAAGAGTGAATTAACAATAGAAGTGTTACTTATTCAACAATAATACATTACTAACAATGTTTACTCAAATTTGAGCATACAATATAAATGTAGTTTTGTACCTATTACAGACCGAATAAAAAATATATGAGAGACTAGAAAGTTCATCATTACGATACCAAAAGAAAAAATAAATCATACGATAGCTCTTTATATTAAATATAATTATTTGCAAGTCTTTTTCCTCATTTCTTTTGCCTTCTTACTTATTTTTTTCTGAATACGGTCCCTCGTTAAAACTCTGCAGTTCCTGTATCTCATTCTTTCTTTCTTCTTTCGTTTTCTTGCTGTATGATGTGCAACCATCAGGAAAATTCATATAGTACGGCAAAAGGAGGGGGATGATTGTTATTAGAAAGAGATTCACAGTGGCACAGGCCTGTTCAAATCCACAGAGAGAAGAAGAATCAGAAAATTTTCTAACTTCATTTCCTCGAATTTCATTTCGTTTTCTAAATTACACCGAGACGTATAGAGTGGAATGCGGTGACGTGGGTATGGAAAAATAATCACACAAAAGACGAGCAATACACAACACAAAATGAGAAATTTAATTTTACATACCGGTAATCAAGGAAGTTAAAAAGAAATTTCTTACTATTTTATTAGAAATATTATTAATTTTGTACGATAATATTATCTTAATTAAGGCAACGATCATTAAGGCATTGTCGCTAATTTAATTTCGTCATAAATTACACATAAAATACATTATAACGAATGACTTGGCTTATATGGAAGCTATGATATGGTAAGTTATTTATTTTTATCAAGGCTCTTTAACAGTTAATGTCATTCGCTTCGGAGTTCAAATCTGGGTTCGAAAAGGCCGACAAATTTTGATCAGAGACCTCTTTTTTCCAAGCGTGGGGATCTTTTACGTTTCGTAAATCTACGTAACGGAACTCCTTTTAAAAGGAAGCCACACTCCAGGATGTTTACGGCCTAAAAATGCCATCGACACGGCAGGAATTGAACCTCCGAACCGGAGAATCAGAGGTGATTATGATAGACTAACCAGTAGTCCATCGGATCCGACCCATGTACTGTCTTCTACTAGCTAGTGACAGTGCTCAAAGGAAAAGAAAGGAAAAAAAAAAACTCAGGTTGGCTCACACTGGATATCAATCCAAGATCTCCGAACATAAATCTCAAACACTACTACCTGGCCCAACTCCCTTGGTGATATTTACTTATCGTAGATATTTATAAATGACAATGATGAACACTAGTAATTGGCATTTTTTTACACGCTTTATATTAGCTTGACCTATATCTATCTATCTATCTATCTATCTATGCAACGGAATTTTTCAACGCGATTTTCACCCACTTAAAATCATCGGATCGACTTGAAACTTTGTATACTTGTAGAGGACCCGTGACAATACAATAATTTCATATTTATTTTCTAAAATCCTGGCCATAATCATCAGAAAATAAAAAAAAGTGTTTTTGTATCAATGTAACGGAATCTTTCAACGCGATTTTCACCCACTTAGAAACATTGGATCGACTTGAAACTTTGCATACGTGTAGAGGACCCGTGACAATACAATAATTTCATGTTTTGTTTCAAAAATCCTGGCCAGAATCATCCGAAAATCAAAAAAATGAAAACTGGTATAATAGGTTGCGGACTTGTCGAGTTTTTAGTCAATCGTTGTAGAGTTCAGTTGGTAGAGCAGTGAACTCTTAGTGGTATGTAATTTCAGTAATCCATACGTCGCTGGTTCAAATCCGGCTGGGAGGGTTTTTTTATAGAAGAGTATTACTTTTAGCTCATACTACAATAGTATCGAATTTAAAGATATTTACATATTTATATTATTCTGTAAAATATTAAAACTAAAAAATAAAAAATAAATAATAGTTTTAAAAAACTAAAAAAACACGCTTTATTAGAAAACCGAACTAAAAAATTGAAAAATAATTTTACCATCAAAAGCGTGGGGTGCTTTTTATGATTTTTACATTTTCTTCTTAGAGACTTTACTTTTACCAATATCTGTTTATTATCAAATATATTAATTTGTAAACAGCACCCCACGCTTTTGATGGTAAAATTATTTATCCCAAGCATGTTGGAAATTAAAATTATTTTTCAATTTTTTAGTTCGGTTTTCTAATAAAGCGTGTTTTTTTAGTTTTTTAAAACTATTATCTATTTTAGTTTCTTGCTGTTAGGATCATGTGATCATTTCCACTCATCTAGGGAAAACACAATATGCTACATTAAAATACAATAATAAAAATGAATTAAAATGTTACATAATATATTAAAAATAGGTCAAACTGACAATCAGTTCAATTCAAACAATGTTAATGATAATTATAATTGAAGTTTCTTCTTCTTCTACTTCAGGAGTTAAGCCTGTTCCGGCCCCAAAAATACTACAGCATATGTTTGAACAATCCATCTTTTCAATGGGCGTCCTTGACTCCTCCATCTTTGGCTCTGTACAATATTCTCTGTTTTGTTATAATATATATTGGTTCCCGGTTTAAATAGTCTGTACATTTTGTCCTATATTCAACTTTTTTCATTACGTCAAATATAGTTAATTCTTGTCTTTATGTTGTCACTTATTTTCTTATTCATTAATTTATAACCTGCCATTTAAAGTCCATCAGTTATAACATTACAAAGTTACAGAATCTTTTAGAAGAGAGGAAAATCAATATTGCCATAATAACTGAAACAAAACAGAAACAAATACTTAGAAAAAACATGATATATAGTGGAGTTCCCCAAGAAAACAGAACTAATACCGAAGTAGCTACTGTATTGAATAACATTAATAACGATAATAAATAAAGGAAGATAAATGATTTAATAACAGCATCCATGACGTGTAATATATAAGCAAAAATAAATAAAAGTAATATACTAATTTATCTACTGTAATTACATAAGTTATAGGAATGTAATATTTTTAGCTTAAAATATTTATATAACTAACTATTGAACTTACTAAAAATAAAACAAAACGAAGCATTAGTTTACTGCTAGTATTACAATAATAGTTTCTGTTCGTTATTAAATAATAATTATTTTTTATATATTTATACAATTTAATTGAATTAGGCTGCGTTATATTCTCATAGTCTCGAAGTAATCCAACAAATTCAAGATGAAACGGGCTTGGCTGGATTAGAAGGGGTATATATGTATACATACATATACACATATATGCATATGTGCATATACATATATATGCATATATGCATATACATACACACATATATATATATATGTTATAATTAAGTTTTTGACATTGGGCAATGCAAGCTTAATATGACATGATAAGAAAAATAAATGCCTGGACGGGATGTTCTCGCTACATCTAGTAATAATGGAGAACATAATATAAAGATAAATGTTTGTATTGGATTTGCATGGTGGTATAATGGATAGCACGCTGGGGAACCAACCCAGAGGTCCGGGTTCAAATCCCTTCCAGGCATTTATTTTTCTTATCATGCTATATATACATATATATAATATTAACATTGTCTCAAATGTCTTTGTTTTATATGGTGTGCCATATTAAAAGGTGTCTACTTTTAAATATCTAGGCTCTGTAATTACAAATAATAATATCATCATCATCATCATCCGGTATCATGGCAGCTGCCACCATCTTCCGGAAACCAAACGCCATTCCTCTCTGTCCATCCATTGATCTTCCTCCAATCCTCTGATATTCATAGCCGCTCGTACCCCTTCTATCCAAGTTTTCTTCGGTCTTCCTTCTTTCCATTGGGATCCATTCCATAACAATTTTAGGCAATCTTCGCTCTGGCATTCTTTTGACATGGCCATACTACTGTAATATTTTCTTTTCTATAATGTCTATAATGTACAAATAATAATAATGATAATAATAATAATAATAATAATAATCCATCCATAGTATTCTGCCCGAAGGCAGGTCCTTCACTGCAATCATAGAATTTTCATGCTATGCTTGCAGCTTTACAAGAGAATTGTAGGTGTGGTAGCTTCCCGTTGCTTTCCACTCCGGTGAAGGATGATGATAATGATAAGGATGATGATGGCCATATGATTTCGGGGACCGCTTGGGCCTTAAAGTATACCTCACATTTGTCTTACAGGTGAGGAAAAACCCCGATAAAAACCTCACCCAGAAAAACTCCCCCACCGGGGATCGAACCCGGGCCCGCTGCGTGACAAGGCAGCACGCTACCTCGAGACCACAGCGGTGGACATAATAATAATAATAATGATAATAATAATAATAATAATAATAATAATAATAATAATAATAATAATAATAATAATAATAATAATAATAATAATAATAATGATAATAATAATGATAATAATAATGATAATAATAACAACAATAACTTTTTGTGGAAATTGAAGAAAAAAAACTGCAGTTAATCGTTGTCTAAGAGCCTTAGACAAACTAATTAAGGCCAGATATATCTCAAGGAAAGTAAAAATAACTATAAATTAAACATGTTGTTAATGGAAGTGAGACCTGACTCTCTGAAAGAGTCATTGCAGTGTTAAGTATCAGGGAAAGGAAACATTTAAGAAACATTCATGGTCTTATTTGTGACCAGAGGACATGGCGAATTATAACAAATGTATAATTACAATTGTTGTATAAATATTAGGATATTGTTACTGATATCAAATTTAGAATATTGGAATGGCTGCGCCATATTTTACGAATGAATAAAATCAGAATTCCCTAAAACTCTTATATGATAAATCTGATGGCAGAAGGAAGGTCGGCACACCTAGACTAAGACGGTTTGATTATGTCCAGGCTGATCTTACAAAGCAGATATAAAAAGTAGGAAACTGAAGGCTTTGGATAGGAATGATTGGACGGATGTCATGAGGGAGGCTAAGATTAAACTTAAAGTGCCGTAATTTTAATGACGTTGATGATAATTTCTAACATAGGGCGGTATATGTTCTCATGTTCTGGTACTGCCTATGCGAAGGCTAAAATAATGTACGATAAAAAAACAAAAGACAGCCGCGGCTTTTAGAAGTATCTTTTCCACATGATGAAGGGAATATCTTTTTAAGAAGGAAAAATTAATATAATGTAAGATTAAGCGAGATTTTGATACTAAAGACACTTTACTGTTATTAATATCTTAGTTGGGATATTAAAGTTTGTCTTGTTTACCCTAGTCATCACTCCAATATGTCCAGTTATGAGAAAACATACAAAGACTTCCAGAGATAGAAAAGAAAAATATTAATAACAATAATGAAAAAAAGAACAATCACAAACAGCAACTTCTTCCAGGAAATATACAGCCTGTTTACAAATTTTCATCATCAAAGAGTGTTGTCTAGTAGCCTGTTCGGTATTCTTTCTTCCTGCATTCTTTCAAGTGCAAGTTAATAACATAGCCTTTTAAAACAAGAACAATTAAGCTAATGTAGCTTTGATTCTTAGAGTAATAATGACATTTCACACAATTAGCAGTTTTTCAACGTGTAGTAATTTTATACATTGTTCAGTTTGATTATGGTAACCAGAACCCTACTGATTTTTTTTTTCATTCTAAACATAGCATGGTCCAACTATAAAGGTCTTACTTTGCTGTGTTTATAGATTGCACTCAGAGTGAAATTATACTGAGTGAAATACGTTACTGTTTGACCATAGATTACAAAAGTTACAATAACCCAACATATTAGCGCCAATAATCAAATAACAAGTACAATGAACTACATGGTTTTTATAGGAAGCCAGATATAATAAGAACAGTTAAGTCTCGTAGACTGCGATTGGCAGGACATGTGGCACGTATGGGGTATGAAAGACGTGCATGGAAGCTTCTTGTAGGAAAGCCAGAGGGAAGGTGCCCAGTTGGTAGACCAAGAATGAGGTGGGAGAATATGATTTGAGGGAAGTAGATTATACAGGGAATGATTGGAAAGCATTATCTCAGGATAGGGATGTATGGAGAGCTTATGTCCGTGCGGCCATGAACCTACGGGTTCGATAGTGCCAGTGAGTAAGTAAGTAATCAAATAACAAGAAACATTTCTTCGGTAAATTTTAAGATGTTAGGTTGGTGATGTATAATTTCCCGTCTCACTTAAACTAACACACATGCTAATTTTGCTTGGGTTTGAGAGCAATCTGCTATCAAGAAGTAAAGCAAAGGATAGCAATGGCAAAAGAACATTTTAACAAGAAGAGAAGCACTTTTTTGCGGACCTTTGAAAAAATAATTACGGAAGAAGCAAGTGAGGTGCTTTGTGTGGAGTGTAGCATTGCATGGTGTAGAGATTTAGACTTTATAACAGAATGAGGAAAAGCGACTGGAAGCTTTTGAGATGTGGATATGGAGAAGGATGGAGCATATTAAATGGACAGACAACATAAAAAATAAAGATGTGCTAGACAGAGTGGATGAAGGAAGAACAATGCTGAACTCATAAAGAAGAGGAAATTAAATAGGATTGGCTACTGGCTAAGAAGAAACTGCCTGCTGACGGATGCCCTTGAAGGAATGGTCAACGGAAAGCAGGTTAGAGGCAGAAAAAGACAACAGAAGAAAGGGGATATTAAAATTAATGGTTTGTATGCGGATACACAAAGGAAAACTGGATTAAGGGGAAAGAGTAGAGAATGCTGAGTTTGCAATGAAAGACCTGCTCTTGGGCAGAACACTATGTATGTATGTATAGGCATGGTTTACATTAGTTTAGGTTAGGTTAATTGAGGTAATGAGGAAAATTTTGAGGAGGTGGCAGAATTCAAATATCTAGGAACAATAATCACAAATAGGAATGAGATGCACAAAGAAATTAAACATGGGTCAATTCTGGAAATGCGTGTTATTATGCATTACAGAGACTCTTGACGTCCCAACTCCTTAAAAAAACGTTAAACTGAAAATATATAAAACTATTGTTCTGCCAGTTATACTACATGGATGCGAAACATTGACTCTTATTTTAAGGGAGGAAAGGAGATTACGAGCCTTCTAAAACCATTAGGTGTAGGAGTTCACCTGAAGTGAAAATTTAAAACTCGCTCTAGCGGTCACATTATTCGCTGTTTCAAACGAAACTCAGTATATCCAATTAAAATAAACCGAGGTAGTTATCAAAAAATGAGTGAAATCCAACAATCAGAAGTGGCGGTTTACTTCAAATCCGAAATTAAAAACTACTTAAACGACTAGACTGGTTTTGATGAGGGATTCTCCACAGGCGAAAATCGTCATTTCTTACTTTCTAAGCGAGTCCGAATGTTCGAATAATGTATAGTTACGAATATATTAAAGTGTTTGAAATTATAAATGCTTGTTTCTCGGAAACTTTGCGTAATGGAGAAAAACCGATATCATATTTGAATTCGGGAGAAAAAAACTATCAGAATTACACATTGTTCTTTCTGAGACAAAAAAAAAATTATTTTTTTGTTGCTCAGTGTAATCAAATATTCATTAAAAGAAAAAGGCATATATCAAATACAGTTTGTCAGTTCCAATAGAATATGGTTACAATGCCCGCCTAGTTCGAAGGTTTCAACCCGGCCGAGGTAGATGGATTTTTAAATCGAAAAAAAACTTAATATTACTTGCTTCGAAAGCCTTCCCGTGTCGTACATTTATGGCACGTGAAAAATCTAAAACCTGAAATAATAATAATAATAATAATAATAATAATAATAATAATAATAATATAATAATAATAATGATACTTACTTACTCACTGGCACTATCGAACCCGTAGGTTCATGGCCGCGCGGACATAAGCTCTCCATACATCCCTATCCTGAGCTAATGCTTTCCAATCATTCCCTGTATAATCTACTTCCCTCAAATCATAGTTAATGTTGTTCTCCCACCTCATTCTTGGTCTACCAACTGGGCGTTTTCCTTCTGGCTTTCCTACAAGAAGTTTCCATGCACGTCTTTCATTCCCCATACGCGCAACATGTCCTGCCCATCGCAGTCTACGGGACTTAACTGTTCTTATTATATCTGGCTTCCTATAAAGACCATGTAGTTCATTGTTATGTAGTCTTCTCCATTCACCTGTCTGTTCATCTCTCTTTGGTCCAAAAATTTTCCTAAGAACTTTATTCTCAAATACTCGTAATCTCCTTTCCTCCCTTAAAGTAAGAGTCCATGTTTCGCACCCATATAATATAACTGGTAGAATAATAGTTTTATATATTTTCAGCTTAACGTTTTTTGAAAGGAGTTGGGACATCAAAAGTCTCTGCAATGCATAATAGCATGCATTTCCAGAATTGAATAATAATAATAATGATAATAATGATAATAACTACAATAATAGTAATAATGTGGGATTTTAGCGGGCATGAGTTAAAAACCATAAGGCCGTAGTATGCACACACACGCAACAAGAGGAATAATGAAATTATAGAAAAAATACATACAGTACTTATTACAATTTTAAAATACTATTAAAATATAGACTAAACAAATGACAATGGGGATGTGGTCTAATATTAGCGAATACTAACAGAACATGGAATGAAATAAAATTCTTCTTCTTCTTCCTTCCAAGTATTAGGCCAAGGCCTGTTACGATCCTATAGAAAATTTTCCCTCCAGCGTTATTTCGGGAAATTCTCATATAAGACTTGAAAGCATAATAATAGTTCCTTCGATTGGTTGCTGGCCAAAGGAAGGCAAGACCAGTGATGGGGCTGCCATCTTATAGCCTCTGGTCAGGCTTTTATGGAGAAGAAAAGAAAATAAAGGAAAGAAGAAATGGAAGAAAGGAAAGACTCCCTAGCCCTCGGATGCCCTAATAGTGTCGGGGTCGAAAAAAACAAGAGTTAACCAAGAGAGGTTAGGTAGTAAAGTTAAAAGAGTGCAAAACACAAGTGAGTGGAAGAAATGTTTTGCTCAGCTTGGGCACCTTGTGGTCGCCATCCACATATCCCCTAGATGAGGACCCCTGAGGGATAAAATTAAAATGATATAAAATAAATAAGAAAACTCTGAACAATATTTATCGGCCCTTTCACACCCAGCTTGGAAGTGCGGAGCTAATGATCTGAGCTCTTAAATAATATTATTAAATAAAACACTAATTACCTATTTAATAACGAATTTAAGTTCTGAGAGAGGTTGAGACTCGTAAAAGAAGATTTCGATCTAATCGGAGTTTCCTATGCAGACGAGCTTAAATGAGTTTTTTTGTGCTTTTCCTCTATCAGTACGGTAAATATTTTTAATTATACAAACTATTGTACCATTATATTTATAACTAACTCACTGGCACTATCGAATCTGTAGGTTCATGCGACGCGGACATTAGCTCTCCACACACCCATACCCTGAACTAATGTATTCCAATCATCCCCTGCACAATCTACTTCTCCCAAATCATGGTTAATGTTATTCCACCTTATTCTTGGTCTACCAACTGGGCGTTTTCCCTCTGGTTTTCTACAAGATGCTTCTATGCCACCCTTTCATTTCCAACTCATGCCTCATGTCCCTCCCAACGCAGTGTACGAGACAACTACTTATGGGAGGTGATGGATGAAATTTTCGATATTTTCGGTCACATTTAGCTTTTTTTTTGTATTAAAAATACAATGTACTTTAAAGTATAAGTTGGTGAATTTTCAGTGTCCTATGGCGCTTATAAGTCTCTTTAATGACTGTAGGAGGGCATGTATACTACATTTTCAATTTACTTGCATGCAAACTTTCAAATTGGCTTTTCGACACTTACTTTCATTGCATTTCAATACATTCAAATCAAAATAGCATTGGCAAATTTAATGATAGAAGCACGCAATTTTCACTACGTGTCTCACACACTATGGCTAACAATTCTGTGCATGGATTTTGAAACAACGTTGATAGTTTATTAAATAAAAAAATATATACGTAGTAATTTAAAAAAATTAAATTTTCATATGCAGAGAATGTATATATTTTTTCTTCCTTTATTATAATGATATAGAAAAGTTAATGCATAGTGTTGTTCTAAATAAGTCAGTGGTTGTGTATAAAAAATTAAAAATGTTACTAAAAATTATGGGACTAATTAAAACTTTTAATATGCAAATTTTTAAATGGATTTTCTTCAATAACTCAAAAACGTTTAAGCCTAAAAGGATGAAACTGCAGTATAATATTACTTATTATGACATGAATGTGTGTAAAAAATCAAGTATGTAGCTTACAAAATGTAGAAAATAGAAATTGCACCCATCACCCCCCCCCTTAACTGTTCTTACTATATTTGGTTTCCTATAATGATCATGTAGCTCGCTGTTATGTAGTCTCCTCCTTTCGCCTATCTGTTTACCTCTCTTTGGTCCAAAATTTGTCCTAAGAACTTTATTATCAATTAATAATTATAATAATATAATGATTAACTTAAAAATTAATTAAAAAACAGTTGAATATAGGTCATAACGGACAGACTACTTACCGGCAACCAAGAGAGAGGAGATAATATAGCAAAACAGGCACTATTACACAAAACCAAAAGACGGAGATATAAGAAATAAAAGAGTTTACCTCGGCAGTTCTGTAACTCAGGATGGGGGAGCAATTAGTAATGGAATAATCAAGAATTCAAAAGACAAATACAGTTTTTATCCAATGTACCCTCTGTGGAAATCCAGAGAAATTGTAACAACAATCGAACTCCGTATTTTCAGGTCAAATGTTAAGTCAGTATGATTACACGGATGTGAAATCTGGCGAGTCACTCCTGGGATAACAAAGAGCCTCTAGGTCTTCTTAAACAGATGTCTGAGGAAGATGATTCATATAATTTGGCCAAATTTTACGGTACTTCCAATCAAAATCTATGGAAACAAACGATTAATATGTTAATATCCAAATAAAATTGAGCAAATGGAGAAATTGGTTTTCTATAATTTTAGGAAGAATCGGAATACTGTTGTGAGAGCAAGTTCTGTTTTGGAATCCTCAGGAACAGAGGAAAAGAGGAAGATCACGAATTTTCTCTGAGAAGGAGTGTGGAAGACGAAGCCAGAAGGAAAGGAAAGACGTGGGGAGAGTTGAATGTTTTAGTTCGGAATAGGATGCGCTGAAGTTGCTTCGTTGAGGCCCTATGCTCTTGATAAGAGCAACAGGAGATATTACTACAAAAATACTGAGAAGTCAAGGGCGAAATTACGGACAGATCTAAGTTTATAGTGTTTTTGGGACTGTAGCAATGCAGAAACATCTAATACCTAAAGTAGAAGAAGAACAAGAATAATTAAATTCCAACTGCATTTTGCACAAAACATATACAGAAGACGTTTTGAGTCTATAGTACACATTCAGAAACCATATATGTTATATGACCAAAGATATTCAAGAGTCTCAAAATTAAATTAAAAAATGGAGTTTGGAAGATACATTAAAAATGTGTTCTAGTAGCCTAGGAAGCAGGAGATTGACAAAACACAGTCGTCTCGTGAGGCCCAATTAGAAAAGAGGAAGAGAAAAATTTCCCTCGACATCATTACGTATCCAATCGGACAGAGCTACCAATTTAACGAGGCCAGAGCCATGTAACTAGTATCTTTCATCCTCTGAAAGTTCACCTCTTCAACCAGAACGAGTGTCATTTACAAATGTAAATCTCAGACAAATAATGAGCTAAGTAAAAATTTAATAAATTTACATAATCATTCTGCTCAAATCTTCAAAATCGCATATAGCTGTGTAAAATATTGCACTTGCTTATAAAGTACCGCTTTTCCGAATTTTCCCGTAGGCCTATAGATCCATGTTATCCATTAACAAAATTATAATTTTTCATGACTAAATTAATATGATATGTAAAAATTATACAGATTATAAATGAATGTTTAATTTACGCTTAGGACGATATTTAGAAGCACATCTTACACGATCTTTAAAATAAATTCTGGGTAACACAAATGCCTACGGTATGAGTTTTGGCCTTGCTTTGATTAATTATTATTTATATAAATTTGTAGACATATTGTTTGTATTGTAGTTTAATATTTTTGTTCCATACTGTTTCTTATTTCAGTACATTACGATTTTAACAAAACCGTCGGAAAATTGAACATTACAGTAGGCTTACAGTATATTGTAAAACTCATAAAAATGTATTCAACTTCCGCAAAAAATGGAATAAATAAATTAAAAATTAAATAATTTTACTAGTACATTAGACTGATAAATAAGAATAAAAAAATATTGTATTAGTTGTGGTGCAATTTTAATTTTGTCAGTTGGTAATACTGATTATAACGACCTACATTTGTTCCACTGTTACAATATTATACGAGTAATGATAATATATATAATATTATAATGATTATTATATATATATATATATATTGTCCTAAATGTCAATATTTATTTATTATAAAAATAAATTCCACATAATATGAAATAATATGATAATGTAAGGATTCGAAATGTTTTAAGAATTCATAACGCTCAACTTACTCGCGAAACTTAATTTTCAATCCTTGTAATTTAAATAGCTTTAACAATTAGGCCTATTATTTCAGGCTCTTATTACGTCTAGTAGATTAACATTTAATTTTTCTTTGAAATCCATAAAACCCTTTTTACCACGATTCATAGGATATGCTATATGTCTAATAGATCAATAAAACATTAATAACTCTGAAATAAGTCACCGTAGATAATTGGTTTCTTACATAAAAAAAAGAAAAAACTGAACTAGTGTCTCTCGAAAACGTGTGTAAGTCTGTCGCAAAATTCTGTTTCTCTCTGCATGATATTATTTTAGATTTCAATAATATAAATATAAGTAAACATCAATAAACTTCAACATATGGACGAACATCGACATTCAATACGTAAAGGAAGAATGCCTTCAACTCGATGGTATTAATAAGTTATTAGTTTATGCTGATGATGTAGTACTATTGGAAGATAGCGAAGAGATACTAAAGGCCAACACACACACTATTGACTAACACTAATAAATTGGGACTGGAAGTAAATATCAATAAAACTAAATATATGGTCACACATAGAAATACATTATATAATGGAAATGGACAGCTAATGACAAATGAGGGAAATTTTGAGGAAGCGACTGAATTCAAATACCTAGGAACAATAATCACAAATAGGAATGAGATGTACCTACAAAGAAATTAAACATAAGCTCAATTCTGGAAATGCGTGTTATTGTGCATTACAGCGACTCTTGACGTCCCAATTCCTTTCAAAAAGCGTTAAAGGAATTACACTCGTCAACAGTGAGTTTGTTACCCATTATATAATGTTAATTTTGGAAGATTTGCTCTGGTTTTTTTAATCTTATTTTCATTTTACACTGTAATAATCGGAAAATATGAAAAAAAAAAATATATAACAGATATATTTATAATGTCAATTGTTTTTGGAAAAATTAGTATGCACTGACGTAAATAGAAAGAAAAATATCGAAAACCCATGTTATACTTCAGTGAAAGGCCTTTTATAAGATTTTCTTCTATACTTTTTTAGGGGAAAATCTCTTTTTAAAGACCAGCAGTAATCTGGCATCATGTGACGGTCCCATATACCCTAATACTTTCCTCCATTACTTTTAGATCCTAGTGAAAACGCACTCCCTGTTCGTCGCTATAATTTCCTAAATTATCCGGAAATCTATCCAAGTGTCTGTGGAGAAAGTGTAACTTTATACTCATATTTGCCCCCAGAATCTTGAAGCTTGTCAACATGTTTTGCACAATTTCTTTATAATTTGGTGCTTTATAGTTACCTAGGAAATTTTCTACCACCAGTACAAAACCCTTCCAAGCTTCACTTTCCGGAACAGTCATAACTTTGATAAAATTTGCATCTTTCATCAATTGCCGAATTTGAGGGCCATCAAATATTCCGCTTTTTAACTTTTACATCCTGAGCTTAGGAAATTTTCTACAAATGTATTTGAAATATTCTCCTTCCTTGTCCAACGCTTTGACGAATTGTTTTATCATATCCAGATGCACGTCGTGAGTACTTTAATTTTGTCAAATAACTGAGATCACGGTCGATGTGCTGAGTGAGGGGTGTGAGAGTGGTGATCACGTGATGTTTGTATACGCGAAAAAAATGCGCAGAAATGAAATCATAACTGGAAACATACATTTTATTAGTAACAAGCCGTTTAGTGTTTAAGATATAAGATACGCAAAAATCATAAACTATAGCACATTAAGTACTTTCATGAATATATTCGTACTTTGTGCACTTGAAAACATAGAAATTCGCTGAGATATCCAGGGCAACAATTTTTTTTGTAGAGCTGTGTTATATATAAAACAGTTATTCGACTAGTTATATTATATGATGCGAAACATGGACTCTTACTTTAAGGGAGGAAAGGAGATTACGAGTATCTGAGAATAAAGTTCTTAGGAAAATGTTTGGACCAAAGAGAGATGAATAGACAAGTGAATGTAGAAGACTAAATAACAGTGAACTACGTGGTCTTTATAGGAAACCAGATATAATAAGAACAGTTAAGTCTTATAGACTGCGATAGGCAGGACAATTGGCACTAATGGGAAATAAAAGACGCGCATGGAAGCTTCTTGTAGAAAAACCAGAGGGAAAACGCCCAGTTGGTAGACCACGAATGAGGTGGGAGAATAACATTAACTATGATTAGAGGGAAGTTGATTATACAGAGAATGATAAACAAATGAAGTAACATTTTAAGAAGTGATCGAATTCGAATACAATCACGAATAGGAATAAGGTGCAGAAAGAAATGAAACATATGCTATTAAACATTACAGCGACACTTAACAGTCTCATCTTCTCTAAAAAAATTAAACACCAACTATGTAAAACTGTTATTCTCCCAGTTACATGGATGCGAAATGTGGACTTTTACTTTAAGGACAGAGAAAATATTACGAGTGTTTGAGAATAAAGGTCTTACTAAAATTTTTGGACCTAAAAGAGACGATCAAAAGGTAAATGGAGAATACTACTTAACAGTGAGCTATATGGTGTTTTTGGGAAGCCAAATGTAATAAGAACAGTTAAGTTTCGTAGACTACGATAGACAGGACAATTGGAACGAATGGAGGATGGAATAGGTGCACAAAACTCCTTGTAAGAAAACCAAAAGGAAACCGGCGAGCATGTAGACCAAGAATGAGATGGCGGAATAATATTAACAAGATTTGAGGGAAGTAAATTATATAGGGGATGATTAGAAGATGTTGGCTCAGGATAGGAATGTATGGAGATCTTATATTCTCACGGCAATACGCCTATGGGTTCGTAAGTGCAGTAGTAAATTAGTTAGCTATAATATAAATTACGGTACTATTAAATTGGGGGATACATAAAAACGCTCTTTAGTATCTCCTGCTGAAAGGCTTTATTTTCTTGTGACTCAATTATTAGGCACATTGGGTACTAAGCACAGAGGGACATACGTTGTAAGTTCAGGTATATGCTGTTTTGGAAAAACCTGCATTGTGTAATTTAATCTTTCGCCACAAGTATCTACTTAAGGAATTTCTGTAGTAGTCGGTAAACATCTACACTTCCGACTGTTTAAATAAAATAAAATTTAAACCTGTTTCTCTTCTTGATATGCAGCTCGATGTCCTATTACAGGCCCAAATGTCGTTAGTTAGATAACATTAGAAAAACGAACAGGAATATCTGAATTGACACGTGCCGAACCTCGTTTATAATGTAATATGATTGCTCTCACTTTTTTTTTGGGGTTGAAAACCTACGTTTTTACAAGGATACAAACATCCCCTTTCCGTATCAACCACTTTGTTCCCCCTCGGGGTTCACAACAAATCTACACGAAAAGAGCTATTGCCATCAATATCGTGGTAAAGCTGGCCGACAGGTGAAACCAATATTATACACTTCTCCTCCCTCTTCAATAGGACCGCAGACCGCTAGGGCTGCCCAAAATAAAAGAAAATCCAGTTTCACTCTAAATCTTCCCTACGTTTACACAATTACTTACGGAAGACCCAAGTCACAATTTTCTGTAATAATGCCTAATTCTTGGAGGTTTATGTAGCCACCTAGGAAGGAGAAGGGTGAGATTTTATGTTCCTCAAAGAGAAGTTTACAACTTGCAGCAGCTGAAGGAAATAAAACCTAGTTAATAGACTTGTAAGCAAGCAAGTTCTAACTACTTAATATCTTTATGGCTCCGTTAACACGTGCTTAAAATCTACAAGTACAGAAAAACTATATATATAGGAAATAAAAGCTAATATGTAACATAGAACCGAACCATTTCAGTCAGTGCTTAAGACTCCATATTAACCCATTCGCTTCATAGTCCATTTATTGCAATACCAAAGAGTACAGTATAGCAACTTCATATACAACATAATGCATCTTAAATTTGCCAGAAATTAAAAATATATGGAATTTTGAATGATTGTTATAAACTTAATGTCTTCTTAAAATCAATCAGACATTCACTTATAAAACGCGAGAACTAACTAAAACTTCATGACGCGACAGGTCCAGAATGTCCTTGACTTACAGCCAGCCGTTGGCCTCACATCCATGTGTTAATCACAGAGGTAGACGATCATCTAAACAGTGTATGGGTGACTTGTTTTCAACACTTGGGGTCTTCCAGACGTTATAGCTGGTTTTCTCAACCAGGAGCCGCAATTTATTTTAGCTACCCAAATGCCTCACGACGCTGAGTGAGCATCGGTTCCATATTGGCCGAAATTCCATGAGAAAATTTCTTCCCCCATGGAGACTCGAACCAACACAAGTCCCGTAGCTCTGCGGCAGGGCCTTTTGCCTTAACCACTCTGCTACGGCGCGGGGACTATATAACGTGAGAGGCTATTATATAATTTTAAAAAAATCAAAACTCGTCAAAGTTTAGAATATTTATTGTACGGCTATATAAGTTTAAACAATTTCTTGCTTTGTAAGTAAAGTAAAGTGATCCCACAACAAGCCCGGAGGCCCTTGGGGTAGTAGGAAGTTACGGCTCCCACTTGACAATCGGCATTTTATGTCAGCCAGGTTGTCAGCCCTGCGTGACGGCCGCCTTTACCCCAGAACAAGCATCTGGTACTCATTTCCGTTAGAGGCTGAGTCGACCCCAGGGCCATAGTGCCGCCAGAGGGTTTGGGTCAGTTTAAAAATCCTGACCCCAACGGGACTTGAACCCTCGACCCTCCGACATGTAGCTCAGTGCCTTAACCACTACGCTACGGCGTGAAACTATGTAGTAACACAATAACTTTCTGCTGAAGATGGCATCGTTTTTCGAAAGGCCTACATAATTTTAAAACGTTTTAATTAAGTTCAGGAGGTCTGAACCATACACTTTACAATTTTATAATAAAATTGTATGTTGTAATTATGAATAGATGAACATAGAGTGATATTATTTACACTTATTTTAGCATATAGAAGACAGTTCAACACAAACATTAATGACAAAATCAATATATAGACTTAATTGTGTGAAATGTTGTCTATATTTTCAAAAACAAAATCTAAACAACGGCAACGGTTTCACTCTATTTATTATTTCTGTAAGAAACCTGAAAAACCATAGCCGTTAATTTAAAAAAAAAAGTCTGAACCCTGATCGTGTAGGCCTATTTATCAATTATTGCCACGGATTTTCAGTTGTTTCTGTCCCTGTTATTAAAAAAATAATAAAAGTTCTGCGACACCGCAGGCTGGATCAGACGCTATTTCTGTTACCGAAAGAATGAGTTCTTGGTGAAACTCAGTGTAACTTACTTAGAAAAGCAATTATTTATAGGCCTACGTATGTTTATCGATTATTCCCTGATAGGGCATCATAATTTAGATTCACTTCAGATTTAAATATTCTAAAATATCTATTGTATTCATTCTTTCCACGTGCTCTCCCCAAATTCACTTTATAATTTATTAGCCTATATACTTAATTCAAGTTATAATTTAAAATTCATTCCTGCTTAAGCTAACTAACTAATTCACTGGCTCTATCGATCCCGTAGGTTCATGGCTGCGCGGATATAAGCTATCCATACATCCCTATACTGAGCTGTTTTCCAATCATCCCCAATATAATCTACTTCCCTCATATCATGTATAATAATATTCTCCCACCTCATTCTTGTTCTACCAACTGGGCGTTTTCCCTCTGGTATTCCATGCACCTCTTTTGTTCTCCATACCTGCCACATGTCCTGCCCATCGCAGTCTACGAGACTTAAGTGTTCATATTATGCCTATATCTGGCTTTCTATACATAGCCTATTATGTAGCTCACTATTATGTATTTTTCTCCATTCACCCTCTGTTCATCTCTTTTTGGCCCAAAAAAAATCCTAAGAACTTTATTCTCAAATAGGCCTACTCTATTATTTATTTTATTCTAATTTTCTATAACCGGCCAAAAATCTTCCGCTTCATTTTTGTTTCCATCTTTTATTCCCCATAAATAACTTTTAGAACTTTTATCCCTGTATCATTCTGCAAAAAAAGTAATTAAATCCCGAAGTCAATTTTACTAATGTATTATCGTATTTGAATTTTTCTATATCTATTTATAATTGTGGATTTTTTTTTCACATAGGCTACTGTTTAATTATTTTCAAGAGGTTGAGAGATTACTTCTCCAGATATTACACATCAAAGCGATGAGACGGACGGCAAGGAGTGCGTTGCATGTTTTTGTTTTCATGAAGGTATGTATATAATATAAGTGTATTTCCTGGTGGTTCCGGAGGGTTATTGGTAGTGGCCACACCGGGATTTTTCGGGGTTGTCCCGTTTATCGAATATCATTCAACCAACAATCTCCGCTTCTGTTCCCTCCCCATCTCGTCATTTAATCCTCTTGGATTAATTTCATCTTCATGAATTCATTTCATATCATATTTCACCTCACCTCATGTAGATAAACAGACTCGTTCAGCACACCACAAGTGTTTAAAATACGTGGCAGTAGTGATCTAATAGGACGCATACATGTACTTCCTCATGACTCCGAGCCAGTGCGTTAATTTAGGGCCGAAGAGGTCGTAAAGGATGGTTGTAGCCTTCATTGAGGTCTTGGGCCCAGCCCAAATAAATGGCGTTATGATTAATGTGTGTGAATGCTTGATGTGTGTTGAACCAGGAACACCATAACAATTAGGCCTACATATCACCGCAGAATAGAGTTCATCTTATTCATTACATAAAATAGAGACGGTAAATACAATTAATCTAAAATAAAGTTGACATGTTAGGGTCTTAGAACTCGAACTCATCTCTACTAATGTGACCTGATATAATGTACGTGTAGGGTATAATGATGCAAGTATTCGTAGTACACCAACAGCCACTACTTCTCATTGCTTCAACGCATAGTAAGGCCTACTACAGTTTCATCCTGTTGTTAAAATATCAACTCTAGTTTATTTGCCTTTAAGTAAATGTCAGTGATAGCAAAAGGACAGTCTTTTTTAAAATAAAAACAAAAACCTGGCAGAAGAATTTTGCAGAACTTATGGCCAGCGAGACATAACGAAGGCGGTCTGATTGGCACACAAATAGCATGTTCTTTAGGTACGCCTACTTCCGTCACCATTTGACCAACTGCAAAACACTAAAACTCCCTTCTTCATTTCATAAAATGTAAAAAAAAATCGTTCTAAAACATTCCACAAGTTATTATTCATCATCATCTTCTTCATGGTAGGCCGTCGGCCTGTTCCGCTCTCAGAATTTGTCTTCCCATCGTCTTCTAGGACGTCCCACATTTCTATTGCCTTGAGGTTGGTACAACAGTGCTTGTTTTCTTAGCCTAGAAGAGGTCATTCTTAAAATATGTTCATGCCATTTTTGTTTATAATTTTGTATTGTTTCATTTAGATTAAAAATTTTGAATTCTTGCCTAATTGTTTCACTAGGAATATGGCATCTTACAGTATATCCTGCAACGTATCTGAGGAACTTCATCTCTGATGTTTCTAGTAATCTTCCGTCTGATCTATTCATGGCCTAATTCTCTGATCCATATGTCAAAATGGGAACTGCCATTACCTTATAAAACTTTAACATATTTATTTTGTTGTTTTTGTTTGTAGTATTATTTTAATAGTCCCACACATACTTTGAAATTTATAATTTTTTCATGCATATCATTTTCCCAATTGTAAGATATGTAACATCCTATTATTAAATTCCATAATTAATATCCAAACTAGAGGAAGGTAGTCAGCTCCTATGGAATAGTAACCACTACACTTACTACAAACAGGTCAGATTGTGTTCGGAGACTGTTTGAGCCTTCAAGCTTTCCAATTTTTTTAGGCTTATATGTAAGGAAACCCCCCGATAAACTGGTCTCATCCGTGCATCAAATCGGGGCACGCAGCGTTTGAGGCAAGGGCGTTAACACTAAACGCCACGATGGACAGGTGAAATAATTCTTCTTCTACTTCTTCTCCTCTTTGTTTTAGGCTCATGACCTGCTCCATCCAGAATTAAGAGTCCTTCCATCTCTTGGTCTTCCAGGTGTCCTTCTCCCATCCTCTGGCAACTTATCTCTTGCTATGCGTCTAATTCGTGTAATAAAAATGTAACCAGCCTTCCATCCAGACTGGAAAAAGGAATGAAAATAGAAAATTCTTCTTCTTCTTCTTCTTCTTAACTTCCTGGTTTAGGCATTAGTTGCCTGTTCCGTCTTCACTAATAGATCTAAGACTATCTTTCCGAGGATGTCCGATATCTCTTCTTCCTCTCTGAAAATAATGTAAGATTTTATTTGGTAATCTACTTTCTTCCATTCTTTCTACATGTTCTTTCCACTGATTCTTGTTGTTAAATATATTTTCTTTTATGGAGTAGATCTGCAGTTCTTCACGGATATCATCGTTTCTTATCTGGTTCATTCTAGTGCATCCATTTACTGTTCTTAGAAATTTCTTCTCGGCTGCTTGGATTTTACTTTCTTGTTTGGTAGCGATAATCCAAGATTCACTCTCATACAAAAGGACAGGGACTGTCATTGTTTTATAAAATTTTAATTTTGTTTGTTTATGTGCTTTATTATTCAATGTTCTATTTATTGTGCCACAAATAGCTTGAAACTGATGAGATTTATGTTCAATATCTTTATCATCGAAAAGTATTCGTTATAATTAACCAGAATTTCCTAATTGCTTAACACCGTCACAAATTAAAATGTTGAATTGTTGTGATTATCACGATAAACTAGTAATTATTCTGCCATTTAATAGGTATTTTTCTGAGGCATTAACTAGCATATGCTAAGCTTGAATTCATGTCTAATGGCAGACATGAAGAAAAGGGGAATTTTTTCCCTTCTCTGAATCTAAGGTAGGTGTGAGGGTGGGCTTGTCATGAGGGGGTGGGAAGGGGGTGACGTGAGGCTGTGGTCCCGGCTGATAAGACGACCTGCAGGGCTTTTATTGGGGAGGGACAAGATTTATATGCTACCGACTGGTGTAATCGAACCACGCCCCAAATTCCACCCCTCCCCCACCACGACATTTTGCATTGTGATTTCTTGCATGTTCCTGAAATGAGTGAAGATAAGAAACCCACTCACTACCTATTTCCTAACACATTTTTACATTACATTTTTTACCCCATTTTCTGCCAACTTCCAAATTTTTCACATTGAAGATTGTGAAGAAATTGCAATGAACCTAACATCTTATAGGCATCAATGTGTATCATATGTTACTAAAACAATCATCATCATCGAAATCAAGATTTAGGCCTTTTGATCTGTTCCGGTTTAAAACTGGTCACGCCATCTCTTCAAAGGTCGGCCTACACTTCTTCTTCCTAATAGGATTATAATTCAGGAAGGCTATTGCTATTGTACTTGGTGACATGCGTTGAACATGGTCTCTCCAATTATTCCTATATTTTTCTAGCAATGCCATAATTGATCATAGTGTCCATAATTACTAAAAAATAGTAATTAAAATGTGAATCTAATTCATTTATATACCGTATAGGAAAAGAACTAGATAAGTCACTTTTTCCTTGAAATCTAGAAAACGTGCTTTTAGCTGTACAACATCCATACTTCCTTAAAAGCATGCCAAACTTTGCAGGTAAATAAACCCATGAATTAACTCTATATTTTACTCTGAAATACTTATAAATGATAGTGCTTTCCATGGAGAATCTAATGACACCTAAAACTAAATTTCGACAAAAAAAATGTAACTGGTTTTTTCCTTGTAACTTTCATATATTGTCAACTAGTTGCGGTGACGTGAGAACAGGTAGAATTTATTTAATTTGACTCCACACCGATTTATGCATTTTCCCAAACTTCTTTATTTCATTCACTATAATAAATTCACAATGCAAGCACTTATGAATATTCTAATTTTCGTCTTTCACACAACACAGTATCTCTGAGAGTCTATTTATTCACAATCGCAAAAGCAACAGAATCTTGCAACATTATATTCCTCTTCGCTCTTCAGGTAACTACAGGTCGCATTGTTGACCACTGCTCTCTGTTAACACCCGCTATTCCATCGAATCTTATAAAAGGGGCGAAGACGCCTACAAGTTTCGAGACAGGCGTCCAGCATATCACCGAGTGCTATTCTAATAGTCATGAAAGCGATCTTACGAGATCGTTGCGAGTTGTACACAGGACTCATGATTCGCGAATTTAATCCCTTATACCTTATAAAGGGAAATTTGAGTCTTGCCATGCCCGCGAAATTCAAAAGGAAACGGATTAAGAGTGCGTTACTACAGGCCTGTAGAATCATAACACAGATTATCAACATATTTTAAATTAGTTTTATATCTTTTTTTAATAGGCCTATTGTAGGATTTACGTTTAAATTCCAAATATGACATAGTTCATAGTCATCATCATCATCATCCAGGGATTAAGCCTGTTGGCTCGTTCCGGTTTCATGTAAGCTAGAATTGTTAAAATTGTTCAGACCATCTTCTGTATGGGCGTCTAAACATTTCTCCTTCCGTGCGGTTTACAATCTAGCAATAATTTTGGAAATCTTTCTTCTGGCATTCTATCAATATATTCTTTCCAGGCGTTCCTATATTTAATTATTGGTATGACAATAAAAAACCAATACCGGTAACCAATAAATATTTTTATCAGAACCTTCATTTTTCTTTAAGTTTTCTCACGGATCGGAGTGATCTCTCAATCGTGAAGTAAGTCGACGTAACAATCCCCCTCCATTAACGGTGTTATTTTATTTATCGTCGCTCTTTAAAATCTACGGTCATTAGTGTGGCAATTCGAATCGGAGCGTAAGAGAGCAAACCAATTTTTCACAGTGGCTTCTTTTTTTTTTTTGGCCTCTTTTTCTTCAGACACGAGATTCTTTTACGTGACGTAAATGTATGACCCACACCCAGATATTTGTTCCCATCCGAAGAAACCCACAGTAAGATTTTTACGAACTGAAAATCCAAGGTACCTCACCCTAGATTTGAAACCCGGAGCCTAGGAACCAGAGACGATCATATTAACCGCTAGTGCACCAGAACCGACTGTATTGCCTAGTTATTCATTTCATTGTTGTCAGCTCTTCTTCCAATAGCCTTCTCAAATCTTCTATATACCATAGGACCAGCGATACATGTATTTTTTTAGAATCATAAACAACTTAACGATTTTGATTCGTTTTATCAAGAAATGCCAACTGTTTTATACGTTAATATTTTCATTTTATTTCTGTTAATAACCTCTCTTACCAAAATCTCGTGTAGCAGCTGTTATATATATGAGAATCTGAGGACAGAGTCACGGCAGTATAACCGATCCATCAGAGTGGGGGAAATAATCTACCGTTCTTTCTAGAGGATCCTTTAGCCTGTCCAGAGGCTAAATTTGGCAGTTCTGATATATGACTAATTACTCTTCGACCAGCAACCGATCTGTAGGTTACTACATTGCTTTCAAAACTCAAAATAAGGTGATTAGAGACCATAACGGGCCACTAGCCCTACTACATGTCATGATGATGATTTTCAATTTATTTTTAACTGTTAAGATTAGGTGGGAGTCCTGTATAAGTAGTAAAAAGTCCATCATCCAGGAACTGCGTAAAGTATGCGGTTATTTTATATCTAATAGCAATAACCAGATCAAACTTAAGTTTTTTTTAATCATAGACGAAAAATTATATGATGCATTTATATTTCTCAATTTTAATTTCGATTATGATGTGGTCTTGTGGTAACAACTTTGCGTCTCATGCATAGAGCTGGTGTTCGATTCCCTTTTGGTTTAAATTTTTTCGTTCAGGATTTTCCTCAAGTGCAAGACAAATTTTAAAAAATCTTCTTCTTCTTCCTTTCATGTGATAGACCTAGTGGTCTAAGCCCCATAATTATAACCAACAGGTCCTAATAGTCATATTATTTATAATACATTTTCTTTATAAAATAGATGTAGGCCTATACAGTGTTTCTCAGAGGACAGGACGGGAATCATGAAAATCTAATCTCGACGAACAACCTGTCGCTGTCCGATGAATCAGCATTAAATATTCTAGCGCACCAAATGCTGACTTGCTCAACCTTAAATCTCGTACATGCATTGCTTCAGTTCCCAGTTTGCTTTTGTACCGTAAGGGCGTGCAGTGTAGTTCAGTTATGAAATACAGTACTCATTAACGCATATTCATCTGTCAATCAATTATTATAAAGGTGGGAGGATCAGTAGTCGGCTAGTAGGCCTAGGACCTTATAGAACTATCCTTTCATAGAGTTTAGTTTAGTTTATATACGTTTACAGAAATCGATATAGATGTATGATAGGTAGTAAAAATACCGTAAATAATCTTCCCAAATCCTTGCAAAGTTATTTCTATGTCCTTTTCATAAAAGCATCGTTTAATTTTACGCCAAACATGAATATAAATACAAGAGATAGTTACAATGGAAAACGACTTCTTTTGATCACAGTAATGGTTAATGCTTCTGGAAAAAACCGCAAGCCTGAAACTTGGAATATCCAACACAAAGTTTTATCAGTGTAATATAAAATGGGCTGGTAATTGCTATCAGACACCGCACCCTTCAAACCATTTCGTTATTATCTAGAAAATAATAGGGTGTGTTTAACTGCTATTAGACTTCATGTAACGGCACCAATTCTCGCTGTTTTTCATTTCTTGTTGTTCCTATTTTTTTAAAACAATTCCTCACCACTCCGTTTATGTAGGTCTAAAGCTTATAACTTCAGTGATAATTATATATAGGATATAATACATGTGTAACATGGAAACAAGGTGGAAGTAATAGGGCGCAGGTCTCTAGTATGAATACCTTTATATTTGGAGTCACAAATCTGTTGTTTTATCAGAAAAAACTATACAGATATATATTGGTGCATTATGGTACAATGGTGGCGAGTATTGGTTTGATTTTCACACAGTAATTAGGATAGGGACCTATGTTAAATTAAACAACTTTTTTATTTTGGTAGTTTTTATCTCACGGTCTGTTTTAGCACAAATTAAATAAAGACACAGAATAGACTAATTATGTTTATTAATATTAAGAAAGAAGAATTGTTATTGGCCTCGATGGTCTAGAGTCCTTCCCTCTCGTTCCGAGGAACACGGGTTCAAATCTGACCAGGGCCGATGAATTTTTAGGATGAAAAATTTCAAGGAACAGGCCCTCCGGGAGGTACTATAAGCTGTGGATCCCGAGTTTGAAGATTTTTAGGGCTTAGACCTCAAAACAAAATCTAATCGGTCTTTCCTATTCAAGTAATACCTTAGTTCTCTCCTAGATGTCTATTTGAGAGGTCACTCACTGAAATATATAGGGATCTAACCATAACTAAATTCGTCATAAAAAAAAGACGGGACGTAAACGACGAAAATTTAATTTTACGGAACTGCTGTTAAAAGAAGTACGTTTATGAATGGATCTACAGCTCAAATTAATAAACTGACACATCAAAATGTGTTTCTAATGCCACCCACGACAGTTTACGTGCTTCGGTTTAACACACATGAATTAATTAATTCGTTCATGATTAGATTTAATAAAGAATAATAGTAGACTATATAATTTTGACAACACATGCCACAAAGGAGATATGTTTAAAAGATTTCACTCACTGTCATACATATCGTATGAGCAATTATATAATACTGATTTTATACCATTATTTTGAGCTGTATTATTGTTAATTTTTTGTAATTTTTTAAAATTTATATTTCTGCTAAATGACAAAAATATGCTTTGGAATTCCATAATACAAATCGGAATATCTGATTTTAATCAAAGCTATGTTGTGTATTTTTTACTTAAATATTTTATTATATTATGTATTTATTTGTTTATAAATGATCTCAGGAAAATACAAACAAGTATTGAAAATTTATCGGTTAATGCATCTACGAAATGTGAGAGTTCCTCCTAGAATGTGTTATAAACAACTTTTCTTGTTACTTTACCCAAATTACTGTACTTCTCAGCCGAAAACTAACTAAACACAGAGGAAGCTTCGAAATGTAAGAAGTGTTCCTTGATTTCATAATATTCGACCACATGACCTTTTTTTTTATAAAAATGGAGGCAAGTTTCTCTTTGGTCAAGCTGAATTCTATGACGGCAGTCTAATCCACCTAGTTTTCAAACAGAAATTATCTCCGAAATGTTTTTGAAGTGAAAGAAATCATCTACCTTCATAGAGAGTAGCCAACTTATCACAGAGCAGCACGTCGAGAAAGTTCTAGTTTCATAATATGCTCAGAAGCATTTTCATTACAATGGTGTAATTATTCTGGCCACAGTAGTCTTGGCAAATAGCCTGACATCCTTTACACATTGGACAAGTCGTTGGAGATAGATTTCCACACAGGTTTCAATCCCAGACGATCCACTTGCGTAAATCAAATAAGCTACCGAAGAGGTAAATTCTCTAGAGAAATTTTCTTCAGTGTCGGTTGATTAATGAAATGCATCGTGATAATGTAATTCCAACCCACAAAACAAAACCTGAAAAATATTCAGTCAAAGGAGGAGAGAGAGAGAGAGAGGCGAGAGAGAGAGGAGAGAGACGAGAGATGAGATGAGGGAGGAGAGAAGGGGAGAGAGAGAAGAGATAGAGTAGAGAGAGAGAAGGTGACGAGAGGAAAGAGAAGGGAAGAGGGAAAGAGAATGGAGAGAGAGAGAGAAGGGAGAGAGGCGAGTAGTTCACTGGGAGAGATAGAGAAAGGAGAGAGAGAGGAGAGAGAGAGAGAGAGAGAAAGGGAGAGAGAGAGAAAGGGAGAGAGAGAGAAAGAGAGAGAGAGAAAGGGAGAGAGAGAGAGAAAGGGAGAGAGAGTAGAGAGGAGAGAGAGAGTAGAGAGGGGAGAGAGAGAGGAAAGGAGAGAGGAGAGAGAGAGAGAGATGAAAGGAGAGAGGAGAGAGAAAGGGAGAGAGAGAACGGGAAGAAAGAGAGAGAGATAAGGGAGAGAGAGAGAGATAAGAAAGGGAGAGAGAGAGAAAGGGAGGAGAGAGAGAAAGGGAGGAGAGAGAGAGAAAGGGGAGAGAGAGAGAGAGAGAAAGGGGAGAGAGAGAGAAAAGGGAGAGAGAGAGAAAGGGAGAGAGAGAGAAAGGGAGGGAGAGAGAGAGAAGGGAGAGAGAGAAAAAGGGAGAGAGAGAGAGAAAGAGAGAGAGAGAGAGAAAGGGAGAGGGAGAAAGGGAGAGAGAGAAAGGGAGAGGGAGAGAGAGAGGAGAGAGAGACAGAGAGAAAGGCAAAAAGAGAGATAAGGAGAGAGAGAGAGAAAGGGAGAGAGAGAAAGGGAGAGAGAGAAAGGGAGAGAAAGAAAGGGAGAGAGAGAAAGGGAGAGAGAGAAAGGGAGAGAGAGAAAGCGAGAGAGAGAGAAAGGGAGAGAATAACTAACTCACTGGCACTATCGAAATCTGAGGTTCATGGCCGCGCGGACATAGGCTATCCATACATCCATATCCTGAGTTAATATTTACCAATCATCCCCTGTATAATTCATATCAGTCAAATCATGGTTAATGTTATTCTCGAGCCTCATTCTTCGCATACCTAATGGGTGTTTTCCCACTGGTTTTCCTAGAAGGAGTTACCATATCCCTCTTTCATTCTCCATTCGGGTCACATGCCCTGCCCGTCACAGTCTACGAGAGTAGAGAAAGAAAGTAAAAATGAGAGGCCAGTCTGTTATATTAATTAACGTTGACTATTTAACTCATGCCCCAAATAGAGTCAATGACCAAACACATTTCAATGTATTTTGATTTACAACCAATAACAGTCGTTTTTCACCTCGATTTTATCAGTTTAATTTTATCATATTAAAATCAAGCTCCTCCTTTTTAACATTCTGAATAGGCCAGAGCATTATTTTGCAGTGAATGACTCTCTAAGAAAGATTGTATATATAGTGCACGAATGTAAACAGATACTGATTGCGGGATATAATAGAAAAACATTCGTAGTAATTGATTATAGCACAATAAAAAGAAACCACTCTTTGCAATTTCTTAAACTATTATTTCCCAGGAATTTACGTTCCAGAAAAAATATAATTTACATCATAGGACATCAGAAATTAATAAATAACTTATAATGTTGGTTATAAACAGTTTGATGTGTTTCATTTTTTTCTCCACTAGGGTGCATTCTTACAATATTGCGATCCTTTGGCAATAAATAATATGATCTGGTTGCAGTGGTGAACAAATGAAGCATAACAAACTTTTTTAATTTGTTTTCAAACATCGTCGTTTACATTAAATATATAAATATTTTAAAATATCTATATTTAAATAATGATTTGTGAGTAAACAGCTTAATTATATTCGTTAAATAGTCCTAACAAATGCCATTCTTGATTTCCAAATTCTCTAGATAAATTCATTCCTCACGTCATGAGTCGTGAATTTATCGTTAATTTGTAAATCACTCGTAGCATTATTTAGGATAATTATTTAAATATAAATTTTCTCCATAATTAAAAATCTGCCTCACAAATAATTCGGCGTGACTTTCTTCCAGGTGGAACACAGTCTTACAGCCAAACTTAATCGAGTAGTAAATTATTCCACATATACCTACCTATATCTCAGTATTCCAACAACTTAATGAGTATAGAGGGTTATAGAAATAACAATATACACTACATTAACTTAAGACCTTAAAAACACCTTTCCAGTAATTTACGGTTACATATTATTTCTTGTAAATTCGAGTCTTTGAGATTCATATTTGTGAGGTTACAAGTTCAAATCTACATGCGGACCAACATGACTGTATATCTTTTAGTTTTTTTAAATCCCTTCGAAGGCAAATTGTGAGTTGGAACGAAATTACCACGACGGAGCCGCGTTAGTGGAAGTCGATTCACTAGGAAATACAAACATTCAACTTTCACTATTCATTTCAGCGAACGTCAACCTAGACTGGAGGTAGAGTCGACATTCACTGACTCTCAACGTACACTGTAACATATACGAGCAGAATAGTAAATTATTTCCACTGTCCTACAGATTTTATAGCCGTAATAGATACGGATACAATATGTTAACATTCCATGTTCTGGGAAGATGTTCCTCTATTTGAGTCTTTGTAGTGAATTTTCGGAAGTAGTCCCGGCCCGAAGATCCGAATGGGGGCTATTTTGACTTTGTGTTTTTTTTTACGGTTGTACTTTTAGGGGATCGTTACTGTTTTGACCTAGATACTCTTTTCGTATAGCTTATCGTCTTCGACCTGTCCGGAATGGATAGCCAAAAGAGCTCAAATTCCTTTTTCTTCTTGACTTCCGGCGGCAATAGCAGCTCCCACTCCTGTCTCAGCTTTAGTACATTCTTCAACTCTTGTTACGGCGGGAGTTTATTTATTAATTCGATTTAGTCCTTCTTTTGGGGTGGAATTGAACACTTTTCTTTTAATTGTTTCTGGTTTAACAATATTTATGGCGGGTCTTGGTGCAAATTTTGAGTATGACTTAAAGAAAATTATTGCTCCGACAGCAATGCTATTGTGTCTGCATAGCTCTCGAGGTCATTTAAGCACGCAAGCCACTCCACTCAACAAGGTAAAGATACCATGGATATGTAATAAGAACATGTAAGTCTCGTAGACTGCGATGGGCAGGACATGTGGCACGAATGGGGAGTGAAAGAAGGGCATGCAAGCTCCTTACAGGAAAATAAGAGGGAAAGAGCCAAGTAGGTAGGCCAATATTGAGGTAGGAGAATAAAATTATCCAGGATTAGAGAGAGGTGAATTATACAGGGGATAATTGTAAAAATGTTGGCTCAGGATAGGGATGTATGGAGGGCATACGACTGCGCGACCATGAACCTACGGGTTCGATAGTGCCAGGGAGTTAATAGATAAGCCTATAGATAATATTAAATAAGTCCCGTTGATTCTAAAAGGGACATAGTTGCATAGGAGAAAAACACAAAATAAGTAAGAAATGCAGAATAAATAATGTTTCCAGGATAAAAATATTCTATATAAATAAAACGAAATTCAGCCATAAATAAGGCTACGTAGACCTAATAATAGCAAGGGGCACCTCATAGCATAACTGGTTAAAACAATACGTTTGAAGGCGAAAGATCTTCGAGTTGATTCAGATGGGGTCAGAATTTGTCCTATACTCTCTGGGAAAGATAGCTAGATTAAGTAGGGTTTACCATATTATCAGGATGGCAGACGACAATCATATTTTAAAAAAACCACACAAAAAAGCTCAAGGAAATAAAAGAACAGGCAGACCGAAACCGAGATAGTTAGATGGAATATAAAAAGGTCTTAAGAAACTTGAATTAGGAGAAGGAAAGCGTTAGACAGGAACGAATGGAGGAAGATCCCGTCACAGACTAGTCTCAAAATGGGCTGTCGTGCCCTCTATGATCATGGAACTTACTGGAGGTACAGGACCCTGGGGTCAACTCAGCCTCTAATCGAAGAAAGTACTATATGAATGTTCTTATAGGTACATGTGGTTAAGTCAATACACTACAGGCCGAAGTTCATGGGTTTGATTCCGATAAGTCAAGATATTTAAACTGGCCTAAACTTTCTGGCGGAACTAAGAGCCTTGGGGAACCAAACTCGCTATATTGCATCAATTAAGAAAAGTAAGGTCGAGTTCGTTAATCAGCAAAATCGTACCAATAGGACTAGGGGCTAACCTGAAGGGAAAATTAAACAAATCACTCAACCGACCCCAATTTTTGTTTATTTTTGGCAACAAAACTTGGTATATACTATTCAACTAAAACTAGAAAGGTTTTCTCCAAAGATAAGAGAAATCCTACCTTTAGAAGTAAAAGTTTACCTAAAACCTGGAATTTAAAAATCGCTCTAGCAGCTACCATGTTTGTTTTCTAGCAACGTAACTGGATAAATAATATTTAACTAAGAAAAGAAAGGTCTATTCCATAAACCAGCAGCATAGGACTATAAATTGGACTTGCTAAGCTAGTTTACATATTTTCTGTGTGATGGACTTTTTCAAAAGAAGTTGGGATGGCAAGAGTCCTTCTAATATATAGTTGAAAGCATTTCCAGATTTGAGCCTAGGCCTGTGTTTCTGCATCTCATTCCTGTTTATGCTTAATGTTCATACGTAACCTATTTTAATTCCGGGACTTTTTCAAAATTTCACAAATTTGTTAAGTTCCATGTAGAGTTATTCATGAGGCCTTTTTTTTGTAATGCCACCAAGTTGTGTTTTATGATATTTCTGGCTTTCTTCCCTGGGATTGGCGGAATTGTAATCCATTTCTTAGGTTAGGGTAACTAGACGCGGAGTTAAGTCATGCCGATGATATGATGAGTGATAAATGATAATGAAGCGCAGGGAGAGTTCTTAACCTAAATTCCAGACCATGGGCGACCAAAGGAATAATTTCCTTTAAGGAAAAATTCCTATGGTTTGACCAGGAATCGAATCCGGGACCTCATGAACTGTAGTCAGAAACGCTGATAACTAGTCCATGTAGACCTATTCATGAGGCATGATAGAGAAAACTAACCAAGAGGTATTGAGCCCCACAGAGAGAGAAACAGCTTGAGGCGCCCGAAGTC
This sequence comes from Diploptera punctata, assembly GCA_030220185.1. NCBI lineage: Eukaryota > Metazoa > Arthropoda > Insecta > Blattodea > Blaberidae > Diploptera > Diploptera punctata. The sequence goes on from JASPKZ010005683.1 coordinate 725,522, forward strand.
TGTCGGGTGGTGAAAGTTAGAAGTAATTACAAGCAAAGTTGTTACAACAACCCCCAAGTGAGGTCTCCTTTGTAATGTCATTGTAGAACAGTTAATGTCAATTCTCCTGTTTTACACGTCTCTGTGTGTGTATCAAAACTAACTTCGCAAGGAACAGCAGCAATCTTAAGTTTTATGTCTTCAGCAAAATTTAGGCCTGTATATTGACAGATGTACATAATGGATACAAAATAGAATGTTCTTCTGTAGACTACAGAAACCTTGGACATAATCAGTACACAAACATTATTATAGTTTCAAATTCAGTAACCTATTAGTGTACATTAGACATTATTAAAAAATGGTTCCAATATTTAGAGACGAGATTAAAATATTAAATCAGCAATGTCTTAAGAAAACATTTAACAGACAACTGTAAAAAGGAATAGCCAATTGCACTAAATTTTACAAAATAGTTACAGGATGTCTCTAAACCTACATCGTTTTCAGCAACGATCTTCAAATTGCGAAGCAGCAGTTAAGAACCACAGAAAGGCATTCCAAAAATTTATAAATTCAGTGAATATATTTTGCAAAACGTTTTGTATAACTCACAAATGTAAGTATGAAGCTTACGTAATTACGTCGAATTCCTAGGATTGGTGATGTTATTTCATTCTAAAAGTCGATTCACGTTGACATAAAACAGGCTTTCTTACCTATATCCAACTTGTTACTGAAACAAACTGAATTAAAAGCTAATGAAGAAATAATTACACAATGTTATCGTCAAAAAACAGTAAAAGTGTAAAGATGCCGCCTGCTTCGAGTACAGAAGTGTAGCTGTATTCATGAAAATCCGAGCATAATTTTTAACAGCAAAGGTTTACGTCAAGACTGTGGATTATCATAATTAATGCTACGAGTAATTTCCAAATTATCTCGAGGATTTGGAAATCAAGAGTGGCATTTGTTAGGATTATTTAACGAATAAAATGAAGCTGTTTACTCACAAATCATTACTTAAATATAATTGTTTTAAAATATTTATATATTTAATGTAAACGGCAAGGTTTGAAATTCAATTAGTAATGTTTGGTTACGTTTCATTTGTTCATCACTGCAACTTGATCATACTATTTATTGCCAAATAGGATCGCAATATGTAAGAATGCATCCTAGTGGATAAAAAATGAAACACATCAAACTGTATATTATAGGCCTAACTAATATTATAGGTTAATTAATTTTTTCGGAAACAACTCAGTAAAATCTGTATTTAAAAACACAAATTTGAACACACAAGTATCAAATGTGTAGGTCGAAGGAATCTGTTCATTATTTGCTATATTCAACGTATTTGTTAGAGTCAGTCACTGCAAAATAATACTCTGACCTGTTCAGAATATTAAAAAGGAGGAGCTTTCTTTACTTTGGTAATCAAAATTCGATAATTATCGAGATGAAACTCGACTGTTATTGGTTGTAAAACAAAATTCATTGAAACATGATTGGTCATTGACTCCCATTTGGGGCATGAGTTAAATAGTCAAATGTATCACCCACACATATTAAACTATATATTGGAGTAGCTTTACAGAACTGGCAAAAAAAAGTGAACCCATGGGAGTACCAATAGGAGAAAGTAGTTTGTTTACTATGTATTATACAGATGGTCATAATAACTGAAGACATGGATGATCTAAATTATATGGTAAGAAAACTTCAAAAAGAATACGAAAAGGCTGGATTAAACATAAATATGGGCAATTGTGATTATCTGATAGTGGGGATAATAAAATTGAGAATTTACCTGCAGAAGGTAAGTAAATTGAAGGTTTTAAAGCAACGAAATATCTGGGTTTTATTTTAAATAAACAAGGGAATGGTAGTGAAGACATTATATCGAGAATAAAAAAGGAAGGGCAATGATAAGGGCATTAAATTCTATTTTATGGAATAAAGAATTAAAAGAAAAACAAAAATGAGGATATGCAGCACTCTAATTCAAAGTGGGTCAGAGGTATGTTATGGGATAAAAGTAGCGGGAATAAGGAGCTCTTGAGCACTGAAATGGATTTCTTGACACGGGGTTCATATAAAACATGTATGGATAAAATACGGAATGGTGTGATATGAGATGGAATGAAAATGGAGAGAGATATACTTAACGATGTTAGACGAGAAGGTTTGGTTTGGTCATGCCAATAGATTGAAGGAAGAAAGACTCTCTAATAGGATATATTCAGGTGGATATGATCTCAAAAAACAAACGTATTGAGGTAACCCACGACAAAAACTGGAGTGAGGACATTGATGAGGTAATGACGACATGAATCTTACACATTGAAGAATGTCACAATAAAGAAATATGACGACTGGGGATGAAGAGACGTCAAAAGTTGTAACATTCCTTGATGAGGATGAAGAAGAAGGTATGTAAAAAAACAAGTTAGTGAATATAAGCCGCAATTCGACTTTCCGCAGTTGAAATTTGGACTGACAGTGCTCCTTATTTTCGGGCCAATATGGCAACTTTTATAAAATAATATTTGTGGATCTACTTACCATTACTTGGCTTTATTTATGTTGGGGTAGCTCTAATACAAATTACACTGACTAACAAAAAAGAAACTTTTGTTTGTCTCCGAAAGAAAAATATGTGATTTTCATAGTATTTTTTCTCCTGAATTCGAATATGATATCGGTTTTTCTCTATCACGCAAGATTTCCGAGAACAAGAATTTATAATTTCAAACACTTTAATATTTTGTACATTCGTAACTACACAATATTCGAAGATTCGGACTCACCTAGAAAGTAAGAAATGACGATTTTCTGCTATATTTCGCCGGGTGTGGAGCATCCCTCTTGATGGTCCAACAATAATCGGCTAGCATATTAGGATTCCATTTGCCTTGATATCTCTTTTCCATAGCTGAAATCTCCTGAGTTAGCTGATTTAGTTTTATTTTACAATGAACAAATGGACGAAAAAACGTTTACTAAAATAACAATTATTTAAATTCATTAATTAAAATTGAAATAAAAAAACTGTGGGTGATGGAGAAATTCCGAATACATATTTGAAAACACGATAAAAAACTGCATTAAGTACAACTATTGGTACTCTTGAGACAAAAATCACGTTGACCAATGTTATTAATTTCATGATCAATAACTTATACGTCAATTTAAATGTTTTGTTTATGTATAACTTATTTAATTTAGTAGATCTTGTTCAATTACTTACCAGTAGCTGTTTGCAGCCGTTTATTTGTGTAATTCAAACACATTGTACTCTTAAATTGGTAAAATAGTAATTTATCGTAAAGTTACTTAAATGTGCGGACCAAGTAAAAACAAAATCATATACAACAGTAAATTATTACTATATATTATGTAATTCTACACAAATTTCAGTAATTTATACACGTTATTAAACATATTGGATAAATTAAAACAAGTTTACATTCAAAATGTAAGGGTTTAAAGTCATAAGTATACTTTATATAGGCCTATGGGGAAGCAAATTGATTTCAAAGTAAAATGTTTATAACACACTGAAGAAAAAAAAACATGAAATGCAGAGAGAGTAATGTTGATTTGAAGTAAAGACATGCTTATCGCAGGAATCGTGTCACATTTGTTCTCGTGTTTATGATCCCTCTATATTTATGATTATTACTACTTCTAACATCTGCTGCCGCACAAGTAGTTTGATGTTGGAGTGATATAAGCTTCTAGTTTAATAAAATGGAATGTACAGTTTCAAAGGAAACACATTTTAGTCATAAAAATATTTGTATTCACTGTTTTTATACTAGTGGCCTCATAAGAAATGTCGGTTTCTAATGTAATGTAGTGTGTCTGGTGGATTTTGAAGGTGTGGTTTACTGGGAGTTTGTTCCAAACGATAGTGCAATCGATGCGGATCTTCATTCTCAACATGTGGAACGGTTTCATGAAATGTTGAAGGTCGCGGGTTCAAACCCAACTGGACCCCATACTGCACCGAATAACCATAACAAGAATTCAGGAATTGGGAGAAATCGAACTGCTACCACACCCGGCATATAGCCCTGACTTTTGCGCCTTCAGATTACCTTCTGTTTCGATCCATGGCCCATTTCTTGGGTGAAATTTCGAAAACACTAAAAACAGTGAAGCTGTCGGAGTATGTGTGAACGGATTATTCGCATAAAAAATCCAGAGACTGGCATCGTCACGTGATAATAAACTTCGCTGAAGATGGCTACTTTAAAGAGTAATTTATCAGAAAACTTTCCGAATAAAATTTTGTTTAAAAACTAGTAAAGTTGTTTAAGTGAAAGATTTTGATTTAAGACAAGAGGTACAAATATGTTTTTCTTAAATTATTTATATACACCTAAGGGTTAAAATACAATTAATTAACCTGGTTCTATACATATAGGGGTTAACTTTTTTCTTGATATGTTCATATACCAATGTCCATTTGGGTTAAAATATGTTTACACATCCACACATTTTTCTTATCTAATTATACACCGTGATTCAAAATTGACTTTACAACTTTACAAGCTTATAGAAATTTATTTAGAAGACCTACAGAATTGGTTTAAATGTCATATCCTAGGGCTCCGAGCAAAGCTATCCCTCACTTGTTCAACCACAGCTTCAGCCGTACGTGGACTGCCAGTATGCTTGGAATGACTAACAGAACAGCCAGTCCTAACAAATGTTTGGTGCCAAGAATAAATTGTTGGCCTGCTAGGAGGATCCTTACCATACTGGGTACGAAATCTACGCTGAACAATTGTCGCAGATTTAGTTTCTTCGAACAAAAACACACAACGAGCACGCTCGGCACCTGTGAAAGCAGCCATTTTGATATGAACTACGTTAGCGCACGCGGTGAAACTAGGTACTATAAAACTATGTCGGTGAAAACTTGATGAGTTGTGCTATCATATGACATTAAAACCAATTCTGTAGGTCTTCTAAATAAATTTCTATAAGCTTGTAAAGTTGTAAAATCAATTTTGAATCATCCTGTATGTTTATTGGAGTTAAACAATTTAACATTTCATCATACATGAAATAAAATTAGTCTAAAAGATTTAATTAAAAACAAATTGCACAAGATTATAAAGATTTAGAATATATGACTAGAAAATTAATAGAAGAATAGGATAAATGGGGATTAACTTTGAACATGAAGAAAAAATATTTAACAATTGGTGAACCAGAACAAAATTTAATTTAATTTTGGAGACTGGAGAAACAATAAAATTTTGTAGTGAGATCACATATTTAGGAATTAAAATAAATAAAAAATGGAAGTTATGAAGAAATAATAAAGGAAAATTTGCAATTGCTTGTCTCAATGGAATATTGTGGGATAAAAATATAAGTCATAAAAATAAAATGAATATATATCATGAAATTGTTAAAAGCATCTTAACTTATGGAGCAGAACTTTGGCCATTAACAACAAAAACAAATAAGTATCTTTTGGCAACGGAAATGTATTTTATACGAAGGACAGCAAGAATTTCAAGAAAAGAAAAAATTAGGAATTCAGTTAAAAGGGAGAAAATGAAGATTGAAGACACTATTTTATATTATATTAAAACTCAGCAATTAAGATGGTATGGACATGTCCAGCGAATGGAAGAGGATCGACTACCAAAATCTGTTTGGAATGGAAACCTGAGGGAAAACGAGACAGAGGAAGACCTAAAACCTCCTGGAGTAGGGAATATATTTATACATTAAGGAGAAACATCTACAACCAGGAGATTGGATGAACCGACAAAATTGGTTATTGGGAATCGGACGATGTCAATGACATTAATCAACCGATGATGTATCTATCTATAAAAACAAAGCCTCTTAGCCTCCTGTAGGAGTGTGAACTCTCACGTGGTGAGCTATTCATAAGAGACGCTTGTTCACTGGGTTTTTAATTTAGTTCACTTTCGCTTGTTTTGATTTTGTCCACTTAATTAGTTCTAAAACACTGTTGTAGGTCAATGTCCGCTTGTATTCTCAAGTCTTTCCACTCCATCTTATTTTCGCTCTTCTCGACCAATGGACCCCTACATATATTTTTTAAGAGATCACTTCAGGATCTTCTGGCACACTGAGGATCCCATTTTATGACTTTCTGTGTCCAACATTTGTCTTTAATGCTTGTAACATAACCTCTCTACTTACATTTGTTGGTAGATTGCTTGGACGGGCATTAACGGCTGTGATATTTTGAAATGCTTCATTTGTGACAAGGGTTAAAAATATCGATTTTTTCTAACATGGACATACACTTGTAGGGCCCCTGATTTGTATGTATTAAAAGCTAAGATTGCAACAAAAATTATTATGTTTGTGTAAATGGAAAATAATATGTTTCCTGGTACAAAATTAAATATGTGTATTTTATATTTAGTTAGTGTTGTTAGATAGTACAGAAAACTTTCATGGAGTTTTTTTAAAGTTGCATTTATAATACTTCAAACAATTTATTTTCAATTGAATAAACAAAAAAAAATCTTATTAGGGCCTATTCAGTATACTAAGTTGTAATCTTAACTTTAAGAGGATAATCATTTGCAGGCCTACCCGTATTAAAAGTAGATTTTTCTTAAAATGGTTAGAGAGGTGTTAAAATATATATTTACATTATTTTTAAAATATTTTATACACACATTAGTGATTAAAATGTATGTTTCGTAGTCTATGTGTAAGTATAGGTTAAAACACATTATTCTGTACATGAATTATATACATGTTCATATCCCACACGTCCCTCCTGGAGATGTGGATTCTCTCCTAGCGGGAGTGTGTTGACATTGCTAATTTAGTTACACTTATTTCCCTACATATGTTAGTGACATGTGGTCAGCAAATTGCCTCAATGAGACATCGATTAGGCAACTAAGGTGTTAATTGGATGGGGAAGGTAGATTAAATTTTGCTCGGAGGCACTAATTTAGGTTTGAGGAACTTCTACGATCTCGAACATCTTCAGACTCGGAACCCATGACTTAAAGTCCCTCCCGAAAACGTACCCCTTGGATTCTTCCATGTTAAAAATACATCGACCCCGCCCAGGTTTCACTGAGTGAATTAGATACATAACTAACTAGCTCCTGGCGCAACAGGCCTAGAAGGCCCTTAGACTACCAGCCGGCTGTTGGCCTCATATCCACATGTGTCAATCTTAGAGGTAGATGATCATCAGCCAGTGTAGGGGTGACATGTGGTCAGCATGTTGAGTCCCCCGGCCGTTATAGCTGATTTTCTCAACCTGGAGCCGCTACTTATTGTAGCTACCCAAATGCCTCACGATGCTAGGTGGGCACCAGTCCCATACTGGCCGAAATACCACGAGAAAATGTCTCTCCCCATGGAGACTCGAACCAGCGCAAGTCCCGTAACTCTGAGCTAAGGCTTCCTGCCCTAACAACTCAGCTACGGCGCAGACATAGGAATTTAAAAAGGAAATCCACGCTAACTATGTAAACTATATGGGCTATAGAATCCGCAGGTTCAGTAGCATTCATGAAGGTTTTTCACTGATCTCTATTCTTATCCAACTGAATCCAGGTCATATTTCCGATATCCATTTCACGAAGATCCATCAGAATATCATCCTCCCACCTACGACTAGGCATTCATAACGGTCGTTTGTCCAATGAAATTTAGAAGTAACTTACATACATTTAGCCCATTCGCCCTACATGACCTCTCCTTTTCAATTTCCTAGACTTAATAACTCTAAAAATATTAGAAAAACGATATAAATTATTAAGTTTCTTGTGTAAAATTTCTTACTATCGCATTATTTATCGTTTAGCAGATCGAAGTTTCGTCTTAGGAACCTATTTCTGAATATGTTTACTTTTTTCTCTGTAAGCGTCAACGTTTCACGCCTATAAAGTACCGCTGGTAATAATGCCGTTTCGTTTTATAATATATATATATATATATATATATATATATATATATATATATATAGGTAGGTTACAAAAACAATTATTTATAACAAAACTAAAATTATAAAATTGTTACCTAATAGGTATGTCTCCTCAACTGGATATATTAATTCTCTGTACGCCTTTTGGACTAATTCCATCATCAGCAGAAGGAGTAGGAGAAAGTCTGCATCTACTGACCCTGAATGCAAAACTGGTACATATGATTATCTAGTACCGGGTGTTTTCACATTCAATCCCCTGTACTAGATCATCACTAGCGTACCAGTATTGCATTAAGGGTCAGCAGATACAGACTTATCTCCTGCTCTTGCTGTTGATGATGGGAGTAGTCCCGAAAGGCCTACAGAGAATTAATATACAGGGTGATTCAGAATAAGTATTACAGACTTATAGCGGTTGTAGAGGGGACTTAGCAGATAAAGTTTTGATAAGGAACCCATGTCCGGAAACGTACCATTTCGATGAAGTAAGTTTGAAGATCGAAACACAATGGGCCGATATCGTGCGTCTTGTGTTTCAGAATAAGTATTACAGACTTCTAGGGGTTGTACTACAAGTGTGGTTCCACGTAGCGACCCATTGTTCGTTGCACATATACACGCCCCACAAGTAGGCCTAAAGGTGTGTGCTCAATAATTGCTGCTACCGCCAGAATTCGTGCAAGAAGATCTTCCTCCGACTCGACAGGTGTAGTACAACCCCTGTAAGTCTGCAATACTTATTCTGAAATACACGACACGCGATATCAATCCATTGTAATTATAAACTTATTTTACATGAAAATGGTACGTTTCCGGACATGGGTTCCTTATCAAAACTTTATCTACTAAGTCCTCTCTATAACCCCTATATGTCTGTAATACTTATTCTGAATCACCCTGTAAAAAGTTGAGAGGATGGACCTATTAGGTAATATTTTATAATTTCATATTACTTTAATTTTGTGACCAATACCTCAACGGAATTTTATCATGAATTGTATTAATGTTGAATTATTTATAACCTGGTTATACACTTAGATTGTACAAACATCATCATCATCATCATCATCAATGGCTCGACAGCCCCATGTGGGCCTTGGCCGCCTGCAGAAGCTTATGCCAGACTTCCCTGTTCTGAGCTTCGTTCTTCCAGTTTTTTTTATTTTTAAAATCTTAATGTCTTGAATTATACTATCCTCCCATCTTAATTTAGGTCTTCCAACTTTTCTGGCCATAGAGGTTGCTCATTGTAAATTATTTTAGAAATCCTTTTGCTGTTCATACGAATAATGTGTACAGCCCAAGCCAATCTATTAATTTTAACACAATTCAGAATATCTGGCTGATTGTATAGTTTATACAATTCATTGTTGTACCTCTTTCTCCATACATTATTTTCTTTCACGGCACCAAAAATGGATCTGAATATCTTCCTTTCAAAACGCCCTAATAATTCCTCATCAGATTTCAACATTGTCCAAGTTCCTGATAGGCCTACATATGTTAACACTGGTCTAAGGAGAACCATGTATTTTTGTCTTTCTAGCTACAGGTCTAAACTGATATCTAAATATTTTCCTGACTCCAAAAAAGCATTTGTTTGCAACCATGATGCATAGATGAATTTCAGCCGAATTGCCATTTCTATAATTTACTTTTTACAAACATAGGCTTCATAAAACAAAATTTTAAAATAATTATGAACTATTAATTCAGTCTGAAATTATTCATGGCAATGGAAATCCAGTCCAGGATTTATAGTGTCGATTAAAGATAACAATCGACCGGCTGATCCTGAGAATAGAATACGAAATCTTATTCAGCCTAATTTTTATCTCATTTGCTAACGTTATCCTAAGATCGAATTTTAATAAATTATAACGACTCACATACACAATCTACAAGTCATGCTAAGATTAGTGATGTCACTAATGTATAACGAAGTTAACTCGTATAAATAAAACCTGTGATAACTTGAGTTTACAAAATGCAGATGTGCCAGGTGTATGATTAACATAAAGTGAAAATAGGCCTTCCTAACACCTTGTGAAGAGATCGCATCTGCCCCACAACGTGGTTATTTCAACACCTACACTTGTAAAAATAAATAGTGAACAGAATTGCTTTATATACCGTATCTAATTCATTCCAATATTATTCCAGATGGAACTAATTAACAATGTTCTTACATCGAAACTTATCTTGAAAATTTTATGACAGGATAACTATTCTGTTTTTAACCAAGGTAGAAAAAAAATAGCTGCGAGTTTTAACTGTAAGTAACCAAAATCGAGAGTCCCAGTTTCTTATAAAAATGTAACATTCAGCTTGGACAGTCCTTACAGCAGGTAGGAGTGTGTTCAGTTGTCTACGTGCTACTGCCGAGTTTCCTTTCTACAAAATAGTTTGATCTTGATTTCAGAAGATTGCAGTTGGAACTCGCAGTTGAGTTTTGGTACATAGGAGCTTTACTAGAAACCTCTTAAAAAATGAAGGTAGGTATCGATATGATAACGTTTAATTAAATTAATTTAATTACAACATTTTCAATTTGGTGATCGGGAAGGGTGGTGATGTACTATTTTTAGTTGTGCACCAGATTCCTGCATTAAAATGCAAACTTCTCCGAGGTACATATGTTGAGAAAGCATATGATACTGCTGATGCCGATTCGTCCATACGATGGAGACGTTAAACCCCATTCGTGTTTTTCGTAAGAAGTAGACTATGTGCCGGCACTGGGTTTCACCATCTCCTTTGTCTTCATCAGCATCCCTCATACATCACACTTCACACTGCACAAACACAAAAACTCCTCCTACACTTCTATCTATACACAGTACAAGAATATATTTCATCTACATAAACTGGACTACCGAAGTGGTCGTAAAATGAAATCAGTTCACAGTAACGACATCTATCCGTCCAGCGCGAAACCTGAAGCACGAAAAGTACAGTTGGTGGCATTAAATCACACAGATCGATATTCCTTTATAAGTACAGCCTACAATTTCTCTCGTTAATATAGTTCATCCACAAACTTGTTTAATAATTTGAATCATACATTCTCTCTAACTTAGGGACATATGTAGGCCTATGTGATGCAAGTTTAAATTATACCTAGAAATTCACACATATATATATATATATGTGCGTGTGTGTGTGCGCGCGTGCGTGTGTGTGTGTGATTTTACCTGGCGGTTCTGGAGGGTTACTGGTGGTGAGCCACATCGGGATTTTTCGTTTTTTTTTCTCGGAGTTCTCCCGTTTCCCGAATTTTATCACACAAACACACTCCAAACCTCTTCCTTACATCATCATGTAATTTCATTTCATCTCCATTCATTAATTTCATATCACCTATCACCTCATCTCATGATTCCGAGAATGTGTGTCACTTAGGACAGAATAGGGACAAAGGGAGAGTTGTATAGTCTCTTCTCGAGGTGTTGGGCCCAGCCCAAATAAATGACGGTGTGACTTATGTGTATAAATCTTTCATGGGTTCGAACTAGGAACACAACAAACTGTACATCACAGGATAGGCCTAGTAGATTTCATCTCATTAATTCCATAAAAGTAAAGATGGATAATACAATAAACCAAAAATATTTGCAGTGTTAGAGTCTTAAAACCCGAACTCATCTTTATTAATCTAACCTAACATATTGTCCATTTCATCCAACAATGTAATTTATAGTGATTATAAAAATTATTCTTATTGCGGATTGTAAAAATTCATAAAATTAATGCTACTTGTTCAATATTTACAATTTTTGAAATGCCTTTGTAAAAAAATAAAAAAATAATAATTACACCTAATTAGTTAGTCTACACATTTCAAAAAATAATACAAATAAAATACCTTTAATTACAATGTAGAGCTCTTTTATTTCGTTGTACACTCATGGTTTGACATTTAGACTGTTTTACCACCTTTAATAATTTTTAGTAAAAAAATACCTATGAAACGCTGGAGGGAAAATTTTCTATAGGATCGTAACAGGCCTTGGCCTAATACTTGGAAGGAAGAAGAAGAAGAAGTAAAAAAATATAGATTATTTGTTACAAATTTGTAACAACTATATTTTTACTAAAATGATTAATAAATAGTTATTCTAACATATCAAACCACCAGTATACAACAAAAGAAAAATATATCACCTTAATGACTCTCTTTTTAGCATGTATGCTATACCTAAATAGATGTAAGCCTTATTTCCTGCTTCTTTTTTTTTTTTTTTGCACAATTACTTTTTAAATGCTGTAAAAGACAAACCAGCAGTATTAACTTAAGAAATTTCACATTCCATATCAAGAATAATTATTTAATATGTGATATAAATTTCACTGTTTTATTATGTGTAAAAATTGAGATATTCAAATTTATATATGTGAAATTTAAGGTATAACTAAAGATTTCATCATTGACATAATATGCCCTTAACCAGAAACGCTATTGTCAATGTCTTAGGATTATCTATATTACTGAAGAATAACTGTAGACAGGGATTGATAGTTTTAATATGTTTAATTTTATGTTCATGTGTCCGGAGGGAGAGCCTAATTGAACAGTTTAACTCCCCGGTACCTACATAAAGCATCATATTTATGAACAAACAGTAGGAACTTGGTAACTATTATTTTTTTACATTATATAAAATGGACGAAGGGGTACATGCGCCATAGCGTAGTTATTTAAGGCACTACAAGCCGAAAAGTCTCGGATTCACTTACAATGGGAACATGAATTTAAACTGCTCTAAACCTTTTGGCGGCACCACGGTCTTTATACGTCGACATATACATTTACATATGTAAAAACCCGTCGAGAAGAGGTGGTATCTAAACTAAGCGAATTCCTCAGGAAGTATAATTTATGATCTGGTTTTACGGAATATATATTTCTTTTGATCATTAAATCGTTTATGCCAAGTTTCGTTGCGAGAATTTTTATTTTGCGTCCACTATGACGTGGAATATGTTCCCAATAAAATTCAGTTTTCGTGTTATCCCCACTCTTAATTATCCGGATTTGCTGAATAACGAAAACGATCTTACTTTTCTTAATCAAATTTTACACACCAAGTTTTACTCCGAAAAAAAAGGCGGTTGCTAGAGCGATTTTCAATTTCTGCTTTCAAATAAATCACCACTAACAAAGGCCCAAATTATTTGATTTTCAGAGAATATATTTCTCATTTTATTTAAATGGCGTAGGTTATAACAAGTTTCGACGCGAAAAAAAATGGCAGATATAGTTTTTTTTCTCAGGTTAACACACACTCCTAATGTTCTGACTTTTTTGGCTAACGAACTTGGCCTTAATTTTCTTAACAGGTTGTTATATGACGAGTTTGCCTGCGAAAAAATGAATACGCCCGACTAGAGCATTTACAGACACACACACACAATTTTTCATCCTCTTTTTTGTGTCTAGTAATTAGGATCGGTGAAGATTAAAAAAAATTGAAGATATTTTCATGGTTTCAATCCCAATAGCTGAATTTATTCGGAATTCGTTTTAAAAATATCTCGAAATAAGGCAAGAGTAAAATTTTAAATTGCATCACATTGCACTCACCTCTATTAAGTCGTCTCATATTTATCTTTCTCAGCTATTCTGCCAGAGTTGGCTTTGGCTTCCTTCACGATCCTCCTCCACTCATCTCTCTTCGCGACTTTCTTTTTACATTCCCTAATTTTCATTTTACCAAGGTCACTCTCTAATTTTCTAACCACCTTTTCCTTGATCTACCCCCCCTTTTTTTACTTCCTAGCACCATACAATTTTTTGAGCATTATATTTTCATTCATTTTATAAACATGTCCTAGTCAACTGACGTGAGTCTACGCCATTTTATTACAGCCTCATGAGCAAGTGGCCAGCATTTCTTCCTGCAGTTCATGAGGTCCCGGCCAGACCATAGGAATGTATTCTTAAATGTTTCCCATGGTGTGGAATTTTGATTAAGTTTAGATGAAGGACTCTCCTGGTGCTTCATTATCAATTATCACCTATCATATAATCGGGGCAACGTAATTCCACCTCTCACGTGGTCCAATCTAAGAAATGGATTACAATTCCGCCAATGCCAGGGGAGAAGGCTAGAAATGTCATAAAAGACAACCTGGTGTCATTGGAAAAATAAATAAATTTTACAATATCTTGTCCTTTACAAATGTGTTCTATTTCTTATTTGCCATATTTCACTTTCACATACTGGTCCATAGATTTTTCTAACATTTTTTTCTCTCAAAACAATTTCTTCTTCAGTGTCTAGTGTTCATGGTTCAGTTGAATGGTCTCACCAGCGTTTTTATAGTTCCATCTTAATTTCTCTGGACAGAAGGGATGATTTAAACAAATTTATATTTGCACAACAAGCTTTGTTTATAGTCATAAGCCTATTATTTTTTCATTTTGGATTTTGCAATGTATACTTAAATTTACTAATAAATAAATGTAAAAGAACTGTCATATAATTTTATATAAAGTTTTAACAAATGCAGCTACACAGTTCTCCATTACCGGGGTCTGTTTCATTTTACAGCTAACTGCAATTGTTATGATTTTAATTTGTGCCACCTGGCGGGTAATTATTTCTTCTTTGTTTCTAGAGAACAGATGAACATCGGGCATACATCTCCATGACCTCAGTGACCTCATCTTAACGGTAAAGAAAGCAGGCTGATCAAGTACGCACTGGTATCTATAGTCAGAACACAGTAAACTCCAGCTATTCCCAAACACACTTAACTTCATATATTATCAATATTTAAATATAACTTATGTAGCTGAAGCCTTCAGTAACATGAATTTTCAATTTTTACACTTTTACTAGCATACATGACGTATAAAATATAATTCTAATTGGTAAAAATTCTTAGGTAAATATCCTACAGAATTATGCGTATAACTTATGTAAGTTATCTCAGTAGCTCAGTTTGTTAGAATGCAATCACTTAAAGCTAAAATATGTGGTTCAATTACAGGTATACATTTGACAGAAACTGTTCACTATAGTAAATATACAATTATAAGTGGACTCGGATTATCCGATTTTCATATTTTCCACAGATCATTTTACTATTAAAAATAAAATTGTGGAATATTATTAAAAATAAACAAATTGAGGTGACATCAAATGCACTATTGGGGATAGATCTTAACTCTTCCGTTAAAATTTATGATATAAGACAATGTGTTCGTCAATAGTCTATTTGAAATAACGATATCGTTGTCGAACAATAAGCTTCTATACTAATTCCGAGTTAAGTTCCAGTCGTAATGTAAACAAACTAGATATATAATTGCATTTTCATGGTCGAATAACGGTTTTTATCTTTAAGCCTATAAAAAAAAGTAGTTCGTTCCCTAATCCTCCAAATAAAAAAAAACAATAAAACATTTATTATCTATCAGATGCCTATATATTATATGGGAGAAAATATATAATTACAATCTTAATAGATTAAATAAGCAATGTTTTATTCTTACGCATGTGCAATACAAATATTTTGGAATTTCAATTGTTTCAAAATGCCCGCTTCTGTATAGCCTAATTATAAGATAGGCCTATTGCAAAGGAAAATATTTTAAAAGCGGAGAGATACAAGTTATTTAAAATGTTTTTGAAACAATTTAGTGATAAATATCCCACATTAGCCACTGGGGATGTAGTGAAAATAACATCAGAATTTACAGGTGAGTCAGCATGGAGCATACATTCTGCTCTAAATAAAGGTTATCTATCGACATCATGGAAAAAGTAAACGTCTGATTAAGTATGCCCATATATTTTTTTTTCGTAAATAAATAAGAAATGGAAGTTCCTAATTATTGATCCCATTTCAACTTTCATTCAGTCTTATTTCCTGTAAATACGATGCTGCCTAAGAACAATGTACCTATCGATAACAATTCCGTACACAATTCAATCATATGGCAAGTAAAAATAGCATCACGTTCTCCCAATGGACAGAGTAATACCTTATGCAAGTTTATTTACAGTAGAATTGGAACTTAGCTCAGCATTTTTTTTATTTTACCTGATGGAGTTAAGACCGTAAGGTCAGGGTTAAATTATACATACAATAAAATAATTATGATTGATACATAATAGATATAGACTACACAATATAAAGTTGACAAGGGCAAGAAAGAAAAATAGTATAATAATAATAATAATAATAATAATAATAATAATAATAATAATAATAATAATAATAATAATAATAATAATAGAAATAATAACCTATAATAAAATTAATTATGTGGTTTGGTAAAGCAAGTTAGTATCGAGTTTTATCACAACATGCTATATGCATTTACCTCATATGTTACTGAACAACATGGCAAACAAATTAATTATTTAACATTAATATTAAATATGTTTTTTGTGTGTTCAGTACTACAGAAAATATCTTTAAAAATGTTTCCCTTCTTTCTTTTTATATACTGATTTTCCTTATTGTTTTACCTTTTTTCTTTGTTTGTTTTACCTGTTTGTTAAATTTTTTTCTTATTGTTTTACCTTTATCTTTGTTTGTTTTACATGTTTGTTAACTTTCTTTAATTCTTACATAGACAGGACACACACACCCAGTCCCAAGGCGAAGATTTAAAATCTCCTACCCCGCCAGGAATCGAACCCGGGTCGCCAGAGTGGAAGGTAGGGACTCTAACGACTACGCCACAGCGACGGACATTCTTTTTTTTTTTTTTCCTTTCTCGTTTTTCTTTCGTTTACACTGTTGTTCCTTTTTTCTGTTTTACCTTTGTTAACCTTTTTTATCTTATTCACACATACAAACATAAGACAGGACACACACCCAGACCCAAGGAGGAGATTTAAAATCCCCTACCCCGGCGACGGACGAAGGAATTCATGTAATGTGAGACTAAAAGGTGTAACACACTTCAGAGGGGACTACATGAATAAAGTTTTGATGAATATTTTAATTATACAATGATAAAATCTAAGCCTTAGGCTACTACTTCATAGCAGAAACCTACAGTGACGAAGGACGTACTTACAATCTGACGCGGGTCCCTGATACTTTACTTTCCTTCAAGGCTTTACTGGTGGATTTCTTAGAAGATGCAATTTACTTGAGAAAAATGTGGTTGCACCAGTACAAGTGTACTTTTCATCCGATAAAATCCTGTCTTAACATATGATGAAAGGTAGAATAGTCGAGTAGGACAACTACTTGGCTCATTGACCTAAATAAAGGAGCGGACTTGATGTGATCTTATCAATTTAGGAATAAAACAGTACATTTCTAAACATGAATTTCTGAACAAAATCTCATCTCCTAATATCTCCTACAATCTCCAGAAGTGTGTAATAGGAATTCTGAATCACCTATCCTCTCTACGACTACTACCGCCTCTTTTGTGTTTTAATCAATCGACCTATTTACTCATCAAGTGGAGTTAGGGCAAATAAAATTTTATTTGTGTATTTAATGGATATTTAAAGTCCCAAGTAATATTAATTTTTGAAAGTGAAAGTTGTTCTAGGGCTTCTAAATTTGGGGTTCCCAAAATTGGTTTAAAAAATGAGTTAAGCATATCAAATAAAATATTTTAATTAAAAGAACTGTCCATCACGCAGGAATTGGGTAAACTAAGAGTATTTCTCAACAAATTGAATATATTTAAGATTTTGCTGATTTACGGAATATAGCCCATCTTTCTATTGCCAATTAGGCCTGAATCTCGTGTATTTAGTTTCGTTGCAAAAAAAAAAAAAAAAAAAAAAGAATGGGAGCCATTAAACCTATTTTTATAAATTTCGGATTTCAAGTAAACCCCCACATATATTGGTTGACTTTTTCCGTTTTTTTTTTTTTGACAATGTTTTTCTCAATTCATTTAAATGACATATATAAGGTTTCGTTGAACACAGAAGGCTAGTATGGTAAGGGAACGTAAGCAGAATGCAGGGTGGAAGACTAACAAAGGCCATCTATACTTGGAAAATTGAAAGAAGAAGCAGAAAAGGAAGCCCAAGAACAACCTGGAAGAACAACATTCAAAATTCAATTAAGAAATTTGGTGTAACGGATGAAAACACAGGGGACAGAGAACTATGGCGAACTTTAATTAAGGGAAATTTGTGAAGGTATATTACAAACTGATAGTCTATAAGTCCGTAGTCATTTATACATTTTTAAAACTCGTGTTAATTATTAGGATTGGTTGGAGAAAACCGCCAATGATGAGGAAAGTTCTCAAACGAAAAGAAAAAATAAACAAGTTTCGTTTCAAAATATCGAAAAATCGAAAACTATGGTCACTAGAGTGATTTTTAAATTTCCATTATATGTTAACACTCATATCTAATGGTCTGGTTATGCTGATTAATGAAATCTACGTTACGTTGATTCCTATATGCCAAGTTTGGTTCTGAAAAAAATTCGGTCAGTAAAGTGTTATCCGTAGTGTATCGCCCACGATACACATGTCTCACTCCAGGCTTCATTGTGTAGGGGGTCATCGGTTATAACTCGTGGTCACATTCGGTGTTTCTACAAGGTAAAGTAAACAGTGCTATTGTAATTTCTTCGACAGGAAAATGAAGTGCTTTTTCAGCAGGAAAACGCACGTACGCATATGGATGCTGCAACGCAACGTGCTCTTCGATGTGTATTACAACTGCCCTAGCCGGCAAGATTACCAGAACTCTTGTCAATTGAACACGTATGAATCTGGAACTTTTATTCTACCAGTCACATTATATGGATGCGAAACATGGACTTTTACTTTAAGGGAGGAAAGAAGATTACGAGTATTTGAGAATAAAGTTCTTAAGAAAATTTCTGGACCAAAGAGAGATGAACAAAGAGGTGAATGGAGAAGACTTCATAACAGTGAACTACATGGTCTTTATAGGAAGTCAGATATAATAAGAACAGTTAAGTCTCGTAGACTGCGATGGGCAGGACATGTGGCACGAATGGGGAATGAAAGACGTGCATGGAAGCTTCTTGTAGGAAAACCAGAGTAAAACGCCCCGTTGGTAGACCAAGAATGAGGTGGGAGAATAACATTAACTATGATTTGAGGAAAGTAGATTATAGAGGGAATGATTGGAAATCAGGATAGGGATGTATGGAGAGCTTATGCCTGCGCGGACATGAACCTACGGGTTCGATAGTGGCAGTGAGTTAGTTTGTTAGTCAGTTATGAATCTGGGACTTATTCTCTCCCCAGAGCCTGCAACAACCACTGCCAAATTGCGACAACTGATGCTTGGGACAATCTATCGCACCCCTGGATTGTCGCAAGACGGATGTACATACACTGTGTATTGATGCGACTGTTTGGACATCCTTTACTGTGACATGTGCTATTTTATTTGGTTTGAATTTGTTATCATATACTCCTACAATGAGAAACTACCTGCGATATCACTTTTAAATAAAACGAATTTGTTCTTGAGAGTGTTGCATTTTTCTGGCAGTATATGTTTTTATCGTCATTTCAGGTCTAGTAAGCAGGCTCGAAGAAAATTTGTATTATTTTTTCACAATATTTTCATGGCTACAACATAAATACGTACATTCTTTCAAAATTTGCTATAGTGAGGGGTAAATTTGGTTGGGGTCTGAGCATTTTTTTTTTTTTACGATTTATACTGTGATACTACCAAATTTTATAGTTAGATACAAAGTAAGAATATGGGAATCGGCAAAGTTACCTAACTAACCAACTTTCGTAAACTATCGAACTGTAGATTCATGGCACTCCATACATCCCATTCTTTCATTAGTTTGATTTTAATTGTATTTAATTTTATTGTATCAGTAGACATTATTTTCATTATTGTTCAGTTTGACATATAATTAATTAATCAATTCAGTTGGTGTTTACTTGATGAAAATCCATATTTATTAATTAAATAAAAAGTCTGGAGAAGGTACAGTGTACTTGCCAAAACAGCGTCATTGAATTATATAATAAATATGAAAACAAATAAAACTACGTTTTATTTTTATTTAAGTAATATATAATTAATTGTTTAGTATGTGCTATTATTGTAATTTTTTTGTATTTAAATGTAACATAATATGTTTGTCCTGGTGAGTGGAAGAGAAGACCACATGGCCTTCTCCACCAGGCTAAATAAATCTATTCTATATCTATTATATTCTATCCAGAGGTATTGTTTTATAAATCATTCCCTGTATAATCTACTTCCTCAAATATAGTCAATATCATTCTTGGTCTGCCAACTGGACATTTTCCCCCCTGGTTTTCCTAAATGAAGCTTGCAAGCCCCTCTTTCATTCCCTATTCGTGCCACATGTCCTACCCATCGAGTTATCGAGACTTCATTCTTATTATTATATTTGGTTTCCTATAACGATCATGTTGCTCACTGTTATGTAGTCTTCTCCATTGGCATATATTTCAACTATTTTTAATGTATCACTATCAATGCATACAATTTCGATTGATCATGCTTAGGAATTCGCTTAGTTTACGCAATTCCTGCATGACGTTCTTTTTTTTTTATTTGTGATGTTCAATTTTATTTTGCCTCAAGATTAGTTTTGTAAAACAACCCATAAGTCTGACATGAAATGTCCATCAAAGTGTCATTATGTTTATTGATTGCAAAATGGAAAACTCCATGTCTTTAATAGTATCGGGTGTATTATCAAATGGTTAAACTTGAAATGAAAAGAAACTAAATATCACTCAGTAATTTGTGAATAACTTAGGAGCTGTAATGAGAATGGAATTTCAGTGTAAATACAATATGAGTAGACAACTGACGAATCTAACCTTACTTTCATAATTAAAAATAATTTAGGTAGATTTGTATCCACTCATAATCCGAAATAAAACATTCAAGAAATCAACTGTTCATATTAAAACTACACATAATAATAATAATAATAATAATAATAATAATAATAATAATAATAATAATAATAATAATAATAATAATAATAATAATAATAATGATAATAATAATAATAATAATAGTAGTAGTAATGATGATAATCATCATCATCATCATCATGTATAATGGCAGCTGCCGCCGTCTTCCGGAAACCAAACGCCATTACTCTCTGTCCATCCATTGATCTTCCTCCAATCCTCTGATATTCATAGCTGCTTGTACTCCTTCTAACCAAGTTTTCTTCGGTCTTCCTCCTTTCTATTGATATCCATTCCATAACAATTTTAGGCAATCTTTGCTCTGGCATTCTTTTGACATGGCCACACCACTGTAATCTTTTATTTTCTATAATGTCTATGATGTCCGGCTCCTCTTGTACACCCATAATTTCCCTTCGTATTCTATCCATTCTAGATTTTCCAGCTGATCTTCTTAAAACATCCATTTCTGTATTTAAAATTCTTTTCATTTCCCTGGTAGGAATTTGCCAGACTTCAGCACCATATGTTAAAATGCTCTGAATTATGGTTTGATATATTTGTAATTTTCTATTTTTTTAATACTTTTACTCCACCAAACAGAGTTTAAAGCATCTATTGTTTGTTTTGTTTCTGCGATTCTATTTTTAATTTCCACTGTGTTGTCGCCTGAATGGTCTAATTTTGTTCCTAAATAAGTGGATTCAATACTAGGTTTTAGTTCTTCTCCATTGTTGAAATTTATATTTTCCATTTCTTCTCCTATACATAGGTATTTAATTTTCTCAATGTATATATAAAGTCCCCATTTTTCATATTCTTCTTTTAGTTTTTTAGCCATATATTCTATGTCATCATGGTCTTGTGCTATTAATACCTGGTCACCTGTAAAATTTAAAAATTTAGTGAATATACATTTTTTCCTCCAGTCTCTTAGTACTCTTTCGAGATAAATTTTGAATAGAGTTGAGGATAAACTGCAACATTGCCTTAAACCTTTTGTAATAGAAAATCCCTCTGTTATATGATTTTCAATTTCCAAATTAATAATAAATAATAATAATAATAATAATAATAATAAAGAATGCCAGAAAGGAGATTTCCAAAATTATTGCTACATTATAAATCGCACGGAAGGAGAAATGTTGGACGCCCACACAGAAGATGGTCTGAACAATTTTAACAATTCTAGCTTTCATGAAACCGGAACGAGCCAACAGGCTTAATTCCTGGAAGATGATGATGATGATATGATGAATATTAATAATAATATTATTAATAATATTAATACTAATAATAATAATATTATTATTATTACTATTAATAATAAAAATAACAATAACAACAATAATAATAACAATAACAACAATAATAGCAATAATAATAATAACAATAACAACAATAATAATAACAATAACAATAATAACAATAATAATAATGAAAATAATAACAATGAAAATAATAATAATAATAATAATACAAAAATATTATTATTGTATTATAGATAGATAGATCGGTTGATTAATTTCTTTGACATCGTCCGGTTCCTAATAGCCAATTTTGTCGGTCCATCCAATCTCCTGGTTGTGAATGTTTCTTCATGTATAAATATATTCCCTGACTACAGGGGGTTTTAGGTCTTCCTCTGCCTAGTCTTCCCTCAGGTTTCCAATCCAAAATACATTTTGATAGCCGATCCTGTTCCATTCGCTGGACACGTCCGTACCATCTTAATTGCTGAGTTTAGGTTCACTGCTGTGGTCTCAAGGTTGCGTACTGCCTTGTCACGCAGCGGGCCCGAGTTCGATCCCCAGTCGGTACAAATTGTTTTGGGTGAGGTTTTTTCGGGGTTTTTCCTCTCCTGTAAGATAAATGTCAGGAAATTTAAGGCCCAAACGGTCCCCGAACACCATATGGCCATCATTATCATCAATATCATATTCGCCTAATTAGCTTAAGTTTAGTTTAAGGCGCATCATTACCATCATCATCAACCCTCATATCATTGGGGCAGCGTAACCCGGCGTTACAGGTGCCCCAAACTCAGAAGTGGGTTACAAATACGTGATGCCAGGAGAGAACACCAGAATTGTCGAATATATATATATATAATCTAAAATAGCGTCTCCAGTCTTCAATTTCTCCCTTATAACGGTGTTTCTAATTTTTTTCTCTTCTTGAAAATCTTGTTGCCCCTCGTATAAAATCAATTTCCGTTGCCAAAAGATACTTATTTGATTTTGTTGTTAATGGCCAAAGTTCTGCCCTACAAAGGGAGATGTTAAACTAAAGTAGAGAAAAGAGAGATTATTCTAAAATCAGAATGAAATCAATTAGTCTTCCATGCTAGAAAATTGGTCAGAACTTCACTAACTACATCGAAGCAACACTATTAAAATCACAAAAAAGAAAAAAAATCCTTACAGATAAAACAAACTATATTATAAGAAGACATGCTGAGAATTAAGAAAAATGTGGTCACAAACACCGAAGATTAAAACTGCAAAGACTCAGAGACTTGTATATGTCTTGGAATGGAAAATCTATAGTTCTCACATACTACATACAACAATAATAATAATAAAAATAAAATGATAATAATAAAAATATTATAATAATAAAATAAAAATAATAATAATAATAATAATAATAAAATAACAATAAAATAAAAATAATAACAAAAATAAAATAGTAATAATAAAAATAAAATAATAATAATAAAATATTATTATGATAATATTATAATAATAAAATAAAAATAATATAATAATACAATAATAATATAATAATAATAAATTAAACATAGGCTTAATTCTGGAAATGCTTGCTATTATGCATTGCACAGACTCTTGATGTCCCAACTCCTTTCAAAAAACGTTAAACTGAAAATATATAAAACTATTATTCTCCCAGTTACATTATATGGGTGCGAAACATGGACTCTTACTTTAAGGGAGGAAAGGAGATTACAAGTATTTGAGAATAAAGTACTTAGGAAAATTTTTGGACCAAAGAGAGATGAACAGAGAGGTGAATGGAGAAGACTATTTAACAATGAACTATATGGTCTTTATAGGAAGCCAGATATAATAAGAACAGTGAAGTCTCATAGACTGCGATGGTCAGGACATGTTGCACGTATGGGGAATGAAAAACTTGCATGGAAGCTTCTTGTAGGAAAGCCGGAGGGAAAACGCCCAGTTGGTAGACCAAGAATGAGGTGGGAGAATAACATTAACTATGATTTGAGGGAAGTAGATTATATAGGGAATGATTGGAAAACATTAGCTCAGGATAGGGATGTATGGAGAGCTTATGTCCGTGCGGCCATGAACCTACGGGTTCGATAGTGCCAGTGAGTAAGTAAGTAATAATAATAAAATAATAGTAATAATAGTAATAATAATAATAATAATAAAAATAATAATAATAATAAAAATAATAATAGTAAAGATAATAATAATAAAATAATAATAATAATAATAATAATAATAATAGTAATAATAATAATAATAATAGACCTAAGGCGAATGGAGAAGATTTGCATAACAGTGAGCTACATGATCTTTATACGAACCAGACGTAACAAGAACAGGTACGTCTCATAGATTGCAATGGGCAAGATATATGGCACGAATACGGATTGAAAGACGGGCATGGAAGCTTCTTGTAGGAAAACCAGAAGGAAAACGTCCAGTTGATAGACCAAAATGAGGTGGGAAAATATCATTAACCATTATTTGAGAGTAGTAGATTTACAGGAATGATTGGAAAATGATAGCTTAGGATAGGGATGTTTGGAGAACTTAGTCCGCGCGACCTTGAACCTCCGGTTTCGATGCCAGTGAGTTAGTTACTTAGTTTTAATAATTATAATAATTTTTATTATTGTTACTATTATTATTATCATTATGAATAGCAGTAGTAGTAGTAGTAGTAGTATTGGTGGACGTGATGGTGGTGTATTACATATACTTTTCCCCCCGTAGAATACAAACAGTTTTAAAACAAATTCTAATTGAATCGATTCAATACTCCAATTACTTGTGGATTTCTCGATTTCAGTTCATTTAGTGGCCACTTTTTTTCTATCTTTTTAAGTAGGATAGTTAAATAAGACATGTTGGTAGACATTTTAATTAGAAAAATGTTTCAATTAACTACAATCCGTCATGGCTAGTCAACTACATAGTAGTTTGTACAGTAACCGCATGATGGCTCTGCATCTCTTTTGTGATAACTTTGAGCTAGTTTAAGCTAGTTCACAGAACTGCCACTGCTAGCGCTGTAATACCGTCCGCTCCTTTGGGAAGCATGAAACATCACCCTTATTTTATCATTCCCCTTTTTTTATCCTGGTATCTTCAAAACAGATCGATGCTATGTTTGTTTCTCGGGGAAAAAATGAAAAACTACTGTATACATACAATCCTATTTTATCCTTAATATCACGTTTATAGAATTCAATTTGCAGACTCTCATAATAATAATAATAATAATAATAATAATAATAAAAAAAAATAAATAACTAACACACTGGCGCTATCAAACTCGTAGGTTCGGCTACGCGGACATAAGCTCTCCATAAATCCCTATCCTGAGCTAATGTATTCCAATTATTCCCTGTATAATCTACTTCCCTCAAATTGTAGTTAATGTTATTTTCCCTCTTCATCTTTGGTCTACCAACCGGGCGTTTTCCCTTTGGTTTTCCTACAAGAAGCTTCCATGCACATCTTTCATTCCCCATTCGTGCCACATGACCTGCCCACCGCAGTCTACGAGACTTAACTGTTCTCATTATATCTGGCTTCCTATAAAGACCATGTAGTTTACTGTTATGGAGTCTTCTTAATAATAATACTTACTTACTTACTCACTGGCACTATCGAACCCGTAGGTTCATGCCCGCGCGGACATAAGCTCTCCACACATCCCTATCCTCAGCCAATGATTTCCAATCATTCCCTGTATAATCTACTTCCCTCAAATCATAGTTAATGCTTAATAATAATAATAATAATAATAATAATAATAATAATAATAATAATGATTATTATTATTATATTAAACAAATTCACTGGTACTATCGAACCCGCAGGCTCATGGCCGCGTGGACATAAGCTCTCCATCCTGATCTAATATCTTTTTCAATTATCTCCTGTATAATCTTACTTACTTACTCACTGGCACTATCGAACCCGAAGGTTCATGGCCGCGCGGACATAAGCTCTCCATACATCCCTATCCTGAGCTAATGCTTTCCAATCATTCCCTGTATAATCTACTTCCCTCAAATCATAGTTAATGTTGTTCTCCCACCTCATTCTTGGTCTACCAACTGGGCGCTTTCCCTCTGGCTTTCCTACAAGAAGCTTCCATGCACGTCTTTCATTCCCCATACGTGCAACATGTCCTGCCCATCGCAGTCTACGAGACTTAACTGTTCTTATTATATCTGGCTTCCTATAAAGACCATGTAGTTCATTGTTATGTAGTCTTCTCCATTCATCTGTCTGTTCATCTCTCTTTGGTCCAAAAATTTTCCTAAGAACTTTATTCTCAAATACTCGTAATCTCCTTTCCTCCCTTAAAGTAAGAGTCCATGTTTCGCACCCATATAATATAACTGGTAGAATAATAGTTTTATATATTTTCAGCTTTACGTTTTTTGAAAGGAGTTGGGACATCAAAAGTCTCTGCAATGCATAATAGCAAGCATTTCCAGAATTGAGCCTATGTTTAATTTCTTTGTGCATCTCATTCCTATTTGTGATTATTGTTCCTAGGTATTTGAATTCAGCCACTTCCTCAAAATTTCCCTCATTTGTCATTAGCTGTCCATTTCCATTATATACTGAATTTCTACGTGTGACCATATATTTAGTTTTACTGATATTTACTTCCAGTCCTAATTTCTTAGTGTTACTCAATAGTGTGTGCGTGTTGGCCTTTAGTATCTCCTCGCTATCGGCCAGTAGTACTACATCATCAGCATAAACTAACAGCTTATTAATACCATTGAGTTGTAAGCCTTCCTCATTCTCTAAAGATTTAATGGCATGCTCTAGTACAAAATTAAATAGTAGAGGAGATAGTGCATCTCCTTGCTTCAACCCATTCTGGATTTCAAAAGTGTCTGAAAACTGTTTGCCTACACGCACCCTACTCTTTGAGCCATTTAGACACATTCGTATAAGTCTAACCAACTTTTTAGGAATTCCGAACTCCAGGAGGATACTATATAACTTCTCCCTCTTAATTGAATCATATGCTTTTTTGAAGTCTACATATAGTTGATGTACAGTACCATTATATTCCCATTTCTTCTCTAAAATCTGTCTTATACTGAAAATCTGATCTGTTGTAGACCTGTTTCTTCTAAATGCACATTGATGATCTCCTAGAATGTCATCAATATAGGGAGTAAGTCTGCTTACTAATATATTTGTTAGAATTTTGTACGAAGTTGAAAGTAATGAGATGCCCCTGTAGTTGTTGCAATCAGTTTTATCTCCTTTCTTATAAATTGGTAAGATAATTGATTCCTTCCATTCATCTGGAAGAGCTTCTTTTTCCCAAATCATACTAAGCAACCAGCGTATCTTGTCCATCAATTTTTCTCCCCCTGATTTTATCAGTTCTGCTGGGATCTCATCTGAACCTGATGCTTTATACATCTTCAATTTTTCAATCGCCATTTCAACCTCTAATGCACTTGGCTCTGCGACTAGCATTTCTGCTGTCTGTAACTTATCCTCCTCAATGTCCTGTTCTGTATGTACATTTAATAGCTGATTAAAGTAACCTTTCCATCTATTTAATATACTCCTAGAATCTGCAATCATATCCCCATTTTCATTCCGAATTATGTTTGTTCTAGCCTGAAACCCCTTCTTCTCTATCCTAATTCCCTGATATAATTCTCTAATGTTACTATTTTTTGCATTCATTTCAAGATCATTAATCTTCTCTCTCAAATATTCCCTCTTTTTACTCTTTAGTAACTTGGTGGTTTCCCTTCTAACACTACCCAATTGCTCTAAATTTACCTCATTTGGCTCGTGTAACCATTTCATTTTTGCTAGCTTTCTTTTCTTTACAATGTCGGCACATTCCTCATCAAACCATTTCTTGTTTTGCCTCTTTTTTAAACAACCAATGCTTTCTGATGCTGACAATTTAATAGTATCTCTTATAGCCTCCCATTCTTTATTTATATCAGTTTCTTCTTCGTTTGCCACATTGTCATCTGAAGATTCCAGTACTTCAAATCTATTAGCTATTTTGATTTGGTATTCTTGCCGCATTTCATCATTTTTCAAGTTTTTTAATTCATATTTTACAGAATCATCTTTAGCGTTCGTTCCTCTCATAAGCGATAGCCGTTGTCTGATTTTCACTCTGACCAGATGATGATCCGAATTGCAGTCTGTCCCTCTAACTGATCTAACATCAATGATGCTACTGTGCCAGCGTTTATCCACTAATACATGATCTATCTGGTTCCGAGTTTCTCCATCTGGGGACGTCCAGGTGTATTTATGAATATCCTTATGCTGAAATGTTGTGCTCTTAACAATGAGATTCTTTGATGTGGCAAATGTGACTAATCTAACCCCGTTGTCGTTACTATCTTCATGAAGACTGAATTTGCCTATTGTTGGTTTGAATATATCTTCCCGCCCCACTT
The DNA here is from genome assembly GCA_030220185.1 of Diploptera punctata. Classification (NCBI taxonomy): domain Eukaryota; kingdom Metazoa; phylum Arthropoda; class Insecta; order Blattodea; family Blaberidae; genus Diploptera; species Diploptera punctata. The sequence continues at coordinate 754,058 of JASPKZ010005683.1, forward strand.
TTGCATTAAAATCTCCTAAGACAATTTTCATATGATATCGTGAAAGGGTATCAAATAAGCATTCTAATTCTTCATAGAACTCATCCTTGATCTTGTCATCTTTATCTTCTGTGGGGGCATGTACATTTACAATTATAAAATCATGTCGTTTACCCTTTAGAATTATGTATGATATCCTATCACTAACAAATTTAATATCTCGGATAGCGGATAGGATCCTCCTTCTGACTAAAAAACCCGTTCCAAATGCAGGTCTTTCTGCACCCCCATAGTATAATGCAAAGCTTCCTGATTCCTGACTACCTTCTCCTGGCCACCTAACTTCCTGTAAAGCGACTATATCCAAGGGCGATTTATCCAATTCCTGCGTTAATATCTCTAGTGCCCCGCTATTGTATAAAGTCCTAACATTCCATGTTCCTAGGAACATGTCCCTGTGTTTGAGCCTTTGGCATGGGTTCCCTGAAGTAGTCCCCGCCCGGAGAACCGAATGGGGGACTATTTGACCTCCGGAAAATTTTACCCCAGATGAACCCATGTCCGCATTTCTTGACGGTTGTATTTTTACGGTGAAAGATCGTCACTCTTTCGCCCAAGGTACTTTTTTCGTCTGGCTTATCACCTTCGACCAGTCCGGCATGGGTAACCCTATCGGCAGCAATGCTACCGCCGGCATAGCTCTCAGGATCATTTAAGCACGCAAGCCACTCCACCACGACAAGGTAAAGATACCATGGAGGGCCTGTATAATCTACTTTCCTCAAATCATGGTTAATGTTATTCTCCCACCTCATTCTTGGCCTACCGAAAACTCTCTGGTTATCCTACAAGAAGATTCCATGTCCCTCTTTCATTTCCATTCATGTCACGTGTCCTGTCTAATGCATTATTTTTTAGACTTTTATAGTAGTCTTCAACATGGAAATATCATAAGGAAAATAAAAACAATGGCCTTCAATGGCACTCATCCAGTTCGAACAAAGATAATATTAGAAAATAAACCAACAGAACAAGTAGTAAAATATAACTTCCTAGGTTGCGAAATATCATACACAGCGGAAACAGATATAAATAACAAACTAAATAAGTTTAATTATATAACAGGAACATTAAAAAGAACTTCGAAAAATAAAGCCAGGAAAGACTCTATAATAACATTATACAAGACAATGGCAGTGCCTATTATTACTTATGAATCCAAATCATGGACAGTGAAAACAAAACAATCTGCTGAAATGAAATTCCTCAGACCAATAATAGGATATCAAAGAACATACAAAAAAAAACAACACAGAAATAAGAGAACAACTAAAAGTAGAGGAATTAAACACAATAGTAAAATACAGAACAAACAGGAAAGAACACTCGGCAAGGATGACAGAGAATAGAATACCAAAAGCAGCAGACAGCTATTCACCACGAGGAAGAATAAGTCTGGGAAGACCAAAGAAAAGATGGAAACAACAGCAATTTGGAGCCGGAACAGGCTAGTAAATAATTCTAAACCGTGACGAAGAAGAAGAATAGTAGTGTAATAGGGTTACAGTAATGAACAAATTCTGATTAAATTCTTTAAGTTCTGGACCTCTTCTCCTTAAGATAATATATGACATGATATTCCAAAATATTTCCTTCGTGAAGTCTGATGCAGTCCATTTGTATCTTATATATATATATATATATATATATATATACAGGTCTATAAAAATTCAAAATCATTGTGATTGGTTTAATAATGATTTTACAATCCTGTAATTAACGCTTATATGTTTATTTACAATTATTAAGATTAGATGGCACCACTAATGATAAGAAATCAACTCCCTCATTTTTTAAGTGCAAATAATTTATTATGCTGTAGTTTGTTCTTCTACAATATGTATGCTTTATGTCAAATATCTGTGCTTTTATTTTTATCTAATATAGGCCTAGTAAATTCCAAAACATTTAATTAAAAGTAGGTCTACTTTATCTTGGTAAGACCTAAATTATATGTCTATTCCATGGCGTGGCAGGGCTAGAAGCCCTACGCATACAATCAAGCTGATTGCTGTCATTCTAGCCAGTATATGGATGCCATGCGGTCAGTAATTCGGATCCCCATCCGTTGTAGTTTATTTTTGTTCCATGCCACTCTTTCATTCCATATTCAAGCCACATATCCTACTCTTCGCAAGTCTACGATATTTAGCTGTTATCATTATATCTGGTATTCCATGAAGAACATATATCTCAGTATTGTGTAGTCTTCTCCATTCACAAGCCTGTTTGTTTCTCTTTGTTCAAAAAGAAATTCCTAAGTCTTAATTTTCAAATATTCGTTATAGGAGATAATATAACGAATATTTGAAAATTAAGACTTAGGAATTTCTTTTTGAACAAAGAGAAACAAACAGGCTTGTAGTATACGTAGTATACCATTTTCGTATCCATATAATATAATGAAAAAGAAACGGTCTTAGGTCGCTCATAGACTAGAATTTAGATTAAGTTTAAATTTAACAACTCTCCTGGTCCTTCGTTATCATGTATCAAATATCATATCATCTGAATAACGCAAATCCGTCTTCCAAGTGCCACAACCTCAGAAGTCGGTTACAATTGAATCAGTCATTTCGAAAAGGGATCATCTACGATTTTTTGTGAAATTCACTTTTTTCGTGATTCCATGTTTACATATGCCCTTACATCGATTCCGCGTGAAAAATGATCAAATACACAATTATTTTACCACTTTCTGACTTTACCTTTCATTTCGAAAAAGGATCAACTCGCCGAGTTGTTCCCTTTTCGAACGGACTGATGCACGAATGTGATCGACTTCAGCTGCATATCTATCCTCTTGCAGTCTTTCTGTGTTATCAGAGTAAACAATATTAAAACCATGCTACAATCGTTATTTATGTATTATTTATTTAATGCAAGGCACTCCGTATACAGAGTATGGGTAAAGGTGTTCCAAAAGAACAAAAACATTGTTTTGCAATAAATACATTTTACGAATTTGAGTGTAATAGTGACAAGCCTAGAACCGTAATCGGCCGGAAATTCATTGACACCATTTTCGGGGAACAAGAGTTCAACTTGCTCAAACCATAGCCCCCAGAAATACTGCAAATACCACATGTGAAAACACACCCTGCCTACATCAGCAAAGTACCAATCAATCACAAAAAATGGATGATTTAAAGAAACTTCATCAGTACATTCCTGATATCCATCGACATTTTTATGATGATTTATTCAAATGGCCTATACAGATGAAGTAGTATAGAACGCCGAAGATGTTCAATGATGAAATTTTTCGGATGTACTTTTTTTTATAGTCACTTCCAAATGATGAAATGTAATAAAATGTATACAGTAGCCTATTATTCCATGTATGTAGTTATTTCGCAATAATAATTTTTTTCAAATAGGCCTAAATGTGTTTAATTTTGTAAACGTTTCTTCGTTCATTTCGAAAAGGGATCATCTCCGGAAAATTGTAATTAGTTTTTTTGGGAAAACCATAATCAAGAAAGTCATCTAAATCGGTAAGTGAACGTGAATGGGCATGAAAATTATTCAGTAGAAATTTCAGATTCATAGCTTTATCCTGGACAAACTGAATCAGTTTTTTCCCTCTCCTGTAAAATTTGATCAGCTGTAGATGATCCCTTTTCGAAATGACTGATTCAATTTCACTGAAGCGAGGAGAGAATGTCAGAAATGTAGTAAGAAAAGCTATTGCGACTGGATATATAGACTATATATATATATATATATATATATATATATATATATATATATATATATATAAGATTTTTTAAGATATATATGTGTGTGTGTGTGTGTGTGTGTGTATGTGTGTGCGCATGTGTGTGCGTGTGCGCGTTATTCTTGTCATTTCGACATTCTAGTATTCTCTCCTGGGATAGCCTAATTGAAACCCTCTTCTGAGGTTGGGGCGCCTGGAAGGCAGAGTTATGCTGCCCCTATGATATATGATAAGTGATGATGGTGGTAATTAAGCGCCAGGAGAGGCCTTATAATGACGGCCAGATGATGTTAGGGAACCGTTTGGGCCTTAAAGTCTAAGGGTTGGTTTCACCAACATAGGTAACTGTATTACGCCAATTTAAGCTATGCATTATACAGGAGAAAACTGGAGTAATACTGTTACCTATATTGGTGAAACCAACCCTTTTATAGGTGGGAAAAACTCCGAAAAAAATATCACCCAGGAAACTTGTCCCGACCGCGGATCGAACCCGAGCCCGCTGCGTGACAAGACAGCACGCTACCTCGAGACCACAGCGACGGACTATATATATATATATATATATATATATATAGGCTATTATTTATTTGAGAGTTTGCGATGAAAATATTCACGAAACAATTGATTAGGCCTATAAGAAAAGGAGTAAGGTTTGGATTGTATTCCTATTGAAAGGCAGGAGAAAAGAAGGTTCAGAGATACGAGGATTAGGAAAATGGAGGCGAATGGAAGAAGACTTTCAAACAAATATAGATATTTAAACCGTAAATAAAATAATTTTATATATCTGACAGGAAGAGTGGATATTTGCTATGTCATTCACAAAACACTTGAAACTTGTGTCTGATGTCAAAATGTGTTAACACGTTGCTGTACAAGACACCCGTAGTTCTGCGTGTCGCTCTTAACACGATGTTGTTAAACTTTTTAGTTTAAAATAAGAAGAAAACGAACGTGAGCATCTGCCCATTGTCCAACTGCAGCTGTCTTAGTGGCCTAACAACCGGAAAGTTGGCTGCATTGTTACCGATTAAGTAAATGATTCGGAAAAGAGAATTCACGAACAATTGAGTATAGGAATTTGTTAGTTACTTGTTTACAGGAATTAGTTCCATGTGTCACAACAACTTCTGTGTAGAACTTCAGTTACAACGTAAATAAAATGAGAAATAAATCAAAATGAGAGAGAGATTCCTTTATAAAACTGTAGATCATATAATATATATAGTTTTTTTACACAATGTATTTAGGATATAGTATGCATGTCTGAACCTTCCAAAAAAAAAAAAAAAAATTAGAATATCCTACTACCTAATTAAGTGGCTGAATTAAAATATCTAGGAACAATAACCACAAACAGGAATGAGATACACAAAGAAATTAAACATAGGCAAAAGCCGTGCTATTATGCATTAGTGAAATCCTTGATGTCCCAACTCCTTTCAAAAAAAAAAAACTGAAAAAATATAAAACTATTATTCTACCAGTTATATTATATGGATGCGAAACATGTACTCTTACTTTAAAGGAGCAAAGAAGATTACGAGTATTTGAGAATAAAGTTCTTAGGAAAAATTTTGGACCAAAGAGAGATGAACAGACAGGTGAATGGAGAATAAACAGTGAATTACATGGTCTTTATAGAAAACCAGACATAGTGAGAACAGTTAAGTCTCGTAGACTGCGATGGGAAGGACATGTGGCACGAATGGAGAATGAAAGTCGTGCATGGAAGCTTCTTGTAGGAAAACCAGAGGGAAAACGCCCAGTTGGTAGAGCAAGAATGAGGTGGGAGAATGACATTAACTACGATTTGAGGAAGTAGATTATACAGGGAACGATTGGAAAACATTAGCTCAGGATAGGGATGTATGGAGAGCCTATGTCCGCGGGGCCATGAACCTACGGGTTCGATAGTGCCAGTGAGTTAGTTAGTTTATACTACCTAATTAAATCGACCGCGGTGGATTATCGTGGTTATGTTCCTTGCCTCTGATCCCGAGGGTCGCGGGTTCAAACCCGGCCAGGGTAGATGGATTTTTTTATGGCTATGGAAAAATCCAAGGAGCAAGTCCTCTAGGAAGGACTTTAAGCCGTGAGTTCAGAGTCTGAAGATTTTTCAGGCTCGTAAAAGATCCTTAAGCCTGAATAAAGAGGTTTGTAAGCAAAATTTGCCTACTTCTTCATCCTAGTAGCCTACTAGATGTCTCTTTGGCTCGTAGGCCTATATGTTGACCGCGTACCATCATGTCATCTTTAGGAAAATGAGCATAACTAAATTAACTTGGTCAAGTAATTCCTAACAAAGGAGAGGCTAAGGTCAACAATTGGCTGTTACGTCATTGTAGATGTAAAAGTAAAAGTGATCCCACAACAGACCCGGAGGTCCTTGGGGTAGTAGGAGGTTAAGGCTCCCACTTTTTCTAGACAATCGGCACTTTATGTCAGCCGGGTTGTCAGCCCTGCGTGACGGCCGCCTTTACCCCAGAACAAGCGTCCGGTACTCATTTCCGTTAGAGGCTGAGTCGACCCCAGGGCCATAGTGCCGCCAGAGGGTTTGGGTCAGTTTAAAAATCCTGACCCCAACGGGACTTGAACCCTCGACCCTCCGGCTTGTAGCGCAGTGCCTTAACCACTACGCGTACGGCGTGCCCCCATTGTAGATAGGCCTATAGATTACCTAATTAATCGGTACAGTATAGACTTCACTTTTTTATGTTGTAGAAATATTTAAAGTGTTTCATACTTTAAAATATATCTATTGTTTCTTAAATATTAGTTTTAAATTTAAATTTTCGGTTAACAGGATTTATCTTGAGTTAGACAGAACAACTAGTTGTATTTATTTAGTCTCATTTTCGAATAAACTGATAAAAATCAAATAACATATACAATAAAACAGCTTACGAAAAATAAATAGCCTATTTGCATTTATTAACGTGATGTCTTTATATCATACTATTATTCAGTACTTCTTGAATTTAAAAAAAAGACCTGAAAATGAAACATAACAGACTATGTGCTGCAATATTCACAAAAATTAACACAACATTTGTAAAAATATTAGGGCCTAATACATCCTGGCAAACTTAATAATATTGCAAGTATATAATCAAAGGTAGAGTGAAGTGATCTCACTAGAGGACTGTTGTTCTGAAAAAACATATATACCTTTAGGAGCTACAAGAAGAAAATGATTAGAAAACGGTTACATTGTGGGGAGAGATACTGTGATTGCAATGAAATTAGTGATGACACTGTGCAACAAAAATAAACTTTTTTTTTGTCTCAGAAAGAAAAATAAGTGATTCTTGTAGTATTTTTTCTCCTGAATTCAAATATGATATCGGTTTTTCTCCATCACGCAAGGTTTCCGAGAGACAGTCATTTATAATTTCAAACACTTTAATATTTCCTACATTCGTAACTACACAATATTCGAACATTCGGACTCACCTAGAAAGTAAGAAATGACGATTTTCTGCTATATTTCGCCTCTGGAGCATCCCTCTTGATGGTCCAACAATAATCGGCCAGCATTTTAGGATTCCATTTGCCTTGATATCTCTTTTTCCATAGCTGAAATCTCATGAGTTAGCTCATTTGGTTTTATTTTACAGTGGACAAATGGATGAAAAAACGTTTATTAAAAAATAATTATTTAAATCCATTAATTTAAATTGAAATAAAAAACTGTGGGTGATGGAGAAATTCTGAATACATATTTGAAAACACGATAAAAAACTGAATTAAGTACCAACTATTGGTACTCATGAGACAAAAATCATGTTGACCAGTGTTATTGGTGACTATATCTGATTTGTCAATGATTCTTGAGCTAAATCTAAAAAAAATAATGATTTTTACCTGGTATAATAAAACTACGTCCACCGCTTTGATCTAGGGGTAGTGTCGTTGAATTTTACACCAGAGGCCCGAGTTCGATCCCTGGTCGGGACACATTTCCTGGATTTTTTCGGGGTTGTGAGGAAACTTTAAGGCTCAAACGGTCCCCGAATATAATCCGATCATCATTATCATATTCTTTTTTTTTGTTAGCCCATGTTTTCCCTTTACAGAGATTTAGGGGCTCTTCCCCTACAGGGAAGGATTTGATAGTTACACTTGTTTTCGTATAGATGTCATTTCGAGTGGTCCGTGGTCAGCGTTCCGCCTCATACTGACATCTAGGAAACCAAGGTAGTACTAGGACGGGACAATTTTGCTTAGAGGCCTTTTCATTCATTGATTTTTTACGAGCCCGAAAATCTTCAGACTCGGGACCCACGGCTTAAAGTCCCTCCCGGAGGACTTGCACCTTGGATTTTTCCGTCCTAAAAATTCCATCGACCGCGGCCGGGTTTGAACCGCGAACCTCGGGACCAGAGGCAAGGAGCATAACCATTAGTCCACCGCGGCCGATATTTTTCATATTCTCTGTATTTAGAATGAATGGATGTGTAAATTGTGTGTTCCATCTCATATTGTGGTTTTTTCTAAAAGCATTGCACATTTCCATGATTATTATAATATATTATTACCATTATTGTAGAAATTGTCACTATTCTCATGGTTAATTAAGAACTCGAGTCTGGGCAGTAAATCGCCTAAATCTACAATACTGCACCCACGGCACTCCTACTCTAAAGCCTTAAACACTGTAACTTCGGTCAGATTTGAACTCATATACCTCGGAATCAGAGATTGTAAGCACTGGTCCACCGCTACTGGTATAGCATGCAAAAAAAAAATATATATATATAAAATGTAACAAATCCTTCACATTGTTATTTTTTCTGCCACACAAACACACACTTGGATTACACTCGGTATTCTCTTGCAGAAAAAAAAATTCAACTTCAAACAAAACAAAGAAAAAATATGAAAGATTTCCTTAGGGACGGGGTATTATATATAAACACGGAGTTTATAGTGTGTCATGTGTGGCCAAGGTGTGAGTTAATGTACGTACGATAAGATTTCACGTCATGTAACGGATGGAGTCCAGGAAAAGGGACACAGAGTGGTTTGGGGTGAAGTCCTGATCAATTTAAGCTGGAAAAGTGGTGGCGTCATGTGGTTGAGACGTGGGAAATCAAGTTCTCTTAAAAAATCGATTTGTCAAGTTGCAAGACGTGTACTCCTTTCCATGGCATTTCTTCAGAGCGCCTAGAGGGATTGGTTGAGCAGGAAATAGAAAAAAAAAGTTATTTTTATTCCTTTATTGTTTAATATTTTAATCAATTACAAAATGTGTCAAGATTCATAATTCACATAACACATATTGAAAAAAAAAGTATAAAAATAAAAATGTTCAATAAAATTTATTTAATATACAAGTGATCTACTTGGTGATAAAATACTAAATTATACAGTCAATATGCCCAACATATTAAAATGGTCAACATGTTTCTACAGCTAAGCTGCCATCCTCAAGACCAGATATTGACTGAAGACAAAAATGGTAATGAATAAACAAACTATGGTACGTCACATGACGCATCAATCACAAGTGACGTAGTTTGTTTTTAACTTATCTTGTTTATTCATTACGATTTTTGTCTTCAGTCAATATCTGGTCTTGAGAATGACAGCTTAGCTGTAGAAACATGTTGACCATTTTAATCATTAATTGGCGAATTGGGCATGTTCACTATATATTTCAATAAAATTGATAAATTGTAATGTTGAGGAGTTCAATGTATAGAATTAATAATATCAACAGTTTCTTCATGAAGTTACGTAAATTATAGGCCTATATAATAAAAGCAAAATAATTTAGCTTTGTATAAAATCTGGCGGCATTATGGCCCTGGGGTAGACTTAGGCCCTATCCTCTAACGGAAATGAGTGTCAGACGCTTGTTCTGGGGGTAAAGGCGGCCGTCACGCAGGGCTGACAACGCAGCTGACATCAAGTGCCGATTGTCTAGAAAATGTGGGAGCCTTAACCTCCTATTACCTCAAAGGCCTCCCGAGGCCTGTAGTGGGATTACTTTACTTTTCCGTAGAGTAGTGGTTAAGGCACTGCGCTACAAGTCGGAAGGTCGAGGGTTCAAGTCCCGATGGGGTCAGGATTTTTAAACTGACCAGAACCTTCTGGCGGCACTATGGCCCTGGGGTCGACTCAGCCTCTAACTGAAATGAGTACCAGACGCTTGTTCTGGGGGTAAAGGCGGCCGTCACGCAGGGCTGACAACCCGGCTGACATCAAGTGCCGATTGTATAGGAAAAAGTGGGAGCTTTATCCTCCTACTACCCCAAGGGCCTCCCGAGGCCTGTAGAAGAATTACTTTACTTTATAATTTATACTGCCATGAAAATTTCTGTTATTTTATGCCACCGTGCCACCAGTGAATATTCGATCGGACAAGTTGCTTTTAGCGCCATGTTGGTCAGTATGATAACAAATAGGCCTATTCCGCTAGAGCCAATTGCTAATGTTTGCTCACATATATGGGGATTCTATCCCAAGACAACCATGAGTTATTACCTATTTGAATATTGTTGTAAATGTAACATCAATATAAATAATACGGTATATACCAATTAATTTTTCCATTATTTTAATAAAAATATTATATAAATTAAACTGATATATAGGATAGATTAGCAATTTAAAGGTTAATAGATGATATGGTATACATTGCGACGAACCAAATATGGCTGTTTCTAAATTAAATTTTTAATTTGGATTTCAGTTAAACCCCTACTTCTAAATCTCCGATTTCGCTTATTTTTTAGAGAATAACTTCCTTGGTTTATTTTAATAGCGTACACCGACTTTCGTTATGAAACGTCGCAAATTGCGATTGCTAGAGCGATATTTAAAGTTTCGTTTCAGTTGTACTCCTACACCTAATAGTCCGATTTTGCTGGTTAACGAACTCACTTTACTATTTTTTTATTAATTGCTAGATGCAAGTTTGGTTTGCATAAAACAAAGAATTCGATCGCTAGAGCTTTAACGCACATACATATGCGGTCTTACTAATAAAAATCTCTAATACAGGCTTTCATCAGTTGTTTAATTATACAATATATAAGCCTTATGTAGATCATGTATAATTTCCTTACTAATAAACGTTGTGCCGGAGCTATATAACGAAACAAGAATTATACACAACACGTCACATATTCATCATAATGACGTCAGAACAATATTACTCGCAGTTTGTAACAGAAATAAAACAACATCAACTAGTGATTGTGTAAGAAATGAATATGGATAAGAATGAATAGAGATTCCCTAATTGAGGAGGTACGGAAAAAATAAGTGTGTTTTAATTTATATACATTTCCCTTGACATAGCGTCAAATAAAACGTAGAATTGGTTTCACAGATAACGTGCTGCCATCTAACGTCAAGAATTTCGACCAATTCTTGGAAACTAATAAAAGATTTTCCCATTACTTATGAATTATATGCAGTGTTTTAAGATACGTTAGAAAACGTTCAAAATAGTAGGAAATGTTACCGACAACAAAATATAATTTCAAGCGAAAAAAAAAAATCACTATAGTTTTACCGGGAATCGAACCTACGACCTCACGCATCAAAGCCAGAAGCTCTAACCACAAGACTACCAAGTTAACATGTAGCTTACTGCAATAATAGTATCTCTATACTTAAATACATTTATATATCGCTGTGTGTTTATGTATTAAAGATGCAGGAAAGTTTTCTTAAAATAATATTATGAAGTATTTAAACTACATTCAGGTTAAATCTTGTCTACAGCAATTATTGTAGAACATATCCTTTTGTGATTCAATGTTCAATTTTTAAATTTTTTAGGCCTAATCGAGAATGAGTGTAACGAAAGGCATTTTATGATGCCTTTATTTTCCTACCCAGAGCTTTATTAATATTATTTATGCCCTGTGCATCCATCAAACAGTCGTTAAAGTGTTGCATTTTGGTTAAATTTAAGGAAACTTTCATCAATATCATAAGAAAACAATGAGTTGATCTTGATGTCCGACATTTTGTCTAGTTATAGAATCCTTAAACAAGGCTGGAGGCATGTATAACGATTCCCATGTAAAGTTGTACACCTCATCTACACTGAACAGCTAATACAGTGTTTATTAGTAAGAATTTTCAACTGAGATGTGTATAAACCTTGTATAAAAGTTATATATGGATTATTAGTAAGAGGGATAAGCTATACGTATTCCATATATATATATATAGCCCTATACATTTTGATCATGGTCATTTTTTGTGTATACTAGATAGGATCGGTTAAGATCTGTAAAAATGTTCAAAATTATTTTCATGAGACAATATGTTCTTTCCTTCGGAATTCGTTAAAAGCATGAGTAAAATCCATCGGCCCATTCAGGCCAATATCTGGATTGTGGCGCTAAAAAGCTGAGGAATTACAAGAGCGTTATTAAGCAAATTCACTAGCTACCTGCAATTTGCTGATATAATTCTCTTCTTATTTTCAATGTTGTAGATTATAATTGCAAGATAACTTGCAGGCTTTATGGTAGTTAAATGGTTCATAGAACTGTCATTAACTCGACTGATTACAAAGTAGAAACCTCCACTTTAATAATACCACGTGTATTAACTTCTAATGGCAAAACTAAACTGAAAAAAGTCTAAATACCCTTCAGTAATTTGTGAATAATTAACGAGCTGTAGGCCCTAATGTCAATGTAAATTCCAAGTACATCAGACTCTTGTTAACAACAACAATTCTTTGCACAGTGAGCCGCAGAATTAAGGAAAGTGACGGATTACTGAGAATGTTTGAAAGTTAAATAATATTTTTTTTATGCGGTGAACTAGTGGTTATGCTCCTTGCCTCTGGTCCCGAGGGACGCGGGTTCAAACCCGGCCGGGGTCGATGGATTTTTTAGGATGGAAAAATCCAAGGAGCAAGTCCTCCGGGAGGGACTTCAAGCCGTCGGTCCCGAGTCTGAAGATTTTCAGGCTCGTAAAAAATCCTTAAGCCTGAATGGAAAGGCCTCTAAGCAAAATTTACCGAATTTTCCCGTCCTAGTACTACCTTGGTTTCCGAGATGTCAGTATGAGGCGGAACGCTGACCACGGACCACTCAAGATGGCATCTATACGAAAACAAGTGTAACTAAATTAGTATGGTTCAAATTCTTCCCTGTAAGGGGAGAGCGCCTAATCTCTGTAAAGGGAAAACATGGGCTTACAAAAAAATATACAGATTTTCTGTGCCTAAAGCTTTGTTTTCTTTCTCACCTCGTCCCTATCCATCCACTCCATGTCCTCTAGTCCTCTTGCTCTCATTTCAGTTCTTGTTTCTTGCATCCTTTGATTTTCGTGTGGTCTTCCTTTCTTCTTCCATGTGGATACAATTCCAATGGTGTTCTTGTTAACCTTTCATCTTGCATTCGTCGTACATGCCCATACCAATTTAATTGATTATATCTTATAGGACTATACCCGCCAAAGCCTCTCCCAAGACAGGTTAGAAAAGGGTTGAGGGGGGAGGAGTAACAACCTCGTTAAAAACTAAGGTTCAGTACACCCGGCTGATAGTACCCTGTGAGCGCCCCTTATCTAGGGTACAGATACTGCTACCTTGTATTTCATAATTGGTTTGATAAAGGCTAGAGGAAGAAAACCTTGACCAAAAATCACCTGGACCTCCAGGTTTTGGGTTGCTGCATCAGGCCAGCTCCCTGTTCGTCACAAAAAACATAACAATGCTAAAAAGCTAAAAGATTTAAACAATAATAATAGTAATCATCATCATCATCATCATCATCATCCTGCATGCAAGTATTAGGCCATGTGGCCTTTTAGGGTCTCAAAGAGGAATTATCCAGCGCTTTTTTTTTGGACGTCCCTTTTTTGGACGATCTTTTGTTTTGAGGATAGTAATGAAGCATAAAATTTGGAATTCTGTGAGATGGCATTCGTTGAAGATGGGCTTTCCAGTTCTGGTAGTTTTGTATATGATGTAAAATGGGTTCTGCACCCAACTCTTTCATAATTTCCTCATTTTTTATGGTCCCACTTTGTATAGCCTGCTGTAAGGCGCATAAATTGCATCTCATTTGCTGTTATTCGGCATTCAAGAACCTTGTAAAGTCGTAATTCGAGGCATTGCAACTTTGAGACTTGAAAGCAAATGTAAATGTTTCGCCTAATAGGTTGCTGGCCCAGTGGGGTATTATTGTAGGGTTCCCACTAATGTAGCATTTCGTCCATAGTAAGGTAATATGGTTATACCGCCAGAAATAATAATAATAATAATAATAATAATAATAATAATAATAGTGATAATAATAATAGTGATAATAATAATAGTGATAATAATAATAATAGTGATAATAATAATAGTGATAATAATAATAATAATAATAATAGTGATAATAGTGATGATAATAATAATAATAATAGTGATAATAATAATAGTGATAATAATAATAATAATAATAATAATAATAATAACTCTCCTGGTGCAACAGGCCTAGAAGGCCCTTAGCCCACCAGCCGGCTGCTGGCCTCACATCCACATGTGTCAATCACAGAGTAGATGATCATCAGCCTAGGGGTGACATGTGGTCAGCATGTCGAGTCCCCCAGCCGTTATAGCTGGTTTTCTCAACCAAGGCTTCCTGCCTTAACCACTCGGTTACGGCGCGGGATATTAATAATAATAATAATAATAATAATAATAATAATAATAATAATAATAGAAATAATGACAGACACGTAAAAAGAATGGTAGAAGATAGAATTCCGAAAATTATTTTGGAATGGAATACTGAAGGCAGAAGGAGAAGATGAAAACCACAGGAAGAATGGATCGACAGGATCAGGAGTGTGAATAAAATGGAATTGTCAGAAGAATATGCGCAAGAACAAAATTACTTTAGGTAGAAGGAAAAACTACTGTAGTGTAGAAAAAATTCCTAATGAAAAAAAAAATTCCTCTCCATTAACTTAGTTTAACTTCTCACCATATAAGTACTTTTTACTGTATACGTCACATGCCACCCGGAAGTTACAGCGGCACGAACTAACGGGAGAGGGATTTTAAACTATGGATCACACGTAGGCTATACTTTTTTTACCACACAAAGGCATGGAGAGCCTCTCCTGATCAGCTCAATGTCAGGGTCTCCTACGAGACAACACAACATTAAAACGAAATACACCATTTACTCACACATTCATACTAAACATGGCGAATATGATAATGATAGCCAGATGATGTTAGGGGACGGTTTGGACTTTAAAGTTTCTTGATATTTGATTTTTACAGATGAGGGAGAATGCCGAAAAAAAATCACCCGGAAACTTGTCCCGGCCGGGGATCGAATACACTTGTGACATGTTCATGAAACTTTTTTATATAAAGTATCATCATCATCATGAACAAATTCGTTTTAGGCCATGTGGCCTGTACGGTAAACCTAGCGAAGATGGTCTTGATCTTTCCACCGATGTTTTGGTCTTCCTTGGTCCCTATGTCCAGTTGGGGTATATTGGAATGCCAATTTTGGAAGTCTATTTCTTGCCATTCTTCTCAGATGATTTTTCCATTCTTGTTGGTATCTTTGGATATCTTCATTTAAACTTGCTACTCCAAGTTTTCCTCTGATAGTAGTGTTCCTTTGGTGATCCAGTCTATTAACTCCTAACAATGATCGTAAGAAGCGCATTTGGCTTACTTGAAGTTTATGAGAGTTTTTTTATTTAAAATCCAAATTTCACTTCCGTATTTTAGAGCAGCTTTTGATGTGACGTTATGTAATCTTAGTTTTGTCTCTGTCCTCATCTGTTTACCAAAATTTCTTCGTATTACCCCATTCATTTTATTATATTTTTGCAATTTTGAATCAATGTCACTCTTATACTCTGCAAATACACTTCCTAAGTAAGAGAAATCTGACACTTGTTCTATAATTTTTCCATCAATTTCAATTTTCACCCGTTGTATGTTTTTTCCACACATTGCCATTGTTTTGGATTTTGATGTGGAAATTTTCATATTATATTTGCTGGCAATTTTGAATAATTGATATGCTGCTATTTGTAAGCTATCTTCGGAATCTGATAATATTATTTGATCATCAGCATATAATATTGTTTGAATTATTTTATTCCTAGTTATTGAAATTCCACTGGTTACTTTTTGTTTCCATTCTTGCACTATTCTGTTAATATATATATTAAATAAGAGTGGAGATAGTCCACATCCTTGTCGAACACCTTTGCCTGTGTTTATGTGTTCTGTTATTTCTCCATCGTAATTTAATTTTGATTTTAGAATTTTGATATAAGCTTTGTATGGCTCGTATTACATGTGAGTGTATATGTTCTTCATGCAGTATCTGCCAAAGTTATTATATAAAGTATAATTTATAAAAAATAAAAATAAATAATTAGGGCTATATAATGAAAATGGATAGTTAATGAAAAATGAGAGAATTTTTTTAATAAATGTCTAAATTCAATCACTCAGGAACAATAAATAGGAATGAGATGCACAAAGAAATTAAACATAGGCTCTCTTTCTGAAAATGTATGCTATTATGTATTACAGGGATCCTTGTCATCCCAACTTCTCTAAAAAAATCAGCTATTCTCCCAGTTAGGCCTATATTATATAGATGCGAAACATATACTCTTACTTTAAGGGAGGAGAAAAAATTACTAGTATTTGAAAATAAAGTTATTGATCAAAGAGATATCAAAATATAGGAGAATGGAGACGACTATGAAACAGCGAACTACATGACCTTTATAGGAAACCAATTTATAACAAGTCTCGTAGACTACGATAGGCAGAACATGTGGTACGAATGGGGAATTAAAGAGGGTCATGGAAGTTTCCTGTAGGTAAACCTGAGAGAAAACGCCCGGTTAGTATTCCAAGAATTATGTGGGAGAATAACATTAACCATGATTTGAGGGAAGTAGATTATACAGGGTATGATTGAAAAAATGCTCAGGATAGGGATGTGTGGTGAGCTTATGTCCACGCAATAATGAACCTATGGGCTCGATAGAGACAATGAGTTAGTTACTTAGTTACATACAGGCATTAAGTTTGTCGACCTACTAAATTAACATGCTGTTTAAAAAATACGTTCAGTAATGGCCTTGGTCTATTCTTAAGAAATCGATTGCAAGAAATGATGTTTTGTCGAAACTATCTTAAATATCAAGTTGTATTCGGGCTTAACTGAAGCAATCCACATAGTAAAATCTCAAAGGTTCAATATCGCATGATTAGAGTGTCTCATTTTGAGATTGGGCTTAGCGTTGATATAATTTGACAGAGCTAATATTCACCAATGTGAACTTTTATTGACGCTGTCAAAAATGAGGGATGCAAATCTGACGTAATCACATGAGAAGTCGAACCAAATCCGTATCAAAATATTCATGACAACCAAAAATATTAACAAAACATTGTGTATTATCGGTGCTGCCACATAGTGGAAAAATTGTGAAACACACTGACAGCCCATGCAGACATGATGATCAATGGTACAACCCCTATTCTTGCTCTTGTAATATTTCACCCCCTCTCAAGGGACGATCGCTTAGTCAGAGAAAGGTGAAGAGGGGGGGTAGGTCCTATAATTACTTACCAAACAAGAAAATGCTTCTCCCAAGATACGAACTAGGATCAAATTCAGATGAGATTGGTCATCACATTTTGTCTAAATTTAAAATGAATTTTAGTTTTATATTGTTTGGAGATATTATACCAGGGATGGTTGGAAAACATTAACTCAGGATAGGGGTGTATGGACAGTTTATGTCCACGCAGCCATGAACTAATGGGTTTGATAGTGCCAATGAATTAGTAATTTACCGTTTGAGATTTTCAAAGTTGAATTTATGTTATGAATATCTATGAAAAAATCTTAATATATATTAGTAGATAACAAAATTGCTAGCCTGGCGAGGGGCACGTGAAAGTACCTACAAAAGAAAATGTTAAAGTAAGGTAAAGAGAATGAGAGAGCAAGAGAGAGAGAGAGAGAGAGAGAGAGAGAGAGAGAGAGAGAGAGATAATACAAATGTAAGTACGAGTAATATACAATTAAAAAATTAATAAATTGAAGGAGTGGAAAATACAAATATTTAGGAGTTATTATACGAGGGGACGGTAATGATGAGGAAATTACATGTAGAATTAAATAAAGGCATACATTTAACAAGATATTTAAACTCTATGATAAGGGGGGAGACATACAGAAAAATACAAAGATCTATATAGGCTAAACAGAATTATTGTTCAAAGTAATTATAGTAGGCCTATATGGAGCTGAAGTATGTATATAGCAAAATTAAGGAATAAACTTCTAGCAAAACGAGATGGATTTTAAGAAGATATTGCAGACAAGATTACGTTAAATACCAACTTGGACAAAACAAGGTGATCGAAGAACATCTTAGAATGGATACCACCATAAATAACGAGATTGGGAAGACCTAAGAACGATATCCAGAGAGCCATGAAAGGAAGGAGATTGAAAGGGAAGGACTTGATAAAAATGGAATTTGGAACAGAGAAATGATGTCATTTGGGCCTATAACAATCTGTAGAATAATAACGATGGAAAGAGCAGCAATTGGAGCCGGAACAGGCTAGTAAACAAGCCTAAACCGTGAAGAAGAAGAAGAAGAAGAAGAATTTTTATTATAATACGTCACCAAGTCTAATTAATAGACAGTCCTACAACACCCTCCTAATTTAATGTCCCACATTGTAATAGGTGAATAATATTAAATTATCTACGAATTCAATTTTGGTATATTTTCTTGCGATCACCAATAAAATTATAGGACCTGTGTAAAAAACATACACTACAGGAGATTCCATTTTTAGCTGCAATATAGTATTATCCAGGGTTATGGTAGTATGAATCAAAATAAGGGAGCCAAAAAAAAAAAAAATCAGCTGACAGAACTCGACCTAAACATATAGGTACGTAATTAGTGCACTTACCTTTTAATTAATAACGTGTTGACTCTTTTCGACAAACTCACGTATCACCTCTATTTATGAGAAGTGCCTGCATTTTTTTATCTAATTTTAACTATTTATCCCGCTTTTGTTTTTGAACTGATGTCACCAACTTAGGCATCTTGAAAATTTGTTGTCACAACTCCTAACTATTTTGAAATACTATTTAACTCATGCTCCAAATGGGATTCAATGACCAATCACATTTCAATGATTTTTTATTTACAACCAATCACAGTCGTGTTTCGCCTAGAATTTACCAACTAAAGTTTATCATAAGTAATGCCACGAGTGATTTCCAAATTATCTAGAGAATTTGGAAATCAAGAGTGGCATTTGTTAGGACTATTTAACGAATAAAATTAAGCTGCTTACTTCCGATTGAGGGTATTTCCACTTTTCAGCGGTTGCCCTTTTACCAGCCGGCTGCTGGCCCTTCACATCCACATGTGTCAGTCACAGAGGTAGATGATCAACAACCAGTGTAGGGGTGACATGTGGTTAGCATGTCGACCCCCCCAGCCGTTATAGCTATTTAACTACAGTTATTTTAAAATATTTATATATTTAATGTAAACGGCGATGTTTGAAAACAAATGAGAAACGATAGGTACGCTTCATCTGCTTCTTTTGTTTATCACTGCAACCAGATCATACTGTTTATTGCCAAAGGAACGCAATATTGTAAGAATGCTCTCTAGTGGAGAAAAAATTAAACATCAAACTGTATATTAATTCATTTCTGATGTCGTATGATGTAAATATGACAATTATATTTTTCTGGATTATTACCTGGGAAAAAATACATTTAAGAAAGTGCAAACAGTGGTTTCTTTTTTTGGTGGTATAATAAATTGCTACAAATGTTTTTATATTAACTCCTGCAAGCGCTATGTGTTGACATCTATGCACTATATATACAATCTGGTAGCCGTATTTCTTCCAGGCTCAGTCACTGCAAAATAATGGTCAGACCTGTTCAGAATATTAAAAAGGAGGAGCTTTCTTTAATATGGTAAATTTAACACTGATAAATATTTCGTGAAACACGATTCTGATTGGTTGTAAAACAGAAATCATTGAAACGTGATTGGCCATTTGGGGCATGAGTTAAATAGTCATAATAGAGAAAGTCCCTCATTTTTAACATTCTGATTAGGTCATAGCATTATTTTGCAGTGATTGGCTCTCTAAAAAATACGGCTACCAGATTGTATAGGCCTATATAGTGCACAAATGTCAGCTGATAGTGCTTGCGGGGAGATAACATAAAAACATTTGTAGCAATTTGATAGGTTCTCCAGTAGGTTACTTGTAAGGCATAGGTATGCAGGAAGCATGCATTAAGGGTATACTTACTTATCTATCCCTAAAGCTGATTATGATTAATATTAACAGTAAGGAAATTGTCAGATTAAGTGGATAATGGATATGATGAAAGGGGGAAAAACATTGATATAGTCTTTATTTACACATATTAGATGCAATACATTTTCAGTTACTGTGCGTCCAAGCGATGAGACGGAGTAGCGACTTACTGAACTACAAGTTCTTACATAACTTTACATAGTATATATGTTCATATCAGCATGAAAACAAAATCTGTAATGCGCCTCGCAATCCGTCTCACCGTTTGTACGGACATTACATACTTCGTTTTCTTCAAAGTTATTTTTAATTTAAGATCATGTATAATGTGCAGTTGCATAATCAAACGCCACTTTGGCAAACAGATGTTAACAGAAACCAAATTAAGGTTACGTAATATTATTTCGAACCCTACAGTCTTCGGCGACAGCAAAACATGACATGTTACATATTGTATGTGTCAGGGAAGCAATAGGCCTAATTGAGGTTGAACTCATAAAAATATTTTGTGGAAAAAAAATTACATGTCTAGCGGTCATAATTATTGATTTTTTGGAACAAAACTTGGCATATAGCAATAAAAAAGTAAGGTCGGGTTCGTTAACCAGAAAAATAGGACCATTATGATGAGAGGGAAAACGGTCCCCGAAAAATCATCCGGCCATCATCATCATCCTCATCATTATCATCATCATCCTTCACCGGTGTGGAAAGCAACGGAAAGCTACCAAACCTACAATTCTCTAGTAAAGCTGCAAAGCGTAGCATGAACATGCTATTATTGCAGTGAAAGACCTGCCCTCGGGCAGAATTACTATGGATGGATGAGAGCGAATGCACCTGAAGCGAGAATTTGAAAACGTTCTAGCGGCCGCAAATTTCGACTTCTACCATACATTTCCATCCTAAACTAGCGACTTCCAATCAACCTCGGTATAATTTACCTCCCTCAAATCAAGGTTAATATTATTTACCAACCTAATTCTTGGGCTACTTACTGTGCGCTTAAACTCTGGTTTTCGTTTAAGAGACTTCCATGCCCTTCTTTCATTTCCCAATCATGCCTCGCAGTCTACGTACTTAATTGTTATTACATTTGGTTTCCCATAAAGAAGGTTACGTAGAACCCTGTTAACTTGATTTCTCTATTTATCTGTATGTTCGTGTTTCTTTTGTCCAAAAAAATTACCTAAAAACTTTATTCTCAAATATTCGTAATATTTTCTCTTTCCTTAAAGTAAGATAACATGTTTCTCATCGATATACTGGTGCGGCATGAGTCAGTACATGGTAAGAACTAATGAGCAGTATTATTTGAAATTATATTCTGAAGGTCCTGTATTCAAACCCTAGTTTGAATCAATCTGATTTTTTTTCCCCTTGCAACCATGTGCAGTGGTTAACTGACGCATCCTGTATTATAACTGGGGAATAACAGTTTTATATAGACCCATCTTCAGGTTAATGTTTTAGGGAGAAATTGGGATGACAAACCCCTGTTATGCGTAACATAATAAAATTAAACTAAAAAATTAGAAATAATTCCATAAAAATCGCTCTAGCTAATACCATTTTTCCCCAATTTCTGAAATTCAATAAGGAGGCCTAACTTCTCTGTTCTAGCGGTCTGTAATATGCTTTATAAATTAAACTTGTTGAATAATTCATTTAGTTTACGCAGCTACTGCTTGATGGATATTATATGTTAGGGAGACAAATATTAGCACAATTTCCTTTAACTAGACCACCATTAATGGATAGAGAATCATTGTTATTTTAACTATAATTTTTTATATAAATATAAATTTGGAATAAGAATATCAGGAAATACAAAATTATACATCCTATTGTTTGCAGGTGACCAAATAATAATTGCAAATTCAGAAGATAATCTACAAAAAAATCTGTATGAACTTAACAAAATTACAGAAGAATATGGATTGAAGATATCTACAGAGAAAAAAATTATGGCATTTCAAGGTGTAGATCCTGTCAGAAGTAAAACTGTACATGACAATACAATTTTGGAGCAGGTGAATAATTTTACATATCTAGGATGCAATATCTCATATGAAGAAGAAAAGGATGTAGGCAAAAATATCTAAATTTTTAAGAATTTTAGGGTTAATAAATTCTATCTTCAAGCCACAGTTAGTCCAAAAACATTCAAGACTAAAAGTGTATACAACACTGGCTCTTCCAACTCTTTTGTATGGTAGCGAAGTATGGACGTTGAAACAGAAGGATATACAGAGACTTAGATCTGCTGAAATGAGATACCTTCGGAGGACTGCAGGATACACAGTACTAGATCACAAAAAAAATGAAGACATCTTAGAAGAATTACACATGGAACCTTTAGAAAACAAAATTTATGATTCTAAGTCAAGACGGATGCAACATGTTCATCGAATGGAAGATCACAGGATACCCAAACAAATGTTAAGATATAAACCTGCAGGAAGAAGAAGACAAGGACGTCCACTCAAAAGACTTCTGGATGGTGCTTCTCTTGAAACCGAAACAGGTCAACAAATGACGTAAATTCGTGAATGTACTATGATGATGATGAAGCATTTTTTTAATAATGCTTAATTATTTAAGAACCCTTGTATTACTTTTAAACATATTAAAACATGCATTATGTATTTATAATACACTATTTTCCAATATTCCCATAAACGGTCCAAAAGCCACGTGAATTCTTGTAAATCACACAAGTAGGGCTACATTTACCGGAAATCGTCTATCTCTTCCCATAACTTCACATATTTGTAGGTTTGGTATTTTATCTAATCTCATTTTCTACAATATTTAGTATTATTATTGTTATTAGGCTATTTTATTATTATTATTATTATTATTATTATTATTATTATTATTATTATTATTATTATTATTATTATTATTGAGTCCGCCGTCCTCAGGTGCTGTTATAACAGCATGTCTGCTTACTGACTACCGCATCCGATACCCGGCGAAGTTTAAAATTTTAGTTGATAATTAAAATTAAATTACATTAATTAAAATGCAAATTTTTCAATTTCGGAGCCAGGAGAAGCGGTGATGTGCAATTTTTAATCTCTAGATTATGCACTAGATTCCTGCATTAAATTACAAATCCCTCCGAATTACATATATTGAGAAGGCATGGGCATGTAGTACTGTTGATAACTATTCTTCCGTCTGACTAGGAATGTTAAGCATGGTGGCCTTCTTGGTACTATTCGACTGGAGTAGGATTCGTGACGGCACCGTGTTTCACGTCCTTCCTTACCTTCATCATCTCTCATACAATACACTTCACACTACACAAACACAAACGTACACTCAGCCTACACTCTTCTATGGGCACAAATAAAAAATACATCATCCAAGTAAAGTGGTCTGCCGAAGTGGTGTTTCAATTTACATTGACGCCATCTATCCGCCCAGTGTTGAACCCGAAGCACGTGGATGGCATTAGAAACACACATTGTTGTTATTATTATTATCATCATCATCATCATCATCATCATCATCATCATCATCATCATCATCATTATAAACCAAAATGATTAAGGGATGTAGGAAGACCTAGGAAGAGATGGA
The DNA here is from genome assembly GCA_030220185.1 of Diploptera punctata. Lineage (NCBI taxonomy): Eukaryota > Metazoa > Arthropoda > Insecta > Blattodea > Blaberidae > Diploptera > Diploptera punctata. The sequence continues at coordinate 777,766 of JASPKZ010005683.1, forward strand.
AGGAATCATTGTGAAATCGGAACAGGCGAAACGCCTAAACCTTGAAGTGAAGATGATTATTATGATTATTATTATGATTATTATGATTATGATTATTATTATTATTATTATTATTATTATTATTATTATTATTATTATTATTATTATTATTATTATTATTATTATTATTACGATCAAAAAACAATTATATTTTCGTTTTGACTGCCGATCAGTTTTCCGAATCCATTTTACCGAATGCCGTTTTCCCGTTTTTCTCATGAAAAAATCCCGAAAATCCCAGTAAATTTTCCGAATGATTTGATCCTCAAATAAAAATGTCTTAATAAGAAAGCAGTTTTCAAAATTAACTTAACGATTTGTTAGTCTTAATTTAACATAATCAATTTGACTTAAGAGATGACGAAGTTGTCATGAGCAATGCTTCTAATATAGTCCAGAGTTCGACCTCCATTGCGAAACTTTTCGTATTGCAGGGTAATGCTTCGTAGTCGTTTTTGGACGGTGATCATTATAAAAATTGCAATTTGGGAAAATGGTCGTTCGGGAAATTTGATTCAGGAATTCGGGTATTTGTATTCTGGAAAAAAGACGTTCGGGGAAAAGGATTGGGGAAAAGAATTTGGGAAAAAATGAGTTGTGAACGAGATAGACATAGGACCTATGATTAGTGAAATTCAAAAGCGACTGTTAAAATAGTATGGACACACAATTAGATTGGACAACATCAAATAACTAAAGATCTTACAATGGATAGCACCAGGGAAAAATATATTGGGACGTCCTAAACACACATGGAAGTATGATATCGAAGAAGCCGGGAGAGGAAGGAGATTGGACGAGAAAAATTGCTTAGAGAGATGGAAATGGAAATTAGGAACAGATAAATAATGCCAGTTGTAATAATGTGTAAAATAATAATAACATAATATTTAAACTGGCAGAGTTAAGGCCATAAGACTATCTTGAAATCAAACAGTGAAATAAAATAGCCTATAGGCTACATAAAAACATTTATGTAGGCCTACTAAATTTGACTCCCTAACTAATATTGAACACAATCAATCAAGAGTGACCCTTCAGCCTTGGCAGGATCCTGAATTTCGATCGCCATGTCTCTCTGCCATTCCATTGATCTTCTCCAATTGCCCTCTCGAGCATAGCCATTCTAATTCAGTCTCACCATTGCGATTCAGGTTTTCCTCTTCTCCTCCTTTGTCTTGGATTATAATACAAATATCTTTTTGACCATCTTTCCTGGCCCTTTCTTTTCACGTAAACATATTATAATAATTTCTGTGCGGCCATGAACCTAACGGTTCGATAGTGACAGTGAGTTAGTTACTATCCAAGTTATAAATACATGTATAAACAATTTTAAATGTGTCAAGAAACTTACGATATTATAATAAAAATTACATTACATAGGGTTTCAAAAATTATGTCAATTTTATCTTTTAACAGGCTACTGACCAAATGCATGTCTATTATGCATTACAGGGACTCTTGTAGCCCCAACTCATTTCAAAGAACGTTAAACTGAAAATATATAAAACAGTTATTCTCCCAGTTATATTATATGGATGCGAAACATTGACTCTTACTTTAAGGGAGGAAAGAAGATTAGGCTTACGAGAATTTTAGAATAGAGTTCTTAGGAAAAGTTTTGGACCAAAAAGAGGTGAGTAGTCAGATGAATGAAGAAAACTACATAATAGTGAGTTACAAGATATGTATAGGAAGCCAGATATAATAACAGTTAAATCTCGTAGACTGTGATGGGTAGGATTTGTCACACGTATGGGGGATGAATGAGGTAAGCTTCTTGTATGAAAACCAGAGGGAAAATGCCCAGTTGGTAGACCAAAAATTAGGAGAGAGAATAACAGTATCCATGGTTTGAGGGAAGTAGATTATACCGGGGATGACCGGAAGGCTTTAGCTCAGTTTATGTCCGCGCGGCCATGAACCTACGTGTTCGATAGAGCCAGTTAACAGGCTACTGACCGACAGCGAACTCCAAGTTAGAAAAACGAAATGTTCTATGATACAAGTTTAATAGACCTTTTCATTAACCTAGTGTTGACGTCATGATTAGACTAATGGATAAATTGGGAAACCGAGTTGACAGACATCTGGGATTACTTTAATTTTTTAAGTAGATATTCTACGTATAATTATTCTTAACATAAAAATCCTTCAACTACTTTTAAAATTTGTTAAATTTTATAAATAGTTCAAAGGAATATTTTTAAATTGCATAATATATGTGAACAATATAATCTCAAAATATTCATAGAAAAAACTAAGGTAATGGCATTCCATGGGAAAAATCAAATCAGATCCAAAATAGTAATAGGAAACAAACTCATAGAACAGGTGAACCATCTCAATTATCTAGGATGTGACATTTCATTTAATTATGATAATGATACAACTAATAAAATAGCAAAATTCCAAGGAATATGTGGTACGATAAAACGATCACTAAATAATAAAACAACAAGAGAGTCCCAATTGAAATTTTATAAAACATTGGCAGTACCGGTACTTCTCTACGGATCAGAAGCCTGGATACATAAAAAACAAGATCTAAGTAGGATAACGGCGGCAGAAATGAAATTTTTGAGATCTGTTAAAGGGTGCACTAAGGAAGACAATCAAGAACACAGAAATAAGACAGGAACTTGAAATATTTGCAATAACTGATAAAATAGATACATGTAGACAAAAATGGAAGCAACACATAGACAGAATGAATGAAGATAGATATCCAAAACAAATAAAATACAAACCTAAAGGCACCCGAGATGTGGGCAGACCTAGAAAGAGATGGGTTGAAGTCGGAACGGGTCAACAGGCCTAATCCATGAATGCAGATGATGATGATGATGATGATGAGGTATTTTTATGTTTATGTTTCGAATACACTATAGTAACCTACACTAAATGACAGACCATATAAATGACAGACCATATAAATGAAACGAAGATACGATAGACAGTTTTGCAATGCAACTTATCCTTACATGATTTCAAAAACTTTTTTTTATTAATGCAAGCTCTTGTTTATATACTGTATATAGGCCTTATATAACTTCCTACGTATATTGAACGAATGTGAATTGACGTACCCTTATAATACCTGATTTCCTAGTGAATTGAAGGATCTATTTCAGACACTGTCGAATAAAATGTGTATAACTTATTTTCTTAAGAAACAAACCTAAAGCTGAGTGAAGCTGTCAAAATCTGATTTGCCATAAAACGTGTGCGATCCCCTGTCGCTCTTCACCCCTCCGAGAGTTCCAGGAAGACATCCCCCCAAATTGTGTATTTGCATATGTGACGCGATACGTAAGACTAAACAATATGTACGATCTTCACTTCTACTCTGCCTACTTTGTTTTCTTAGTTCTTCAAGCTACCAGTACTAAACTGATTTATATTCGAGTAATATAATAAATAATTAGGCCAACCTCGTGGCTAGTAGGCATAACTTCTGACTCAGTTCAAGAAGTGCCGGGATCGATTCCCACTCAGACCACAGGAATTTTTCATTAAAAGAAATTATTCCTGTGGTCGCCCATGGTCTATAATTTAGGTTAAGTAAATGATTAAGACTTTCTTAGTGTTTTATCACCATTTATCACTAATCATACCACATCAAGGTAACATAACTCTGTCTTCCAGATGCTCCAATCTCAGAAGTGGATTACAATTCCGCCCATGCGAGAGAATGCTAGAATGTCGTAAGACAACCTGATGGCTGTCATGTCATGGTTTGGGCCGTTATGCGGGTCTACTTTGGGTGTCAATGGAAGGGTTCGATTCCCTGCCGAGGAGACACTTACCGCATCTCTCCAGGCTGACGGTGTGAATACAAATGATTCACCAATATATTTATTAAATTTATTTAAAAAATAATATAAGTACCATTTTATACCAGTATTACTCAATGAAAATAGACTTTTGTTTATAAAACTTCGTTAATTAGTTAAAAACATGTAGGCAATTCAAAATGTGTTCCATCTTCGGCATGTCATTTGGTACAGATATTGGCGTATACATTTTATGGCGGGTTCAATTTACTCGTATATGCCAACATCAGTACTATTAAACTCAGCTTAAAATTATTTAATAATAACGACATTAAATAAAAAATTAAAATTAAAATCATTTTTCATAAAACTAGCAAATGACGTGCCGAAGATGGAAAGTGTTCTGAAAGGCTTACATGGTTTTAATTAATTAAGTTTTTAAACAAACCCCATTTTAATTGAGGAAGACCGATATAAAAATGTACTTATATTAATACTTCAAGCAAATTTACCATAGTGCAGTTCTGGCTTCTGTAGCCGCTTTTGAGGAGTCAATGGTGTATGGTGCGGTAAGAGGGGAGGACGAGTACAGGTACTGCCAGATAAGTTTTGAAAACATAATAGTTGCTACACGTTGAATTTTCTTACCTGCTAGTTCTGTGTTAGTGAATTGTTTTGATGACTAATAAATTTGAAGTGTTCACTATAGAATAGCGTTGTTTTTGTAACTGTTAATTTTATTACGAGTATTATTATTACGATTATTATTATTATTACGGTTATTATTATTATTATTATTATTATTATTAGTAGTAGTAGTAGTAGTAGTAGTAGTAGTAGTAGTATTATTATCATTATTATTATTATCATTATTATTATTATCATTATCATTATTATCATCATCATTATCATTATTATTATCATTATCATTAACATTATTAATATTATTATTATTATTATTATTATTATTATTATTATTATTATTATTATTATTATTATTATTATTATTATTATTAAGAAGAACATGTTTTTTCCATGGCTACTAGTTCCTCTCCCACTCGGAAATGTTTCCTCCTTTGACTTCACAAGACGGCTACAGTTACCAGAACTGGACTGTACATAACCTCAATTGTGATTACAACGAATTTTAGAAATATTGATAAGTTTATTACTTAAATACTAAAATAATATACATGTTCAAGAAATAATGGAATTTTAGGGGGCTAAACTAATGTGATTTGTACTCACAACATGGCATTGCTAAAAAATAATCAATCAATCAATCGACCATTCGAATTCATTACCTCCATTGCCTTGCGGTCTTCATCTTTTTCTTCCGTTCCTGGATTATAATTGAGAGCTCTTTTGGTCATCTATCCTCTTCCATCCTTTTCATATGACCATACCATAATAATTTACTAGTTTCTATTCTCTCAGCACTTGTAAAAAATCCTTCCAGTCTTCGAATTGCTGCATTCGGCACACGTTCCAATTTAGAGATTCCGCATAGCCTACTCTTCTTAAGATATACATTTAATCTTCTTGTTAGCCCATGTTTCCCGTAACAGAGATTTAGGCGCTCTCCCCCTACAGGGAAGAATTTGAACCATACTAATATAGTTACACGTACAGATGCCACTTGAGTGGTCCGTGGTCAGCGTTCCGCCTCATAGTACCAGGACGGGAAAATTCGGCAAATTTTGCTTAGAGGTCTTTTCATTCAGGCTTAAGGATCTTTTAAGAGCCTGAAAATCTTCAGACTCGGGACCCACGGCTTAAAGACCCTCCCGGAGGACTTGATCCTTAGATTTTTCCATCCTAAAAAATCTATCCACCCTTGCCGGGTTTGAACCCGCGACCCTCGGGACCAGAGGGAATGAGCAAAACCACTAGTCCACCGCGGCCGATGATACACATTTAATAATAATTGAATAATTAATAGGTTATATACAGCAGATTATGACACGATAATTATATGATCTAGACTAATTCTTATGAAAAACTGAAAATTGAAGCTGCAGAAAGGAGAGTCTTTGGTTCGATGCACATTATTGATAATAAATAAAACATGGTCATTTGGAGTAAAATCAAACTTATCAATATAATTGAAGATGTGATCACCATCATCACTCCAGGGATTAAGCAATTGCCCGTTCCGACTTCATAATGCATCAGCCCAACGTCTTCTAGGTCTTCCAACATCACGTCTTCCTCTTGCTTGATAATTTCTTGCTAACAATGGATATCTCTCCTTACTCATTCCATCCATGTGATCAATCCATTTCTGTCTGTAATTCGTGACTTTATCCAATAAAGGCTGTACTTTCAATTCTTCTCTTATATCCTCATTTCTTATTCTATCAAGTCTTGTACATCCTTTTACTTGTCTTAGGAACCTCATCTCCACCGTCTGTATTCTATCCTTCTGTTTTTTTCACTGGAGCCCAAGTTTCACATCCATACAATATTGTGGGAACCGCCATAACATTATACATCATGCCCAGACACCGGGAGGATTGACAGATTGAAGATGTGATATATTTGATTTTAGGAGATGCAGAGAATACGTGGAAAAAATTGGATCAAGATAGACAGCCGAGGATTGCTTTATAATACAGAGCAACAAGGAGGAGATCAAGAGGAAGGCCATGGGGAAGATGTGGAACGATGATTTTGAGACCAGTACAAACTACCTAATCCGTGGAGTCAAGAAGAAAAAGAAGTCATAAAAATCTCCCGCTTTTTATTCTTGAACTAGTCATTCTCATTCCCTACTCAATACAAACTGGAAACAAGTGATAATGCACCTATCGCGATCTCTACTATAAACATACCATTCTATTATGTTACAATAACGTATTTGCTGATTTAAAGACTACGAACTTATACAATTGCATTCAATTACAGAATCAGTGAAGCTTTTATAAGTATATTTTAAGGAAATTTGTTAATATTTCGCTAAACTCAACGCTATGACTTCTTATTTCTTGGCAGGCAGCTCTTATAGTTCAGATACCATCTTCTCAACAATGCTACCTAATTTTCTCTCTCCTCCACCTTCTTCCTCCATCATTTAACTTTTTTTTAAGCTAGGCCTATCTAGATAATTTTCCCCGATCCAGTAACCTCAGTCTAGGTCATCCTCCATCTCATTTACCTTAAATAATTTTAACATATCTACAACAATCCATCCTAATTACGTATCCATCCATTCAATCACTTTATGTTATATTACAGTTACAATATTGATTCGTATATAGCCTACAGTTGAACATTTTCTGCGTAATCGCATATTTCCATCATTCCTGATATTTAACGGGTTCATCGCTTAATATCATTCCAATGTTATAACACAGTCATGCACAAGTAGGCTAATCCAAAGATTTGCATGTCATTATGACGGGTTTTACGTATTAAATTAATATCTGACTTTTATCTGGACCATATGTTTGCTTTGCAGGAATTTAATACGAAGTATGATACATGTAAAACACTGAATAATAATAATAATAATAATAATAATAATAATAATAATAATAATAATAATAATAATAATAATAATAATAATAAAAATGCAATATAGCCTATAAAATGTGATAAAATGAAAATGAGAGTACAGGAATATAAACATGTATTACTTATTATTAGTCTTATGATGATTATTTTATGTTCACTTGTAAAAGTTTGTCCAGGCGCTAAAAGATGGCAGCCCCATCGATGATGTACATTCTTACAGCAACGAGTTAGAAGGAATAACTCGTATGCTTCCAAGTCTGATAGGCCTACAAGATATAGTTGGACAGATTAGATTCATGTATCTAACTAAAATTAAATTAAACGAGTTTTCTACTCATTATTAGTAAAGAAAGAAACACAATTAAAATTAAATAACATACTGGAAAGGCCTATTCTCATTTCCAGCAATGAAGTAGCCTATAGACTATGCAAAAGTATAAATAAGGATAGGCCTAACAGCTAGTGAGAAGACGTTTGTGTGTCGAACTCAGGATTCACCAAATAGAATAGGAAAACCAATGAATATTATATTGGATCAACTATCTGTAACACCAGTCTTAAACAACATGCAGAGAAATTGGCATGGTTAGCTTAATATAATGGCTACAACAATTAACCTCCCTAGAGTAGGCCTAAGTTAAATAATATTTATTGGCTTTTTTTCACCATCTCTTCATTTTTTAGTTTATAATTTTATCTATTCTTGATTTTCTTGAAGTAGGTCCTAATTGAAGAACGAAAATTGAGATGGTTAGGACACGATAAAAGAATGAAAGAAGATAGAATTCCAAAAATTATTTTGGAATGGAATGCTCAAGGCAGAAAGAGAAAAAGAAAACCACAGGAACAATAGATGGATGGGTTTAGTAGTAAGAATAGAATAGAATCGACGGAAAGATGCGCAAGACAGGAATTTTTGAAATAATAAATTACATTAGATCGAAGGAAAACTATTGTAGTGTAGAAAAAATTCCTCATTAAAATAGGTCTATTACTTGTAAAATCAATAAAATAAATAAATACAATACATTTTAAGTTAACTGATTACAGAATCAATACTTTTAAAATTCACGGAAAACCATCGATGACAATACTGATTAAAGAACTAAAATTCGTACCTGTTTTATCAGACGTTCTCAACTACTGTAGAAAGAATTTCTGCTTATAAAACATGTTAAATGTTTGGCGACATTTTATATATAGAACTTTGTTTTAGTTGAGGACGACTGATACAACAGGAAGGAATTTTATAATATTAATATTTTTATCCGACTAGGCCTACAGTCTGTGGAAGTTGGCCATTCTTAAAAATAAATAATAGTTTAAAAAACTAAAACAACACGCTTTATTAGAATACCGAACTAAAACGTGAAAAATAATTTTAATTTCCAACACGCTTGGGATAAAATTAAAGTGTCAACAAAAAAATCATCTCCAACACATCTAGAATAGAACTAGAGTTATCTACAAAAAAAATAATTTACCATCAAAAGCGTGGGGTGCTCTTTATCAATTAATATATTTGATAATAAACAGATAGGCCTATTGGTAAAAGTAAAGTCTCTAAGAAGAAGCGCAAAAACCATAAAAAGCACCCCACGCTTTTGATGTTTTTTTTTGTAGATAACTCTAGTTTTATTCTAGATGTGTTGGAGATTAATTTTTTGTTGACCACTTTAATTTTATCTCAAGCGTGATGGAAATTAATATTATTTTTCATTTTTTAGTTCGGTTTTCTAATAAAGCGTGTTGTTTTAGTTTTTTTTAACTATTATTTATATAAATAGAAGTTTGTTTTAGTTGAGGATGATTGATACAACGGGTAAGAATTTTATAATATTAATATTTTATATGACTAGGCCTACAGTCAGTAGAAGTTGGCCATTCTTAAAAAAAACAGTTTGTACTGATCTGAGAAATTTGTTGACGAGATGAGGGAAATTGGACAACAAAAAGATCCGAAAAATCGTTACGCTGTACAAGAGTTAAATTTGCATGTAGGCCCTACGCATAAGTTCTATTCAAGGTGACTGTGGTAAAACCTTTTCATAGATCACATGCAAATGAGAACGAGGAGGGCTTTTATAGAGAAACGCAAAGGGTTGAGTTTTTATCCTTTAGATTTAAGGTAGGTCTCACCAGGTAGGGGAAGGTCACCTCTTTTTATATTTAAGTCATTAACATATCCTGAATATGCAAAGTACCATATTTCTTATTGTATATTTTGAATGAATGTTTCACAAATGGACCACGCCAGTTGTGCTTCCGTATTCAACCTTTTCAGACGTACCAGTAATCGAATTAGGCCTATAAGATCCCTCCAACTTCAAATATTATACACAATCGTTATTTGACCAAATTAAGATTACTAAACACTCATAAAGATGTAAAAGAAATTTAAATATTGATTTATCAATGGGTTTCAGGATCCTTTCTCATGAAATATTTAAATTGTCTATGTACATGGATTATCAAATTACAACATTTCTCTAATTTTTAATCTTCAATATTAATCCAATCGTTCTTTGGCGATATTAATATTGTTTAACATTCATAAAAGTCCAAATGAAATTTAAAGAATTACCTAAGTGGTGTTTAAATTTGGTTTTCCACGAAATATTTAAATTGACTATAGACATGAAGGAAAGGCACTAATCTAACATAATATTTGCAATAGTGAAGATCAGATGCAATTAATTGAAGGGTCCAGGGGGAAAACGATGAATGTCACATTAAACTCAAACTGAGATAAATGAATTTTAAGTTTTGAAACGCTAGGCCTATATCATTTCCCTGTACACATTATTTTCAAAGCCTTATAAAACGTAACCCATAGCTTCTTTAAACAGTTTTCGCTTTTTAAATGTTACTAGGGAACAGTACAAACACTAAGAATATGAAACCTCAGTTTTTGTGATTTTGTGACTTTGATCGTTTTTCCCCTGGACCTTTCAATTGTAACAAAAGAGGACTAGACTCATAGAATTCTGAAATATTAGTGAGGTATTAGGTATCATTAACGTATGTGGATGTGAAACCAGCTGCTGGTAGGCCAAGAACCTTCTAGGCCAATCAGTTGCATTTTTTTACATAAGTTATAAGAACATTTAAATATAATACCATTACCATTAGAACGAGAATGTTAATGTGAAACATAGGCTATATGTAAGTGTAAAAGTTTTAATCAGAAGACTAAATTATGTTCGTTATTTTAAGCAGTGGTTACAGAAAACTCATCAGACAAATAGATGTGTTCAACTTTGTGGAATAATTACTTAAAAGGGATAAAGATAATGCGAGAATTGTCAATCTGTGAAATTGAGTTTAGAAAAAAATGTATATTTAGTAGCTAACTGGCATAGGCACAACTGGTTAACAGTCAGTTAAACCTCACACACAGTGTTTGCTAGTGTTTGACAGCTTTTCCATTTCCTCTTCACAATTCTGACACACTGCAAACTAAACTATCATTTTTATTTCGATTTTTCTCTCTTTTTCTTTTTTTCCTACGTGCAGAAAAGAGAAGGCAGATCCTGTCGATGTTGACGAGACAGACCTAGTTCCGCCATGATGGAACATGCGCTGTAAGACCAAATAAAAAAACCGAAAGAGAGAGACAGACAAACCGTGGGTGGAGTGCCAGAAGGGGCTAGAGGGGGACATGTGAAGGGAGGGGAAAATAAAGATGGAAGAGTCGTACGAAGGGAGGTGGGGGTAGCTACAGGAAGAAGCAAAGAGCTTTAAGCGAAACGGTTCCCTGTTTCCTTTTTCCACATCTCTTTTTTTCATCCTCTTTCTCCTCCTTGGTAAAAAAAAATTCTCGCTGGGTTTCCTTCGATCCAGCGACTTTCTTTCCACATATCCTCGAATTCATCCCCTTCCTCCACATGTTCTATTCCATCTCCCTTCATTCATTTTTTGACAGTTGCTTTTTTATCAAGAATTTTTCATATCTACTGCCATTACTGTTATGCATTACAAGAGAATGCTACGCTATGCCGCATGAAAAGTGGATCATGTCATAGAAGTGGAAAAGAAACTCGACTACGCACACGCATAAGACGAAGAAGGTGGGAAAAAAAGAGGAAAAGACGCCGAGCGTCGCGAAGCGTCCTTCTTGTGTTGTAGTTGTGTTATTTCTATCGGCGACTTGTTCCACGCAAGACTTCTCTCGCTACGGAGACAAGGAAATTCCGCGGGGGACCTTCCGGGATTCGAGGCAAGTTACTCCTATCCACAAATACACTTATTTCCTTATCGCAATACCTCCATTATATATTTATTTACATGACATCTAATTGTTATATTAGTGTTTATTTATTTATTTACTTTAAACTGTTTTCATTATCGAATTTCATTTGTTTTTCATCGTGATTTGATTAATTTTAACGTCATTAGAATGAAAGACAAAGTGAGCTGTGTCAGTGGAATACGATCCTGCTATAGCGATTTCAGTGAATTGTTTATTTTACTATAGAGAGAATAAGCTCCAACTCTTACTCCACTTTTTCATTATTGGAAATATTGGTTTCAAATTCAGTTTAATAAACTATTCCTATAAAGATGTAATTTAAGTAATTTTAAATGTAAAATTTAAACATTTTGAATTAAAATCATAAAATTAATACCGTCTTCCTCAACTTAGTTCTCTAAAAAAATTGCAGGGCTTTCGAAATTAGATTCTTGATCATCAGCAACGCCAAAAAATGTAAATTAACATTACGATATTTTTATTCTTGTATAATTTCTACTATTTCGTTTACCTTAATTTAGAGTAATCTTCTCAGTGACAAAGAAGGTTATAATAATTTGAAATCACATATAGAAAAATTGTTTTACTTTGAAATAAAAGTTTTAAAATAAATTAAACTACATTCAAGTCATTTAATATGCAATATGCTGTATTCTGCTCCATTTTTACTTAATCTACTTTTGTAATTAATAATATAAAACTGTGTTTTTAAATATAATATTTCTAAAATAAGGTTACAATATTTTTACAATAATGTATAATTTATTTTATGAGATGTGATTTTAAATTACAAATATCTGGACTTTTGTCTACAATTTTTCTTAATAAATTTTTAAGTAGGCTCAATAAATATCTTTCTCCCCTTACTTATTTTTTAGGTTATATGCCAACAATATTTAGAGTCTACTATAGGGCCTAATAATAATAATAATAATAATAATAATAATAATAATAATAATAATAATAATAAAAATTTTATATTTCAGAAAAATAAAAAAGTGTTGATCTTATATAGGCCTAATAGAGAAGTGAACTTTTTCATTAGATAAGTGAAAACATGAAATAAAAATACACTTTTCAGTAGGTCGATTTATTTTTATATCAATATTTCTATAAATAGAAAGTAGCCTAATTGCAAAGCAATTTAGTTACACGCCATCTTACGTGCTGGCTACGAAACAATTAACAAAACTTCCTGTGATACGTCACGAAAAAAAAAGTTGTTATTGCCATGCTTAATCTTCATCATAAACTTAAACGACAAAATTATAATCTATTTATCCTAATAGGCCCTATTTTATAAAATTCTATATTATTTATACTAGAATGTTTTTGTTAACAAGCTATTTTTGTGCAGGCCTATATTAAAATTCTAGGCAATAATTTTGGGGTAGGCCTATTTAGAGATTGTATTAAACTTTACTTGCTTTCTGATTTTTAACTTACTAGCAAAATATGATTATTTTAAGTTTTCATTGATTTAAAATAGACCTAAAAAGATATTTAAATATATAGGTCTGCGTAATAATGATAATGATGATAATAATGATAATAATAACAATAATAACAGTAATAATAACATTTTAGAATGTTTTAATATATATATATATATATATTAGTTTAAGTTAATTTGATGAAATCACTTAACATGAAAGAAGAATTTAATTGATATTAGGTTTATTGGAAATTTATAAAGGATTTTAACAAAGTGACAAAAGGAAAATCTAACAAAAACTTGCTTTAATAAAAGTAATTTCAAGAATAAATATTTTAGTTCCATACGATATTAAGTCCTCTCCCCCAATTTTGAATAACAATAAAACCAAGTCTTTCGATAATATTTTACAAAGTGTTCAACAGAGCAAAACAAGTTCCAAAGTACATTTTCACAATTAATTCTTTAAAAACATAAATCGATACAACAGTCATTTGTTAGCTAAGTAAATTTCCACTCCTACGTTTGAATTCTATTCATGAATCCTTTTATTTTCCCCTGACTTAAATGTGGCGTTTTAATCTCTCATACACTCTTCATACTTGGACAAAAAGTGATGACATCGCCTCTTCCATGTTAATGACAGTTACATCACCTTTATGTACTCACTTAGCCTATATCACATCTCTATTTTAAATTCCATTTCAGATTATTATTACACATTTTATTTAACTCTATTATAAGATTGCTCTTACAAATTACGATATTGGCCTTTGTAATATATTATCTATAACACGGCTATTGTTTTGTGACTCTGTTGGTATTTCTGATAATTCTTCATTATCTCCAACGGTTTAAGTAAGCTCCACTCTATTATATCATGGTTTTTGCATTTAACAAAAATTATAGATATTAATTATAAATATATGACTGACAAATAGATTTTATAATTAGCATAAATAACATATGTCACATATTTGAAATTTAAATCATATTCACAACTTCAATACAAAACTGTAATAAACATTTCGTTGAAAATTATTTATTTTACAGGTTTTAAATTTAAGGAAAATGTGAACTTACAAGTTACACTAGAATATTATGACTGTTATTAACTTTGCAAACAGTGAATTAGTATTCATTCGTGTTCTACTACCTCATCTAATTGAATTTTGATAAACTGATTTTTTTTAAATTTACAACTAATTAAGTTAGCCTATTTAATAGAAACATATTTTATTATTATTTTATCTACTGTTGTTTATTAAGAAATAGAATGCTTAGGCCTATTACATTTATTTTTCATTCTCATTTATTGAAGTAAAAATCTTAACAAAGAAACATTTATTAATGTCATACATTAAATTTATCATTTAATCTAATAAACGACGATTCTATTATAAAATAAGTGATTAAAGGAACTGTTTTCAATCACTGGATAATGGTTAAATATGACACATAATAGGCTAGTTTTTAATTCAAACGTTAAATCTGCAATATTTGATTTATTTATGTAAGAATATTTTTCCAAACATAACTCTATATTTTTACATATATTTATTTTATTTTATCTCTATATTTTGTGTATTTACAGAATTTATTTTAATAAATATTTCAATTTAATTTATTATTATTTTATTTGTTCCTTTACATTCCTTATAAGAATATACTTTGGAACCTTCATTACATTCCTTTTTAAGTATTTCCTAAGATGTCCTCAGAAAATCGTTGAAAACGATATTTAACGCGACAACAACGCTACGAAGACAACAACAAAGAATCGAACTGTGAATCTGACATCGAGATCTGCAAGGTCATGTCATCAGACGGTAAGTACAATGCAACCAAATTCATGTTTTATTGTGAAAACGTGTAAATTATACATCTACATCATAAGAGAAAAAAATGTGTTAGTGGTCTGCTATAAATACTACAAGCAAACATGGGAATTCGGATATAGTGTAAGGTCCCTATGGATTCCTTACGTTTTCCCTAGATCAAGAGCCAGATAATAAATTGCTATACCACTAAATTTTAAATTATTATGTATGGGTTAATTATGTATAGACCTAAATGCAATTATATTTACTTAAAATTATGAAATTAACCTATATTCGATCCAATTTGCTTAGGCCTAAGTAATTTTCGCATTTCTTAAAATAAAATTACCGCGTTGGAATATAGTATAGGCCTTTAACTTAACAATATCCATTAGCTATTTAAAGGTATGTTTATTGGTTAAAATAAAATAATTTTTTTCTACAAAAATAAATACTAACTGCACTAATAATTTTCTTGCACATTTCAAATTTCGTAAAAAAATAATAGACCAGCTAGTTCCAGCTATTTATTTCCAGTTACTTTAGTTTCACGTTTTTACAAATGATAGTGCACAGAGCTAACGTAAACATTTTGTAACATGTCTGGAAGGATCTGATATATTCTGGGATGTACTTTTTAAATTAAAGATACAATCTAACAATAACATATTAAATCTTAGTCTAAGAAGATGTAGGGAAATACATAAAAAATGAAGAATTTTGTTTATAAATTTCCCCAAAAATTAATTTTCCGCTGTTGTCTAGCCCTAACTACACTAACATGTTAAGCATATTAAACTCTATGTAGCTCTACATGAAATAGTCATTTCACTTTGTAACATATAGGTCTAGATATAAAACAAAAGTAATGAACTTGGATTGTTAAATACATTTAGACAAGAATGTAAGTAGACTACATTAATTTCAATATTTTATCAGGACATTTTATATAACAAATTAAAAAAAGTTATGTTCATCATTTACTTTAATATGGTTAGAGATAAACTCATGTAGGTCTATTATAAAGATTAAAAAAACTCAATGGCGCGATAGGCCTAGAAGATCTTTGTCCTACCAGCTAATTTCACATCTACTCGTGCCTCCCAATCGCAGAGGTGAGCTATCATCCAGCCACTATAGAGATGACATTTAGTCAGGAAGTCGGATCCCACAGCCGTTAGAGTTGGTTTTTTTCAACAAGCAGCCGTTACTTATCATAGCTACACAAATTCCTCAGGATTCTGGATGGGATCCGCTCCCTCGCACTAGTCCTAAATTCTATGAGAACATTTCTTTTCCGAACCAGTTCTCTGACAAAGCAGGGTATAGGCATATTAGACATTATATATACAAAACTCCATGGAGCGTTGACCTACCAACCGACTGCTGGATTCACATCCACATACCATATGTTAATAACAGAAAAGGACTCTCTCAGACAGATGTGGTCAGCACATCGGCCCCCCAGCAATAATAGATAGTTTTCTCAACTTGTAATTATAAATATGTCAATAAAACTTTACACGGAAGGCTGTTCAATAGAGCACGTGTTTGATTTAGGACACACTAATAAAAAAATATTTGCAACCCAAGTATTCTATACAGATTTAGAACTACTGATAGCTTCTATAAGACTAAAATATAATCATACATTTAGTGGAAATATTTTTAATGCTCAAATACGCCTAAATAGGCCTACTTTATTCATCAAATTTTGAATGATATGTTACAGGTCGTCCTTCCAACGTTGTTTAATTTAGTACTAGAGAAAATTGAGAATGAAACTTATAAATTTACTTCTTACCATTGCATATTTTAAAAATATCGATTTAACATGTCCATATATATATGCCAATATTATTTTTTTAAAGTTATAAAACGGTGCTAATTTTTTAGACAAGTATTTGTCAAAGCACAACTGGCAATGAAAATATTCTATAGTTTCTAGAAACAAAATCTACTGCTCCTTGTTAAACTGATCATGTTATCAGATATACAGGGAACTTGACTAGTCTACAATATTTTTTTTATTGTACTCTTTGATATTACCAACCACGTTATATATCTTTACCTAATCACGATAAATGCACTACATTATATAACAGAGCAGGCTTACAAGATATTGAATATATATATATATATATATATATAACTCCGAAAAAAATAAATACTACAATATTTTTATAACATTCACATTAGTATTATTTTGTATCCTGTGATTAGCATTTCATAGTAAAATAAACAAAATACTCCTAATTAAATTAGGCATTTTACACGAGTATTACATTCTTCATTTAAACATAACAATTAAAAGCAAAAAATAGAATACAGTAAATACAGTGTACATTACATACATGTATAATTAAAATACATAATTTTAATTTGATCAGTGCAAATTGGAATTTGTTACATCTTTATCTCAATTAACCGATTTGTATAAAGCAGTAATAAAAAACGTTTTATAAGAGTAATTTTTAAATGGTATTTTAACATTTATAAATCTGAAACATTTAAAAAAGTATTTTAGCTATTTTAATAATAATAATAATAATAAATATAATAATAAATATAATAATTAATATAATAATTAATATAATAATAAATATAATAATTAATATAATAATATAATAATAATAATAATAATAATAATAATAATAATAATAATAATAATAATAATAATAAGGGTTTTATTTAAACTGGCATAGTTACGGCTATGAGACTATTTTTCCCTAAACCAGTAAAATAATGTACACACAAAAAAGTATGTTTCTGCACTTTAATTATATCCCAAACAAATTCTAAATACTAACATAAAATATATTTTAGAGTATTGGTTTTAATTACTACAATCGTTATAAATACACATGTACAGTATAACTTGTAATTTATCAAATAACTCATGGAACTATTGCAATTTTTGTAGATTATCGCAATGCTGTCAGGTATGTGAAGTTCGGTGTTCTACTACGCCCTACATATCTTGAATCAGCTGTAGTCATTATTCAATCATAGTTATTTGCGATTATTAGAACATACTAATCGCAATTGTATCTCAGTGCCACGATATATATATATATATATATATCGTTATTTCAACAAAAAAAGCAGTAATATGCATACAGATACTTTTTCTTTATTCAGAAGAACATTCTCGGCTAATATTTGATCCTGAATTCGTGGGTTTATTGTCGCCTATTTTTGCTACGAAATTAAGCCTAAAGCCTATTTCCAGAAATAGGACTATACTTACCATAAGCGAGTTACTTATCGAGCATTAATGTGATATGGAAAAGATAGTTTCTAATCGAAGGAAGTCACGTTCTCGAATAGCCTATTCCTAACCTAAAAATTCAGTCCAAAAGACAAAAGTGCTAGATCACTAAGATTAACAAATTTTTACTTGAATTTTAGTAAAGCGTTGAAAGGTATATGCATAGGCCTATAGCCTCGGCAACTAAGTATGAATCTTAGAGGTGCGATCCTGGCTATATTTAGGCTATTTACAAATGCTCAAATATTAAATGTATTATGTATAACTTTCCTCGTTAGAGGATTGCCTCAAGGACAAAGTGATACAGGCAATTGATTTTTGAAATTGATGAAATACATTTTGTAAATACATTTAAAAATTTCAAATTGTAATTGAAGTATACATACTATAAAGTAGACATTTTGTAAAGATGGTTTCTTAAAATTGAAATTGATCCTCTAATGGCAGCGATGGCAATTTTAGAAAGATACACCCTGTCCAAATCTAAGGAATTCCAAAATTTAGCTATGAATGCTGGTATAGTACCTCTTGCCCCGATCATCAATCCTGTGACGGTTATACTATCTAATTGGTATTTATCTTTGCAATGGTCAATTGTTGGCTCATATATGGCTTTCTTTTCATATTCGACTTGCTCAGGTTGGCCACTATGAGTCTCAAAACGGATTGTGGGATCTATATTGTCTACATACAATAATATATATTCGTCTGTTACTTCCATTAGTGGCCACACCATCAACTTCCTCATAAATTGTGTGTCCATAATCTCGCAAGGCTTCTGCCATCATATTTCGAATAGTGTGGTGCCGAATGTTTCTCAGTGATTCTCCAAACGGACAAGCCTATACTTTATAGGTTAATAACGTCATCAAATGCCACTAATAAAACACTGTGCTACAAAATTTAGCCGGAAGTTGGGTTCAATCATTTAAATATTTAGGCCTATGTCACATGTTGTCTTATGGCATGTCTGGCATCTCCTGGAATTGGCGGAATTGAAACCCACTTCTGAAGGCGAAGTTACGTTGACTCATATTATATGATAGGTCATAGGCCTATATGCAATATCCAGAGAATGGATAATAGTGAAACGGTTAAAAAAATAATGATGGACCATCTAGATGGAAGAACAAATGTTGAAAGACATAAAGCTAGGTGGATGAATGGAGTTTTGAAAGATATCCAAAGACTTAAAATCCAAAATTGGTGGACAGTCGCTAGGAATAGAGAGGTCTGGAGGAGAGTTCTTAGGGATACTGTGATTCGATCCGGCTTGTTATGCCAAACATGGTGATGATGATAGGCCTGTATGATAATGAAGTACCAGGAGAGTCCAAGAACCTAAATGTAAACTAAACTTTAGCCAGAAGCTCTAACCACACCATTGGTCATTTAAATAAAAACTAATAATAATCTATGTGGTTCTTCCCTTGATTAAGGTTGCCGATCCCTGAGCTAGATGTCATTATCATAGCATGTAAGTCTGTATAGGGCCTACTTCAATATCCGTGTTCCTATCAGCAGTGTTACTGGCCTTTCTCACACGTCAAAAACGAGTCCAGTTCACTAGCATTAACCTAAATATTCCTATATTGAAATTTGCCTTCTGTAACACGCGTCCACTTAAAAAAAGTAAGGTACTTATTAGAGTTAAAGTTTTACACGACTACAAGTTAGCAAGTTTCTGCAGGTACATTAGATGGCCAGACGATAATAGTTGACCAAGTGCAGGCCATAAAATAAAATGTAATACGTTTGTTTTTCTGTTATATTTCTAACGTGTACCAGAATTCCTATATTTTACTACCAACATAGTGTCATTCTGATCACAACACCTGTTCTACTTTCGCGAGTTGAAAATCTACATATTTCGATTATGTAAATATACAACCTATCTTTGTGATCGTTATTCTTAATATTCACCTTCTGCATTCTTCATTCCTTTTAAACAAGTTTCTAAATACTCACTCATTCAAAGTGATCAGTTCTAATAAATAATTTTTCTTATAAAAAAACGTAAGTGATTATCAATATACGCCCCTACATACAAAGTTCTCCAATCTGTGCCTCTACTTTATTTTGGACGCTCAATATATATGCAATTTGAACCCCTTTCAATAAAACACATTGTACTACATCCTCATTTTTCACAAATTAAAATTATAATCTTCCCACCTGGTTTTTACAGTAGTCTATAATAAGCGGTTTTAACATCATAATAACGGGATACATGGCAATATGTAGATGCAC
Organism: Diploptera punctata; assembly: GCA_030220185.1. Lineage (NCBI taxonomy): Eukaryota > Metazoa > Arthropoda > Insecta > Blattodea > Blaberidae > Diploptera > Diploptera punctata. The sequence continues at coordinate 798,128 of JASPKZ010005683.1, forward strand.
TTTTCTGCAGATGGCCAATTTTTCCCGACTATATATCTGGATCATGGAGCTTATACATTACGATGAACCAAATCATGGTGGTTGCTAGAGTCATTTTTAATTTCGGGTTTCATGGTAAACCCTCGCTTCTAATTGTCGAATTTGTCGGTTGATTTTTGGAGAACTTTCCTTCAGTTTTCTTTAGATATAGAAGTACTGACTCCTCGTTTTTGTACTATAATATATATCCTACTCATTATATAGTCCCATGACCCATATAATTGTCCCATGTTCCCAATATCGCCTATCACTGTGTTTCGTATAAGAATGCAGCTACTTACCACTTTTCAGAACTTGTAAGACCGTTAAGCAACTGTTGTGTGTTAACTTCGTTCTAGACGGTGACATGCGAATTACCTTTAAACACACCCGCTGAATAATAATTCACTTTCTAAGAATTTATTATCATGGGAGGAGAAAGAATGAAGCCTGTAAATGACGGGGGCGAAACGACACCGGAAGAGTGAGATAAGTTACATCACTATTGTATTACAAGTTAACACAATGAGTTTGGTTTTCAAATAATATGCAGTGAGTAGTACAAATATCGGATAGGCCCCCCCTACTACGCGTACTTGCGGTATAAAATTTTTCTTATTGTTTATTTAATTTGTATCGATAACCACTGTAAAAGTCCTATTAGAGATAGTGATGGTCCCAATATCGCCAACTACATTATTTACACCTAATATCCCCGACTGCCCCAGTTGACATAGATCGTTTTCAAACGACAGACATGGTTCCAATGTGTAACAAATATTGTTAGTAGGTCTACATGAGAAATGTGAAAAAATAAAATAAAAAAATCAGAAACTTGAAAATAAACAAAAGTTTTAGCTTTTCGAAGGTATGAGCCACTAAGAGTAAAAATTCAATTGAGAATAAAATAATAGAACAGGTGAACAATATTAATTACCTGGGATAACAATGTATCATATATAAAAAGTAAAGAAGACATGTGAAAACTGAAGAGGCCTAAGTAAATTTAATTATATGTGTGGCACCATAAAACGAAGTCTCTAAGGAACTAGAAAGGTGACACTTTTAAAATTTTATAAATCAATGGCGGTTCCAACACTATTATATGTGGATCGGAAGATTGGATCTTAACCAAAAACCAAGAAAGAAGAATAGAAACGTCAGAAATGAGGTTTCTGAGGAGTGTGGCTGGCTATACAATAACAGATCGCAAACTAAATCAAACTAGGCCTATACGAAGTGAACTAAATATATTCAATCTATTAGATAGAATTGCACAATGCAGAGATCAATGGATGGACCACATCAATAGAATGGATAACAATATAAATCCAAAACAGATTCTTCGTTACAAACCACTGGGACGGAAAAATGTTGGAAGACCCAGTAAAAGATGGATAAAACTTTCTAGCATAAGATCGAAACAGACCTTGATGCTGATGATGATGACGAAAATCATAAATCCTACCTGTGGGTAATTTATTGCGGCATGTGAATTACTTTTCTATTTGAATTAAGTTTTAGGGGGTCGTAGGTTCGAACCCGAGCTGATACCATACTGCAGGAACAATCATGACAAAAATTCAGGAATTGGGAGAAATCGAACTGCTACCACACCAATCCTGTAGCTCTAAATTTGAGCCTTCATGTTATCATCTATATCGATCTACGGTCCATTGCTTGCGTGAAATTTCAAAAATATTGAGAACACTGAAGCTGGGGAAATCTTCGCATTGAAATCAGAGACTAGTACCGTCGCGGGATAATAAACCTCGCTGAACGATGGCTCAAGACCACAGAATCTAATTGTCTGTACTCTGAAGAGTAGTTTAATTTCTTTTCACAAAACATTAAAAATACACAACTTATTAGACGATATCTGCATGTTAACGATCAGTAGAAATAATAAAACATTATCATTATCTTAAACCAGTCGCATGGGCTAATGGTCAGCGTTTCTGACTATAGTTCATACGGTTTCTGGTTCGATTCCCAGTCAGACCATAAGAATTATTCCTTAAAAGAAGTTATTTCTGTGATTGTCCTGGTCTGCAATTTAGGTTAAGGACTCTACCGGCTCTTTATTATACTTATCATCCACATATCATCGGGGTAACGTAATTCCGCCTTCCAGGTGCCCCAACCTAAGAAATGGATTACAATTCCGCCAATGCCAGGAGAGAAAGCCAGAAATGTCATAAAATACCTCTAGGGATTGGAAAAAAAAGAAACTTAAACAAGAAGTAATCTTGGACTCGCTGCACATGATACAACATGGTGCTCATGAGTACTTAACTTAGCAACATGTTTCAAGAAAAAAATTATCATTGATTTTTTTGGAATAACACAACATAAAAAAATCTCCCGAAGAGCATAGAAGCCCTCTGAAGCAAACTACGAGATGTGAAGAGAAGGGTAGCCAATTGGTAGACTTTCCAAAGATCTTGGACTTAAACCAGCCACAGCTAATATCAAGATACCTAAAATTGTCCTATCTAGAGAACAAGTTCCTAGTATAGGAAATCTCGGTATTACCAAAATAGTTAAACTAGTTATTATGTTTATTCAACGACGTTCTTTAATAACTCGGATTATTAGCGTCGCAATTCAAATCTGGGATTGAAAGCGCCTACAAATTTTGCTCTGACGACTCTTTATTTCAGACTTGAGTTTCTTTCATAAGGCTAATTTCTTTAAACAAGTGCCATAGCCTTACATCTCTTCGTAAGTAGGACATATACTCAGAATCTTACGCCTTAAAAATAGATTGACCTAGGCAGAGTTTGAACCTTCGACTCTCAGAACCAGATGCGAGAATGGTAGCCAATAATCCAGAGGGAGAGGCTAATAGAATTCAATAAAGTGAATACAATTTCGCGAAATTTTAACATAGGCCTACTTACTTACTCACTGGCACTATCGAACCGCTATTGTATAAAGTCCTAACATTCCATGTTCCTAGGAACATGTCCCTGTGTTTGAGCCTTTGGCATGGGTTCCCTGAAGTAGTCCCCGCCCGGACAACCGAATGGGGGACTATTTGACCTCCGGAAAATTTTACCCCAGATGAACCCATGTCCGCATTTCTTGACGGTTGTGTTTTTACGGTGAACGATCGTCACTCTTTCGCCCAAGGTACTTTTTTCGTCTGGCTTATCCTTATCACCTTCGACCAGTCCGGCGTGGGTAACCCTATCGAAATTTTAACATAGCATTTACAAACTTTTTTTTTCTAAGGCCTATCTCGTCTATAATATGTAGATGTATCCAGTAGGCTGTGTTACTAATATTATTGAAAATATGAATAAAAAAGGAGGATATTTTGTGATATCTGGGTTTTTGAAACTTATAATATCCACAATTGTTATTCGGTTTTTTTTAAAATTGTGATATTGGAATTTATGGACGAGTAGGTTACCCAGATCGACTCCCTTGTATAAAGTACTTCAATTTCTCGATGGAATGACTGTGGACTTTATCAAAGAATTATAAATGTTTACAATAATTCCTAATAAGTTTGATCAAGTCACAATTGTTTAAATGTAAAACTATTTATATAAAATATAAACCTATTTTGTCTCGTGAGCAAATTATGATTTGTACTACAAGGTAAAGTCGGTCGCGGGTTCAAACCTGGTCGGAGTAGACTGACATTTTAGGATGGAAAAAGTCAAGGGACATATCCTCCGAGAAGGACTTTAATCCGCGAGTCCCGAGATCTTCGACCCCGAAAAAAGAACATGAAGCCTAAATTAGTGCCTCTGATCAAAATTTAACCAACCTTTCCTATCCAAGTACCAGTAATACTTTAGTTGTCTACTAAATTTCTCATTGAAGCGAAGTGCTGATCACATATCACTCATATACATATTTAGGAAAATTAGAATAACTAAATTAACTTGGTCAAGAAACTCCACCTAGGAGGGTAACCATGTCTGAAAGAAGGACGAATGAGATATATACAAATACATCTAAAAGCAAATATTTACGAAAAATATTATGCATAGAGCCAGTAAGCCTGTATGAAATGAATTATTCACCAACTCATTATATGAAGCTTTTGTTTTTGTCCTAATTTAACAATTCTTGAAAAATGTGTAGGTATAAACTTAAATATTAATTAACCTGCATAAAAAGTGTTAATAAGAAATTAATAGCCATGGTATTCATTTTTAAATATAAAAATTGTATTTAAATGTTACAATATTGTACTTAAAATCCCATATATAAATATAATCTAATTTAATTGCGTGACATAATGACAATTTGATGTTGATTATATAATTTTTACCTGGTAAATCAGTCGTCCTCAACTAAATTATTAAACTTGAAGTTATTCTAATATGGAGGCCTTTCGAAAACAGTGATTCATCTTCTGCGTTTTAACTGGAACTGTTAAAACCGTTAAAACGCAGAAGATGAAACATTGTTTTCGAAAGGCCTCCATATTAGAATAACAAAGAGGTTTAATAATTTAGTTGAGGACGACTGAGTTACCAGGTAAAAATTATATAATTAACATCTTATTACATAACCTCAACGGTGCTTCAATATGAATTTCAAAAGTGTTGATAATGACAATTTATTAAAACATGAATGCCACAACAGGACTATTTAGAAAATTTAAAGCATTATATGTCTATGTTTTGCTCATTAGAGAACTGGCATATGTACTAAGTTTGCTGTAATAGGTAATTTTTTTTTAATATATAAAATTTAGCGAATTCCGAAGGAGGTAACTGTCATGAAAACGTTTTGAAAAATGTTTCACAGATCATCACCGATCCTATAGTAGACACCGAAAATGAACATGACCAAAATTTATATACTGTATACTCGTACATGGTCAAGTTCAAATTCGGATAATTAGGTGTAAGAAATCGCTTGAAAATAAAATTTAAAAATTGCTGTAGCGATCGCAATTTTTGTGTTTCACAACGAAACTCAAAATATGCTACTAAAATGAACCGATGTAGGTATTCTACAAAAATCAACGAAATTCGAATGATAGAATTGGGGTTTACCTGAAACCCGAAATTAGAAATTGACTCCAGTAACCACCATATTTGGTTCGTCATAAAAAATACCATACAATTTATTTAACCCTTAATTGGTAATGTATTTTATAAGATACAAGCTAATACCCGGTGTGTGCTGCTACGCCTAAACAAGTGAAAATTAATGTGCTTTTTGTTTAGTTGAATAAGTAAAATGAAAAATAATTATAAATGTAGGCCCTATATCGTAATTATTTTAAGATGCCCCGTGCTGATTACCCGGTGTTGCCCAGGAATCTACTTATCTCGATATTCTTGGCATAAATTAGCTAAAAGACAAAATTCGTTATTGTGAGTTATCCGTAGAAGAATACCCGCCATGTGTTGCTATGCTTGCACAGGAATCTACGTATTTGTCCCGATCTTCTTGGCATCAATGAAAGACAAAATGCTTATTGCGAGTTATCCGTAAGAGATAAACATATGCTTCGCGGACTTTTTTTGTACAGCTTTTTGAGATATTCAGTTCTGTGTACATTAATTGTGTGTATTTGTTATGGTTTTAGGCAGCGTAAGCTATTTAAGCGTCCAAAAGCTACTTTTTTCACATTTTCCACTAAAAAAGGGCGATATTTAAGAGTATAGGAGTTGAGTATCACAACTCTCTTACAGCCTATGTTCATCCCGGAATCGCCTGAACATTTTGCAAAAAGCCCCATCATAATCGGATAAACGGTATAGCCGCGCATAAAGTACGAACAAACAAACAAACATTAATTTTTATATATTAGATATTAGTTTAGTTTATTTAATACTTTTAATAAAGTAATTAAAGATGAATCAGAAGATATAATATAAATTGGTGTCAAATTATATAATAATATGTAAATAGGTAATAACAGACACTTTTATATAAGCTGGCATGCATCAGCAATTGTTTTTCTGAAATTTAACAAAATGAGTACAATTTCCTTGAACCAGCAAAATGGGGCCATAAATTCGACTTGAGGAATTCGCTTAGTTTACGCAGTTCCTGCGTGATGGACTTATTTTTTAAATTATTTTTTATCAAGAGTTACAATAAAAATTTAATCAAAATATGAAATGAAAGTCCCTAGCTTAAACTCGGTTTCTAGATTAATTTATGTTGACTATTTAACTCATGCCCCAAATGGGAGCCAACGACCAATCACGTTTCAAGGAATTTTGTTTGATATTCTATCACAGTCGTGTTTCACCTCGATAATTATAGAATTTTGATTACCAAAATAAAGGAAGCTCCTTCTTTTTAATATTCTGAATAGGGCAGATCATTATTTTGCAGTGACCGACTATCTAACAAATACGTTGAATATAGCAAATAATGAACAGATTTCTTAGACCCACACATTTCATGATTGTGTGTTTAATAATTGTGTTTGTAGATACTGGTTTTATTTAGTTGTTCCCGAAAAAATGAATTAATAACCTATAATATACAGTTTGATGTGTTTCATTTCTTCTCCACTTGCATTCTTACTATATTGCGATCCTATTTGGCAATAAATAGTATGATCTAGTTGGAGTGATGAACAGATGAAACATAACCAAACATTTCCTATTTGTTTTCAAACATCGCCGTTTACATTAAATATATAACTATTTTAAAATAACTGTATTTAAATAATGATTTGTGAGTTAGAAGCTTAATTTTATTCGTTAAATAGTCCTAACAAATGCCACTCTTGATTTCCAAATCCTCTAGAAAAATTTGAAATCACTCGTGACAACAAATGTATCTAACAATTATTTTTATTGCAAATATATTATAGGTGAGTTTACCTATATAATATAAACATAAAGTAGTATACAAATTAAGGTGGTGTATTCATGGCGCAAGTTAAACACTGGAAACATAGCGCCTCTGACACCTCATATTGGATTCATGGTGGACGAATCGGAGCCGGTGCGGGTTTTCTTTGGAGTTGCTCCAATTATATATTTGGATGAAATTTATTCTTTTAATAATGGGATCCCGTTTCCCATGCTAAAACTTCCATTCCACCACTTTTCCAAATTCATATCATCCATTTTATTTCATCTGCCTCTGTCATGTGTGAGTGGCCTGGTTAGCCGGCATCCACGTATATCACAGACAATTTTTTAAATCGTATCTATTTTTGAAAATGTTTCAGGGCAATGATAACCAAATTATAATAACACTGTACAAAAATTAAATGAGCGTCAATTCTAATCAGAAATTTTGTAGGCGTACTATTGCCATTTTTTATTGATTGCCGAAAAATATAAAATGTATAAATGATCCAAGACTTTTGTGTTATGGACATCTCTATGTACAACTGAAAATTATATTTCAATTTTAATAACTATAAGTTTGCAATTGAAGTTTTATAAACAAAACCTATGAAAGCTTTCTAAATAGTCCAAAATGATTCATACAGAATAAAGTCGATTACGTTGTATTGGGTATCGAAATATTTCTTCAAACACACGACACTCAAATATTTTTCATACAAACCCCAACTAAATTTATTTTAAATAAAAATAAGTAATATTGAATTGAACAAAATAATATTAATTAATGTATTTATATTTGCCGTGTTTTTAAGTCGTGTGTAAATATGTTTGATATTGAAATAACTTGCAAGACTGAATGTTTCTCTAAGTCATGCGATTTGATCTCAGAACGTAATTTAAAATTCAACAGAGTTTATTTCAATTCACTCGTCCTTTTAGTAATTCAATTGTAATATTTTTTTATTCAAGGAAAACTGTATTAATATGGGGATTTGAAATTGTTAAACGTACTCATATGAGATTTTGTTAAAATATTTAATCTCAACTTTGGTAGGTCTTCGGCACTCAGGGACATGAGATCAATCCCATCAAAGAATGTGGCAAAGTTCCATGAAATAAAGTCTTTCACGTGCAACTAATTTTCTTATTATTCGTCTACACTCCAGGGATTAGGCAATACTGCGTGTTCCGACTTCAAAACATGTCTGACCATCCTTTCCTTGGTCTTCCCGGATGCCATCCGCCCTTAGAACTACAGTAGAACACTTTTTTTGGGATCCTATTTTCCGCTATTCTATCAACGTGCTGTCTCCATTTATTTCTATACTTTATATTTTTACTTCCTTTTTTATTTTTTTTATTTGAGATTTTATCTAAGAGGGTACATCCTTTTACTGTTCTTAAAAATTTAGTTTCGGCAATCTATATCATATCTTATTTTTATTAGCTTTTTACAACGTCCATGTGCAACTCATTTTATGATACGTATTTTAGATTGAATGCGGTCGAAAATTAGATAATCTATTTTGCTTATTTACATGACTTGCTTATATAATTTAAATTGCTACAAGGTTAATCACAAGATGGACTTCACATTGCCAGTTTCTGATACGAGACCAGTTACTATGAAAAGAGAGGAGTTCATAAATTGGAATTATTTTTCAATATAGGGGCCTACATGCATTGCATAACCTATCCTTTTTAACGTGCCACTTAAATATGTAATACGGAATCAATCCAAAGAAAGACGCTTCCTCAAAATAAAAGTTTTAATGGCATTGGTTGGTTGCGAACTCATGAAAATCGGACCCAAGAGCGAATGCGTTTGAGAAGTACCGTCCTTGTAGAAAGGAATCCCGTGCATTTAATTATAAAGTTAATATAAAATTATAGAATATTCACCTGAAAGGTCCGTCTCCTCAACTTAATTATCATTTAACTGTAGCGCTTTCGGGACTTGTCCCATCATCGGCAGGATTCAAAACTGGTGTTTCACTGAAGATCTGGTAGAGGGGGTTGCATGTATTGGGTTCGTTTTCGTTTATCAGGCTGTCGTTGTGAGCTGCTTTCATGATTTCCATCTCTTCGAGTACGTTTATCTTCGCTGGATTATTTTCTCTGTGCATTACTGTTAGGGTGTTTTCAATATTTAACATGCGATGTCCTTCATGGATAACGTGTTTTGCATAGCTTGATTTACCTTCTGCGTGAATGAAGTCTCGAAAATGTTCTTTGAATCTGATGTTAAAACTCCTGTTTGTCCTTCCTATATAAAATTTTTGCAGTCCTTACATGTCAGTTTATAAACTCCTTTGCTGTTGAAAATGTTATTTTCTTCAATGTTATTGTTTATTATGTTGTTTAATTTGTTATTGGTTCTGTATGCTATTTTTACGTTTTTATCGGCTTTCTTTAGTGCATTGGCTAATTTTGTCGTTTCTTTTCCTGTGTATGTAAGTGTTATCCATGTTTTCTTGTTGTTGTCAGATTCTTTTTCTAGTTTAGTAATGTTGGTTATGTTGTTCTTCCTTTTTTGTTTTTTTACGAGCTTATCTATGAATTCTTCATTATAGCCATTGGTTTTTGCCATATACTTAATGTAGTTGAGTTCTTGGATATAATTGTCTTTGCTTAATGGGAGTTTCAACATTCTACTGACTAAGCTATTAAATGTAGGCCTACTAATTTTCTGTTGAAAAGGGTGTGTAGAATTTTTGTTTATGGCCAGAGCATTGTTTGTGGGTTTCCGGTAGATACCGATTTCTAGTTTATTGTTGTGTAGATTTTTGGTTATAGACAAATCTAAGTAGTTTATGCTGTTGTTAACTTCTATTTCTTCGGTGAAAGTGATTTTTTTCATGCATGTTGTTTAAGTCTTGTAGTATTTCTTTTTCTTTTCTGTTTTCATTTTCATATATTACTAGTACATCATCGACATATCGTGTTATTAGTTTTATGTTGAATTTGTGTATTAGTTCCTCAAAATGTTTATTTTCCAGTTCTTGTAGGAAGATTTCTGCCATTATTCCAGATAACTAAACGTCCACTCTTCTACAACGCATTTGAAAATTATTGTACAATTATTAGAGTTTTTATTTTAATATTCTCTGAGCCTATATTCTCCTGTAATATATTTAAATAAATAAGTTATTAATTAAATACACTTTCATATACAATTTTAATTATCATTAAAACCCAGTGTGATTACACTATTTTAATACAACTAGAAATAATAGGTTCAATTCAACATTTTTAGGCCAAAATTCTACAGTATAAAGTACGTTTGCCGCGTGGCGGTAGACATCCTATTTTGCACGTCAGTGGCCCGGTTTCGATCCTCGGCAGAACAGAGGATTTTAAATTTCCACTTTGAGTCTGGGTGTATGGCCCTAGTTTTTTCCCGTATTTTTAGATGGCCTAGCCCTTAAATTCGTAATGTGTCCTTTTGGATACATCAGTTGGTTTAATTAATCTAATATTTTAAATAAATCAGAAGACAATGAACAAAAATAAACCCACTTAAATTTGTGTCTAATTATGTAATATGCCTAATAATAACAGTCATACAAGATACCGTTTTCACTGCGGTCCGCCACATTCAAATAACTAACAGAAGAAATTTGTGTTTTGCCAATTTAAGGGCTAGTGTAATTACACGTCCAAGAGAGCTTGACCCTGTTTACTTATCAAACTTGTTCGGTTCAAATTTCCTGCCCCTTGTCTCACTTGCCAAAACATGGAATTCCCTTCCGATCTATGTCAGAGATTGTCAATCTATAACATCCTTCAAAAACAAACTAAATAATTATTTCATAACAACCTAACTTATACATCTCACTGATAGAATTATTTCAACAATTAATACATTTAATTATTTATGAAAATAATGTTAAAATTAACAAATATTTTCATTTGCATAAAGATTGTATAACCGTAAAATTAATTTTCTATATATCATTTTTTTCTTTTGTTTTTTATATAGGCCCCTATATTAGACAGGGACGGTCTACCAACAATTTAATTTATCTTGCTAGAAATCCTTTTATTATTAGTTTTAGTCTTAATCTTAACTATCATTAACTGGTAGAATTATAGATTATAATATAATAGATATCTTATTGGCTAAATCTTCATTTAATATTTAATATTAGGGTTAATTATGATTGTTATATTCTGATGTAATATATGTTTACCTGGTGAGTGGAAGAGAAGGCCACATGACCTTAACTCCACCATGCTAAATAAATAAAGTAGACCCGCCCAGGCCATTGGCTTGTATTTCAAAGACCTTCAAAAAAAGGGGAAAGATAAAAATAGAAATTAATTAATCAGAAAACTGTTTCAATCATAATTATAATTATAAAACAAAACGAGAATAGTTTATGCGTTAGGAGAGCTTCCTACATATTTCATGTGTTTTTTTAATTTCCAATTCATGTTGCAATTCATAACACTTAAGAAAACATATGCTACAAGAAATAAAAAAGAATAAAGTTATAATGAGTTACAAGGGTTAGCTCTTTAAGTTCAAGATTGATCCCATAATTATATAAGCGTTATATAAATTCCTCAGGATGAATAAGTTTTTCCTATTTTTTTCCGAATTGCTGTAAACTAACATTTGCACTGAAATTTCCTAATTGAATATTTACGAAGAAATTAGACCATATATTAGACATATAAAAAGATCATAAATCATATATGCTTGCTTGCATAATGTTTATGCCTCTGTTGTTATTATTATTATTATTGTTATTATTGTTATTATTGTTATTATTGTTATTATTGTTATTATTATTATTATTATTATTATTATTATTATTATTACTACTATTATTATATAGTCTAACTTTCCTCATTAGAGGATTGCCTCAATGACAAAGTGATATAGACAATTTTTGAAATTGATGAAATACGTTTTGTAAATATATTAAAAATTTCAAATTTTAATTGAAATGTACATACAATAAAGTATACATTTTGTAAATATGGTTTCTTAAAATTGAAATTGATCCTCTAATGGCAGCGATAGCAATTTTAGAAAGATACACCCTGTCCAAATCTAAGGAATTCCAAAATTTAGCTAAGAATACTGGTATAGTACCTCTTGCCCCGACCATCAATCCTGTGACAGTTATACTATCTAATTGGTATTTATCTTTGTAATAATCAATTGTTGGCTCATGTATATGGCTTTCTTTTCACAGTCAACTTCCTCAGGTTGGCCACTATGAGTCTCAAAATAGGTTGTGGGATCTAATATCATACCAATTTTAGAAGATTGTCTAAATGCAATAATATCTATTCGTCTGTTATTTTCATTAGTGGCCACACCATTAACTTCTCATAAACTGTGTATCCATAATTTCGCAAGGCTTCTGCCATCACATTTCGAATAGTTTGGTGCCGAATGATTCTCAATGATTCTCCAAACGGACAAGCCCCAAGGACGTGTGTATGGGTTCCCATATCGAAAATCAATTAGGATGACTAAGTATCTATGAAAATCGATTAATTCCCAGAACAAACATCGTAAATGCAAATATTTCCTCTAAAGTAGTGGACAATTAATAAATTCGAAATAAAAGTTAGGAAATGAAATTAGTTACTTTACTATTAATAAACATTCTGCATAACGGGTTATATGAAGTAAATAATCTTTAAAAAATGATACACTTTTAATTCTAGAGACATATTTTACATATTTTGTAATTTTTGTAGCATATTACAAAACTCAAAATTACGCTGTAAATTACGTTTTGTTAAATAGGCTAAACCGAGATACTGGGCAGCATCTCTCTAATATTCACAGTTATAATCGGTTATGCTATGTAGGCTATTGAGGAATTAGAAATCCGTCATCATGAACATTTTAGGTTGATGAACTGGAAATTCAAGAATTATAATATAAAAAATAGACTATTTGTGACTTTTAGGAAACAAATGCAGATTTCATCCAACTTGGCAGAAACGTGATTAATGTTTGAAACGTATTCTTATCATTGGCACCAAACACGTGTTACGTTTGTTTTTGTACCATAAGAACCAATCAAACATTTTTGTGAAAATATTATAAAATAATATTTTACACAGGTCTCAATCGATTCTATTTTTCCATCTTTTAACAAAATATAATAAAATATATTATGGAAGAGATATTTCACATATTATTTTCACATTAATATTCATCAGATTTTTACGCTATTTCATTGACCTATTCGTAATTTTTCACCTTCCTTACAGTATGAGACAATATTGCACATTCCACACAGGAATTATCATCGTATTATATTACTCTTATTGTTTAACATTTTGGAAAAGTTGGGATGACAAGAGTGCCCGTAATTCATAATAATAATAATAATAATAATAATAATAATAATAATAATAATAATAATAGCTTTATTTTACCTGGCAGAGTTAGGCCTTAAGGCTTTGTCTACCACTGAACCAGGTTTTAAAAAATAAAAAAAATAGTCTTACATCTAAATTACAATGAACATAAACGATTACATGCTATATATACAAAATGATTATCATTAATTAAATAAAAAAATAAAACGTAGTTTTATTTGATTTTCATATTTATTATACAATTCAGTGACAGCTGTTTCGGTACACTGTACCTTCTTCAGACATGTTAAATTATGAATTGTGTTCCAACTGATCTAAGCAACAATACAACAATATTATTTAAATTTTTAAATTTAACAAAGGGGATTCATTCAAATCAAGTTGAGAATTTAACAGTTTGTTACTACTTTTAAATGTATTAATTTCTACAGCCTCCAAAAGATATAACTTCTTACCCTTATCACAAACGTGTAAAATTTCAAAATTTGAATCGAAACAATGATTAAATTGGAATAGGTGGTTAGCATATTTTGAATATTCTAAATTTCTGTTATATGCTCTCATGTGTTCCTTTATCCGAGAGATAAAAGTTCTACCAGTTTGTCCTATATAGACATTGTCACATGTGCCACGCTTCAATTTATATACACCTGATAATTATGATAATAATGATTATTATTTATAATGTATTTTGATTTACTCTAGATTTAACGAATTAAATGTAATATATACAAGATACATAAAAAAGAGAAAAATTATTAATGACACAGTATAGATTTAAATAAATAGAGAAAAATTAATTATTAGACAACAGGTAACTGTATAAGCGTGACTTAAAAGTGCCAAGTGTGCGGCAACCCCTGATATCTTGAGGAAGATATTCCAGGAGCGTGCAGAGGCTACTGTGAAGGAAGTAAAATAAGAGCAAGTGCTATGAAGAGGAATTGTGACCTAGTGTCAATATTGTAGTAAGAAGATAACTTCTCAAATCTGGACACCAGATAGCTAGGAGTTCAGAAGCTTGAAAAATAGTAAAAGAGAGTAAGACGGAGCCAAGAGAGGTTACTGAAGTGTTCGGAAATATGGTCATAACGGCGGATATTGAAAATTAATTGAACGCAAGCATTATGAACACGCTGCAGTTTCTGCGACAAGTCATAGTTTAGATCATTATATATAACGTCACAATAATAGAAGTTTAGCAACACAAGATTCTGCACAAGGATTTGTTTTAATGAAACGAGGAGAAAATTCTTTAAACGTCTAAGATAATGTAAGATGGAGAAAGTCTTTTTACATATGTGTTTCACTTGTGTTTGCCAGGTTAAATTCGCGTCTAGATGTAGTCCAAGATCTATTACTGAAGAAGAATAAGGGATAATTATATTATCTATAGTAATGTTTGGAAGTGTAGATATGTCAAATATTGTAAGCAGTATTTGTTTTCCCATTAGAATTACTTGTGACTTGTTAGGATTTAGATTTAGACCGATATTTGAAGACCAGTTAAAGATGGGTATGAGATCGTCATTCATTTTCGTCAACCTGTTATAGAGAGAATGAGGAGGTGAATGTAGGTAAATTTGGAAATCATCAGCATAGAGGTGATAACGTAGTAAGTCATTTATGTAGATTGTAAAAAGGAGAGGTCCGAGAACATTGCCCTGGGGGACTCCCACCTGCACGTTGCGCCAAGACAAAGATCTAGAGACTAGCATGCCTTTCCAGTGTTGCGCCTGAAAACGCATTCTTCCATGAAATACGTAACTTCATTTTAATGAGTTTAGTTAGGTGTTGAATGAAACATATTTAAGAGTCCTTTGCCTGAAGAAATTAATTCAATTTCCAAACACAATTCAATAGTTTTTTTTGTAAGAATAATAGTTATTGGACTGCTAATATAGAAAACATTCCTGAGTTTTAAGCATTTTCAGAAAACTCCAAATACAAGTTTAAATATTTTAAAAATAAAAAAATAATTTTCCATTGTTTATATAGAGGTCTATAATAGCAAAATTCTGCGGAATTCACTTATTTCGTATATTTTTAATTATGAGTACAAATATATGAAGTTTTATTTTATTAGAATAATTTTATTTACAATTCTACCATTTTAAATTCACTGTCTCCAGAAAAAAATCGAAATATAGAACTTAAAAATTAAGACTGCCAAGAAACAAATTAAACAAAAATCATTAGTTTCTTTTTCATGGATACCACGTCGATTCCACTGATTTTTATGATTTTTATTGCAGCATATTCTACAAAAAATTATATTACATAATGTAAATGTATTGTTTATTATTTTCGCACCATCTTGAACTCCGTAAACTTATAATTCAAATTTGTAAATCATTAGGCCTTGTAATCTTCATTTTGAGTCGTTTAAATTACTTATCAGTTCTAATGAAAAATACTTTGGGCAAGTTGCAATTACCGTTAATTATACATTTTTGAGCAGCAATGAAAATTAATTTCATTTAACGGTATATAATAATTAAAATGTGTTATTGCACAAATTAAACCATTATTATTAACAAATTGTCTTCAAATTATTTAAAACAGTTAAAGTAACGTTAGAGCTTTCATTAATCGGTGAGTTAATAAGCATTACATTACAGTACATTGCATTTTATTTTATCTTTATCGAATTTCGATTACGTTTTAGTATGAAGTATATTGCTGTTTTCATTAAACATCAAATGAATTATTAGATTACAAAGAACTTTGCTAAAAGATAAAGAGTTATGACAGCTTAAATTGAATATAATTATTTTTGGTTTTTTTCCCCGTGATTTTCATCAAATAATTCTTCACCCATGTGAATATTAATATAAATTGTATCATTATTGTCACATTTATTAATAAACAGAATGAAACAAAACAATGCCCATACACTTTCACAGGTTGTCAGGGATGTATTTTGATGGATGAAAAACTCATGGTCTCCGATGATGTATTGCAGAGTAAGTTGTTGATGTGTTAGAACGTGTTAAGATGGTTCTGATAGATTCCAAACAAATGTTAACATCACCTGAAGTAGTAGTGTATTTGATTAATTTTTATATTTTTATTTATAATCTATCAGAACTCATCTTATTTCGGACATGCTACATCTAAAAAAAGACATTAGGCCTATCATAACAGTCAGTCAACATTCTTGAACAACCTGAGAAAGTTTGTCGGTATAATTCCATTCCATTCTGCGTAAACCTATTAATAATAAAAATAGTAAAATGATCCGATATCAGAAAGTCCACCCACCACTATGGTCTAACAACGTTGCCTCTCAATGTAGTGAGCCCAGGTTCAATCCCGGTCGGGACAAGATTTTTGGCTGAGGTTTTTTGAGGTTCTTCCGCACCTATAAGGCAAATGTCAGAAACTTTATGGCCAAAATAGCCCTGAATATCATCTGTCCAACACAATCATCCAAATCATATTCGCCTTGTTTAATATGAATGTATAAGGTGATTCATGTATCTAGTCTTAAATGAACGCGTTGTTTTGGACGAGTGACTGGTATTGAGCTGATCACTCATCCAGGGAAGTCCTCCATATCCTTGAGTGGTAAAATAAAGTATATATGTGATCCAGAGTTCAAAATCTTCTCCTGAAAGGTCGGTTTCTGTAAGGTGAGTGTCATGGAGCATGTAAAAGTACTTACAAAGGGAGATGTTAAACAAGGTAAAAAGAGAGAGAGAGAAATACTAATACGATTTTATTAAAACTAAACGATAAGAAGCGTTAATTAGGATTGTTTACTGTCACTACTAACACATGATCCTGACATTAAAGTGATTCTAGTAAACTTTCTCGAATACCTTAGATCCCGAGTAATAGATTTATGATATGTAAATTAACCTAAAGCCTAAGTTAAAATACCTCTAGCCAACGTTTTTCGGGTCTTCTACCCCCAGACTTGAATTGATGTATATTATTAGGTATGTCTGAATACGAGGTCCAACATAATACAAGTACTTTTGGGTCATTGTATAGGGTCTTCTTTGTCTTTTTTTTTTTTACTTTTTTTGGCTTATTGGTCCTTTTTAAGCTTTTTTAGGTCTTAACGGCTTTTTTTAAACTTTACCTTATTTTCACTATATTTATACAAGTTGTACAATTTAAGAATCCGCAGAGTCTAGTCTCAATTTCAACCTCTTAAAAAATACTATCCACTTTTACTTTCTAAAGACTTTTCGCATTGCAAACATTTTTGTTTCGCGAGAAACTATTAAATACTTACAAAATACCCCCTTATTTTTAATCACCAGCAAATTGACCGCTTGAACTG
This sequence comes from Diploptera punctata, assembly GCA_030220185.1. Classification (NCBI taxonomy): domain Eukaryota; kingdom Metazoa; phylum Arthropoda; class Insecta; order Blattodea; family Blaberidae; genus Diploptera; species Diploptera punctata. The sequence goes on from JASPKZ010005683.1 coordinate 815,588, forward strand.
TTGTATTTCGATTCAAATTTTATAATAAGTTGCTACTTTGTGAAAATTACGAGCACAGGCTAAAGCAGCGAGGTTATCTTTATCCAATCATAAGCAACTGCAACTCTTTTTTACGTCCTTTTTCCAGTTTTTATATATTTTATAGGATATATTTAGGTCTATTTAAAGGTATTTTATAGGAATTTTATAGGTCCTCAAGTTCTGAGCCCTACTAATTACCTTAGTAGATAAAAAGTATCGTCAAAGAAATGTTATCTATCAATAGCAGAACACTAATCACAAGGAAGAAAAAAAAAATTAATGAATTATTCGGTTCACTAATAACAGTGGACCTATTTAGGTCCATTTAAAACACACAATTTCACGCTATATTAATCGAAGTGATCACATGAAATTCACTTGTTGATACTTTAAAAAGCACAAAGATTGTTTTATTAGTGCAATCAAGATTAGAGTTCCTTATTGTGTGATATAAGCAGTGAACTGTCTGTTGGAAAAGTTATCAAGAAATAAAAAACGAAGAAAGATTTTAAAGTGTGTGTGTGTTTTTAGATATAGGTTGTTAACCATGGAACAGCTGATCGCACTGTGAGACTGCGTAATGAAGTTGGCTCGTTCTTCTCATTATCCTCGCCTTGTGTTGGTGCAGGTCATGTAGATGACGTAAGAGAAAACGCAAAGACTCTAGAAAGAGAAAGATATAACTTTCTTAACGACTTTTCACTTTACTCTTAATGCGCCGTCGCAATGAACTCTCTCCTCTCATTAAAAAATCTTCCCTTTCTTACTCCACCCCAAACCCCCCCACTACTTTTTTTATCTTCAGAGTTTTTTTAACTCTTGTTTTTATAACTTTTATTTTTGAAGACCTTGGAAATTATACGGCGGCGCGCGACTGTTACATCGGCGTCTGAGCCACCGTTTGCCCTCATCCAAGAACAACAAACTCGCGAATGAACATATTCAGTGGTAGAGCGTGTTCGGTATGGTAGTATTCAACGTCCATCTCTGATGTCAACATTTTTTATAGATTTTCTTGGACGAACGTCAAGGATTACATAAAATTACCTTGTTTGAAGAAAGAATTAGCCTACAGATCGGTAACAATTTTCTTGGATAATCCGTAAATTTTAGAATTATTCCTTTCCAATAACTCACGCAGCAAAAATCTACTGCTACAAGAATACCTGAAAAACTTTTAGTAGTGTGGCATAAACTCCTCTCATTTCATTCTTGATGAATGTTCAAACTTAAATTCACCCATCCCGCGAAAACTAGATAAGTTAATTTTTTTTATTTTTTATTTTCTTAATGGATACTTTTCTTTATTATGGATAACATTGAAGGTATAGGCAAAGAGAACATAAAACATAGAATTGAATTGAGTTGCAAAATAATATCATCGTTAAATTCCATATGGTGGGATAAACATATTTCGAAAGACACAAAAAAATATATTGATAAAACATTGGTGGAATCTGTTGCAATGTATGGAAGTGAGGTATGGACAATCAATAAGTACTACAAGAACAGACTAATAGCTCTAGAAATGGATTATTAACGCAGAAGTGCCATAAAGTCAAAATTAGAACATGTCACAAATAAGGAATTTATAAACATAATGGAAGCAGAAGAAAGCATAATTGAAAGAATTGAGGAGAAGGAATTAAAGTGGTTAGGACATGTTTTAAGAATGGAAGATGAGCGATGGCATCCGACCAGAAAGAAGAAAAGAGGGAGGCCAAAGTTAACATGGAAGGAAATCGTGAAGACAGTAATGCAAGCTAGAGGGCTAAAAGCATCGAAGATGCCCAAGATCGTAGGCTTTGAAGGTTTGGCACGGGAAGACGGCAGCAGATGTAAAAACCGGAAGATAGAATAGAAAATGCTTTTCTTTATACAGCTTCATATGGTGACAACAAGATATGGTGACAACAAGATATGGTGATATTAGCTATAATTGACAATTTTAGTTTTGGATAAGTCTAAAATGGAAGAAATTTCACTGGAAAAAAAAATATATCGACCTATCTTGTTTGTGCCAGTTTTGAACTTATCTGTTTTTACCAGGGATGAGTCAATTGTGGATTTCATTAAAAAAAATAATAATTACAATGGATTGGACATGTAAAAAGAATGACAGAAGACAGATTCCCAAGAAAAATACTAGAATGTGTGTCATTTGGTAAAAGATGAAGACGGCCAACATGGATTGATGGTGTTTTGAATAACATGAAGGAAAAATGATTGGACGATGGAGATTAGAATGACAGAGAGATGTGGAGGAAAATTACAATAGTTTAATTGGGCGCAGTAAGATGTGAAACATACTAAATGAATACATCATAAACTCCCATGTTATAGGTTCTGATTAAATTCAATTAAATACACACTAGATAGTTATTATGTCTCTCTTATGAAATGTATGGTTGATCTCTTTATCAACTCAATAGATTAGTCCAGTTGCAAAGAGCAACATTGGAATTTGTTGCATTTTTCTGGTTTTGAAGCCACATTTAACTTTTTTTCGTTTATACTGTTTTTCCTTTTTGTTTTACATTTTTTCCTTTTTTGTTTTACCTGTTTTGTTAACTTCCTTTTATCCTCATATGGACACAAGGACAGAACACACACACCCAGACCAAGGGTGGAAATTTAAAATCTCCTACCCCGCCAGGAATCGAACCCGGGTCGCCGGAGTGGAAGGTAGGGACTCTACCGACCACGCCACGGCGACGGACTAACAATATATGCAAGTCTTTATTAATTATTTATTTTCCTAAAGTAGCGTCGGTCCTGGTGGACTAATGGTTATCATTCTCGTCTTCATTCCAAGATTCGCGAGTTTAAACTCGGGAGGGGTCGATTAATTTTTTAGGCGTAAAAATTCTTTGGAAGGAACTGAAGCCTTTGTTCCCGGGAGGTAAAAGAACCTCAAGTCTGATAAAGAACCTCACGAATAAAATTTGTCGGAACCTTCACGCCCAGATCTGAATTGGTGCGCTAATCTCCTCAACTAACTAACTCACTGGCACTATCGAACCCGTAGGTTCATGGCCGCGCGGACATAAGCTCTCCATACATCCCTATCCTGAGCCAATGCTTTCCAATCATCCCCTGTATAATCTACTTCCGTCAAATCATAGTTAATGTTATTCTCCCACCTCATCCTTGGTCTACCAACTGGGCGTTTTCCCTCTGGTTTTCCTACAAGGAGCTTCCATGCACGTCTTTCATTCCCCATTCGTGTCACGTGTCCTGCCCATCGCAGTCTACGAGACTTAACAATCTCCTTAGATGATAAAAACCGTAGATAGTATAACTCCAAAATTAGCGTTCGCCACATCAAATCTGCCTGTCATGAGTAGTATGGCCCATACAACCATTTGCGAATATGACAGTTGACTACAGACTAGCGATGTCAAAGCAAGCGTATTTGTAAGATTATGAATGAAGTCATGGGCACCAGGTGCACGATGTTAGGATAACGACGATGTAAACAATGGTTAGGATACGTAGGCATAGAAATTCAGTCGTCAATGGGATTTAAAATTAGCGGTGTACAAAAGCTAAACGGAATGTGATGTGAGTTACAGTTTAAAAAAAACAACTTTTATTTATTTTCTACGTTTTTACAAAACTAATATTTGTATAGTTTATAATGGCAGGCTAAACTAACTAACACACTGACATCAAATTAGGAGATTCAGAGCCCTGTAGACATAAGCTCTCCATACATCCCTATCCCGAGCAAATATTTTCCAGTCATTCCCTGTATAATTTATCTCCCTCAAATCAGGGTTAATATTATTTTTTCCACCTCATACTTGTCTTGTTATGTTAGACTAGGCTTTTGAATTAGTGGCATATTAATTTGTTCACAAATTAGTAATAATAATTACAGTATAGGCCTATTATAACGTAAGTGCTTTCACGTCACACTGTGTTCAACATCCAATTATATATTTTCAGGTCTCATAAATAATACTTAACGTCTTAAGTAACTCGCTCGCTCTATCGAACTCGTAGTTTCATGGCCGCTCTCCATACATCCCTATCCTGAGCTAATGTTTTCCAATCATCCCCTGTATAATCTACTTCCCTCAAATCATGGTTAATGTTATTCTCCCGCCTCATTCTTGTCTGCCAACTAGACGTTTTCTCTCTGGTTTTCGTAGAAGTTTCCATGCCCCTTTTTCATTCCCCATTCGTGCTACATGTCCTGCCCATCGCAGTCTACGCGACATAACTGTTCTTATTATATCTGGTTTCTTATAAATATGATTTAGCTCATAGTTATGAAGTCTTCTCTATTCGCCGGTCTCGTCTCATCTCTCTTTTGTCCGAAAAATCTCCTAAGAACTTTATTCTCAAATGCTCGCAATTTTTTCTCCTTCCTTACAGTAAGCGATACTTAACGTCTTAGCAGAAATCATGATTTTGAACAAAGTGCAATATATTTAGGGAAATTCTACTTTAGGAGATAGTTTTAACATTAAATTCAAATTGTGGTCAGTTAACCTAACTCGTGTTTCAATACTGAGAACAATAATGTTCGCAATTCTTTACTCAAAAATAATAATTCCTATACTACATTTAATGTATCATATATTCTCTTGCATAAACACACAGCCTGCATTTTGTACAACCTTCAAAATACAGTGTTTTGTCAATTGTACATTGGCCTCCAACTAAGCAACTAAACGAAAGCTACGGATGAACAGAGCTGAGAGCACGCCAAGTTCTCAGCGCTTGTCCGCGCCTAGGCGTCTCACTTGACATCGCTGTTCTAGACCAATGCACTTTTAATGTACAGCGATTTTTATATTTATTGACGCTGGAAGACCGTTGATGTCAGGAGCGTCGCAAAAACAAAAACGACAATTTTTATTTCAATGTTATATGTAGGCTCTTTAATGTTTTTTGTCATATGATCTTTGGGTGTAGGATACCAATAGGGTATGTGTGATTAGCGATTTTTGGGCGCCTAAACATCAAAGGGCAATAGTGTCGTTTCAATGTTATAAAAATATTTTTGCGCGATAATGCGTTTTGTCGTACTTACAGCAATGGCGATCATGATTGAAAGTTCAACTTCCCACATTTCGGGATTGCCAACCTAAATAACTATACTGTAATATTACATTTACACCCACGTGCGGGAAGCAAAACCACTGCCCTCTACGTATACTACGTACAATGTATATGCAAAAAAATATCCAAAAGGTAGTGTTGATGTGAATTACACGAAACAACTCACTGCATTTTAAATGAACTGAACTTCATTTGAAACAATATAAAACAATAAATATGATAGTTACGGTCATTTTATCAAAATTGTTCTCAAGGCCTCCTGTTGTTTCAACTAATAAACATTGCCCACACTGTTAACGTTAGTCAATTGTTTATAATGAACGCAAAATATTTCCAACAAAGATACTATTATTTATTATTCTGAGAACACCATCGCGCAAAAAATAATGTACAACGCACGTTTGTGAAGTGTTTTACAGAATCTCGGAAATTAAAAACCTCGCTATCGCTGGGTTTTTAAACATTTTTCCTCGATTCTGTAAAAACCACTTCCCAACCTCGTATCGTAATATACTATTTTCTGCTAGGAGCAGCGTGTAAGTCAGTTAACCGAAAATGTTAACAAAATTACTAATTATAACTTTACATTTGTTCTTTTTTGTCTAGCATTAAGTTATTAGATTGAATTTAAGTCGGTTGAGTATTAAGAGAGAGACGTACAGAGTAAAATTGCAATGGCAGAAAATGCAACTAAGACATTACATGGAGTAATTGGAACAAAAATATTACAAAGGAAACTAAAATGAAAATTTATAAGAGCACAATACAGAATATTTTGTCATATGGAAGTGAAACTGATCTTTCACGGAATTACAAAATAATAAAATTAGAACAGTCGAATTTGATTATTTTATAAGAAGCCTCCAAAAAACAAGACAGGATAATATAAGAAATGAATTCCTTTGGAGAGAAATGAATGTCGCCACATCTGTTGTTAAGAGGATTGAAAATCAAAATCTTAAATGGTATGGCCATGTACAAAGAATGGAAAATGAAAGATGGCCAAAAAATATATACCAGTGGTCAGCCCCTAGAATAAATAAACGTTGCAGACCAAGATGGAAATGGAAAACCTACGTCAGAACTATAATGGATGATAGGAATTTGGAAGAGGGAGATTGGAATGATAGAGATAAATGGAAACTGAAGATGGCAAACCTATAAGTGGGGGAAAGCCGAAGAAGAAGAAAGAAGTTTTAAGATACCTTGTCCCTGAAAATGGCCACCATTATATCGAGTTTCTGACCATGCCGCAACCATGTACAGTGGTTAATTGACTTATAAAAAGAGTGCGAATATGTCTGTTTGTTCTTTATGGAATCAAAAGCAACTTGACCGATTTGAGTGGATTTTTTTTTTATCATTTAGAGCATTTTTCTGGGACAGTTAACGTATATAACATATTACCCTACGTACTATAGGGTCGGAGCTAAAAAAAAATGACATCGTTCCACTAAAAAAAAAATGTGGCTTTTTGGATGCTTAAATGGCTTACACTGCCTAAACTAACAAATACAACAAATTAATGAATACAGAACTGAATATCTAAAAAAATTCTACAACAGAGTCCGCGACAGCATATGTCTATCTTTTACGGATACTCACAATTAGCAATTTTGCCTTTTAGCTCATTGATGCCAAGAAGAAAGGGATGAGTAGTTCCCGGGCATGCGTAGCAGCGCACGGCGGGTATTCTTTTATGGATAACTCACAATAACCATTTTTGTCTTTCAGCTCATTGAAGCCAAGAATATCAGGTAAGAGGATTCCCGGGCAACGCCGGATAATCAGCACGGAGTATCTAAAATAATTACGGTATAAATTTAGGCCTATAATCATTTATCTTTTTGAATATTCAACTAAACATAAAAAAACACATTTAATTTAATTAGGCGTAGCAGCTCTCGCCGGGTATTAGCTAGTAACTAACTAAATCACTGTCACTATCGAACCCGTAGTTTCATGGCCGCGCGCACGTAAGCTCTCCATATATCCCTATCCTGAGATAATGTTTTCCAATCATCCCCTGTATAATCTACTTGCGTCAAATCATAGTTAATGTTATTCTCCCACCTCATCCTTGGTCTACCAACTGGGCGTTCTCCCTCTGGTTTTTCTAAAAGAAGCTTCCATGCACGTCTTTCATTCCCCATTCGTACCACATTTCTTGCCCATCGCAGTCTACGAGACATACCTGTTCTTATTTTATCTGGCTTCCTATAAAGACCATGTAGTATTCTCCATTCACCTGTCTCTTCATCTCTCTTTGGTCCAAAATTTTCCTAAGAACTTTATTCTCAAATACTCGAAATCCCCTTTTTTTCCCTTAATGTAAGAGTCCATGTTTCGAATCCATATAATATAACTGGTAGAATAATAGTTTTATATATTTTCAGTTTAATGTTTTTTTTGAAAGGAGTTAGGAAGTCAAGAGTCTATGTAATGCATAATAATACGCATTTCCAGAATTGAGCCTATGTTTAATTTCCTTGTGCATCTCATTCCTGTTTGTGATTATTGTTCCTAGGTATTTGAATTCAGCCACTTCCTCAAAATTTCCCGCATTTGTCATTAGCTCTCCATTTCCATGATATAATGTATTTTTATGTGTGACCATATATTTAGTTTTATTGATATTTACTTCCAGTCCCAATTTCTTAGCGTTATTCAGTAGTGTGTGCGTGTTGGTCTTCAGTATCTCCTCGCTATCGGCCAATGGATCGACATCATCAGCATAAATCAACATCTTATTAATACCATTGAGTTGTAGGCCTTCTTCGGGTATTAGCTAGTGACACACAAAATTAAAATATGAAATGTATTTTTAAACTTGTGTAAAATAAGAACAAAAATGATAACTTTTATCTTTATAGACACTAGAATTTATAATCTGTAAAACCTTTTTAAGCATGTCCACATAATCTGTTTAAGTTGTCAGGTAACTGACATCTGCATCGCAAATAGTCTGAAGAGTGTTGCATCAAACAATGATTTACGTAAGCCTGGTATGCTAATGATCACACATCGCCGTTCAGAAGATTAGCGTGACTGAAATAACAGTGTCCGATTCACAATCAGGTAATAGTAAATTCGTCCTTTTTTACTTTTTTGTGATTTTCAATTACAAATCAGAGTTTTTTTTTGCGTAGTTTTGTTTGCTTTAAATGCCATGTTCTATGGCAACATCGAAATAAATGTTTAATGGAAATGCTTTAACATCAAATGAAATGCATTTTGTTTCCAACCTCTATCGCGCTCAGTTGGTAGACCAAGAATGAGGTGGGAGAATAACAATTATGATCTGAGGGATGTAGATTATACAGGGAATGATTGGAAAATACTGGCAGAAGTTTTTTTTTTAATTTTAACAACAACAATAATAATAATAATAATAATAATAATAATAATAATAATAATAATAATAATAATAATAATAATACGAACAAAGCAATGAGAGTTATAAAACACACGTCCCCTACATAAGAGACATGAGAAATCCAAGGTAAAAATAATGAAAATAAATGCACCAATCTACATGTGTGTATATGTGTATACGTTGTAGTTCTCTTGTGAGTGTATGTGTGAGATTCATGAAATGATTAGTGATAAAGTGGATCATGGTAAGGAAATTTCAACCCAATATATACTTTTCGAAAGGATGCACAAGAGCGGATAGAATAAGGAATGAAACTATACGAGAAGAATTAAATATATATAAAATTGAAGATAAAATCAGCGAAAATAATAAGAAATGGACAGAACACTTAATGAGAATGAACAACGAATGAATACCAAAAAGAACCTTCCTGTATAATCCCAGAGGAACAAGAGATGTTGGCCGACCACGTAGAAGATGGACTCCACTTTTAACTTCGCCGGAACAGGCTGCATAGCCTAAACCTTGTAGTAGAAGAAGAAGTATTTACTTTTCGAGGATTATAGATGAGGCCATTGAGCAAGTGGAGAGCTTCAAATACTGTACTTGGATTGTAGCCTACTATCAGTAGTAACATGAACTGCTGTCGAGAAATAAAGCAGAGGATAGCAATGGCTAAAGAAGCTTTTAACAAGAAGAGGAGAATTTTCTGCGGACCTTTGGCAAAAGAATTACGGAAGAGGCTATTGAAGTGCTTTGTGTGGAGTGTTGCATTGTATAGTGCAGAAACTTGGACATGACGACGGAATGAGGAAAAGCGACTGGAAGCTTTAGAGGTTTGGATATGGAGAAGGTTGGAGCGTATAAAATGGATGGACAACATAAAAAAATAAGATGTGCTAGACAGAGTGGGTGAAGGAAGAACAATGCAGGAACTCATAAAGGAGAGGAAAAGAAATTGGATTTGTCACTGGCTAAAAAAAAACTGACGGATGCCCTAGAAGGAATGGTCAACGGAAAGAAGGTTTGAGGCAGAAAAAGGCATCAGACTACAGACAATATTAAAATTAATTGTTTGTATGCGGTACAAAAAGGAAGGCTGCGTTAAGGAAAGAGTGGAGAATGCCGAGTTTGCAGTGAAAGACCTACTCTTGGGCAGAACATATGTATTTATTTACTTTTCGGTTGCGGAAAACAACAAAAATATATACTCTCATCAGATAGGTTGGCACGGGGATTTGAATTCAGAAATTCCCGAAAAGCACGTCGTAGCGCAGTTAAGGCAATAAGACACACTTTGAGAGACACGGTTAAAGTGCCCATGGAGTCATGATTTTAAAACTGGCCTAAATCTTCTGTTGACACCATGACCTTGGGGTTGACACAGCTTCTAATATAAATATCATATGTATCATATTTGAAGAGAAAAATTATACGCTCAGACCGGGACTTGAACCCGGGACCCTTGGTTCTCTAGACCAAGTGCTCTACCAACTGAGCTACCTGAGCAAGTACCGATCTAAACGCAAATCTTTCTCTATATAATTTGTAATTCCCATCCACCAAATGCTGTGAAGCCATGCTTCTATCTTGCAAATGGCGGCTCCTTTATTAAGAAGACATATTTGGGAATTATACATTACAGCCAGTACGGCTTTTTCCAAGTTTTTATTATTGATTTCGTACATCTCAATGATGGATAAATCATATTTGAAGAGAAAAATTATACGCTCAGACCGGGACTTGAACCCGGGACCCTTGGTTCTCTAGACCAAGTGCTCTACCAACTGAGCTACCTGAGCAAGTACCGATCTAAACGCAAATCTTTCTCTATATACATTGTAATTCCCATCCACCAAATGCTGTGAAGCCATGCTTATATCTTGCAAATGGCGGCTCCTTTATTAAGAAGACATATTTGGGAATTATACATTACAGCCAGTACGGCTTTTTCCAAGTTTTTATTATTGATTTCGTACATCTCAATGATGGATAAATCATATTTGAAGAGAAAAATTATACGCTCAGACCGGGACAGCATTTGGTGGATGGGAATTACAATGTATATAGAGAAAGATTTGCGTTTAGATCGGTACTTGTTCAGGTAGCTCAGTTGGTAGAGCACTTGGTCTAGAGAACCAAGGGTCCCGGGTTCAAGTCCCGGTCTGAGCGTATAATTTTTCTCTTCAAATATGATTTATCCATCATTGAGATGTACGAAATCAATAATAAAAAAAATCATATGTATGTTCTGGGAAAAAAGTCAGCCGTCAAATAGGGCTAACAACTCGGCTGACACCTAGTAGGCCTACTGAATGTCGAGGTGGACGATTTGACATTCTATTGCCACAAGGGCCTCCCAAGGTCTGCAGTGGGATCACTTTGCCTTTTTACCTGAATACGAGTCACAAACTCTAAGATTAGCTAATCTTTTGGGTAATGAGTATATTTATCATAAGTAATGCCGCGAGTGATTTCCAAATTATTGATAAATTCACGACCCACGAAGTGAGGAGTGAATTTATCTAGAGAATTTGGAAAACAAGAGTGACATTTGTTAGGACTATTTAACGAATAAAATTAAGCTGTTTACTCACAAATCACTATTTAACTAGAGTTATTTTAAAATATTTATATATTCAATGTAAACGGCGATGTTTGATAACAAATGAGAAACGATAGGTATGCTTCATCTGCTTCTTTTGTTCGTCACTTCAACCAGATCATAAAATGTATTGCTAAAGGATCGCAATGTTGTAAGAATGCACCCTAGTGGAGAAATTTATAACCAACGTAATAGGTGTTAATTAATTTCAGATGTCCTATGATGTAAATATGTCAATTATATTTTTCTGCAACGTCATTTCCTGGAAAATAATTCGTTTAAGAAAGTGCAAACAATGTTTTTTATTGTAGAATAATCAATTGTTACAAATGTTTTTATATTGTCTAATTCTGTTGACATTCATGCACTATATACATAATCTGGTAGCCGTATTTCTTAGGGGGTAGGTCACTGCAAAATAATGCTATGACCTATTCAGAATGTTAAAAAGGATGTGCTTTCTTTATTATGATAAACTTTAGTTGGTAAATTCTAGGTGAAACACGACTGTGATTGGTTGTAAATGAAAAATAATTGAAATGTGATTGGTCATTGACTCCTATTTGGGGCATGAGTTAAATGGTCAGATATATGACACGGAACATCCTATAGACCTACAACCGTCCCTTGACTATTTAATTCATGCTCTAAATGGGAGTCAATGACCAATCACGTTTCAATGAATTTTGTTTTACAACCAATCATAGTCGTGTTTCACCTCAATAATTATCGACTTTTGATTACCAAAATAAAGAAAGCTCCTCCTTCTTAATATTCTGAACAGGCCAGAGCATTATTTTGCAGTGACTGACTCTCTAACAAATACGTTGAATATAGCAAATAATGAAGAGATTCCTTCGACCTACATATTCGATAATCGTGAGTTCAATATTTGCGTTTTTAAATACAGATTTTTACTGAGGTGTTTCCGAAAGATATGAATTAATAATCTATAATTGTGATTATAATGTACAGTTTGATGTGTTTCATTTTGTCTCCACTAAGGTGTATTCTTACAATATTGCGATCCTATTTGGCAATAAATAGTATAATCAAGTTACAGTGATGAACAAATTCAATATAACCAAACATTTCTCATTTGTTTTCAAACATCGCCGTTTACATTAAATGTATAAATATTTTAAAATAACTATAGGCCAATATATAAATAACTATTTGTGAGTAAATAGATTGATTTTATTCGTTAAATAGTCCTAACAAATGCCACTCTTGATTTCCCAATCCTGTAAATAATTTAGAAATCTCTCGTGGCATTTCTTATGACTATTTAACTCATGCCCCAAATAGGAGTCAATGACCAATCACATTTCAATGATTTTTTATTCACAGTCGTGTTTCGCCTAAAATTTACCAACTAAAGTTTATCATAATAAAGAAAGCACCTCCTTTTTAACATTCTGAATAGGTCATAGCATTATTTTGCAGTGACTGACTCTCTAAGAAATACGGCTACCAGATTGTATATATAGTGCATGAATGTCAACACTTAGCGCATACGAGAGATAATATAAAAAACATTTGTATCAATTGATTATACCACAAAAAAAACACTGTTTGCTCTTTCTTAAACGAATTATTTTCCAGGAAATGACGCAGAAAAATATAATTGACATATTTATATCATAGGACATCAGAAATTAATTAATACCTATAACGTCGATTATAAATTTCTCCACTAGGGTGCATTCTTACAACATTGCGATCTTTTGGCAATAAATGATATTATGATCTGGTTGCAGTGATCGAACAAAAGAAGCAAATGAAGCGTACCAATCGTTTCTCATTTGTTTTGAAACATCGCCGTTTACATTAAATATATAAATATTTTAAAATAACTATATTTAAATAATGATTTGTGAGTATACAGCTCAATTTTATTCGTTAAATAGTCCTAACAAATGCCACTTTTGATTTCCAAATTCTCTAGATAAATTCACTCCTCACTACGTGAGTCGTGAATTTATCGATAATTTGGAAATCAAAAGTGGCATTACTTATGATAATTTGCTTCCATGTAGGACTGCAATTCATGTTCTGTGAAATATTTCATTGCGAAAAATGAAAATTGCGTCACGCAAGAACTGCGTAAGCTATGCGAATTCAGCAGGAAGTCGAATTAATAACACTATTCCGCTCGTTAAGGGAATATTTTAGTAAGTATATGGTATATACAAACTTTCATTGCAATAAAACAAAAATAGCAACCGAGAGAACGCTTAAAATATCTCCTCTAAAATTTGAGGTTAACTCCCACTCTTAATGGTCCGATTTTACTGATTAACAAACTCAATATTATTTTTCTTATTCAAATGTTACAAGCTAGTTAAGTTGCGAGAAAACAAACATGGCGACCGTTACAATTTTGAAATGTCAGTTTTCAGGTAAAAATCTCCACTTATAATGGTCGGACTTCACTTATTTTTGGAGAATCTCCATGGCGTGATAGGGCTAGGAGGCCCTTGGCTTACTAGTCTGCTACTGGCATCACGTCCACATGTGCTACTCACAGATACAGACGTTTCGTCCAGCGGCGGGTGGGGGGGGGGTGGAGGTGACATCTGTTCAACAGTTCCCATACTTACTGTAACTACCCCAAATTCCTCACGATGAAAGGTGGATGGACACCGGTTCCCCATAGTGGCCGAAATTGTAATGAGAAAAATTTCGTTCCAAACTACCGCAATTGTTCCCCATTTAGCAAATTGACCTCAAGCAGTAAGTTGTTTGAGATTAATATTCTGAAGGGTCCCGTATTCAAACCCCAGTTTCAATCAATTGAGTTTTTTTTTGCCCTTGTAAACATATACAGTGGTTAACGGACGTATGTCGCAACCCTTATATACCTACACTTTTGTCATGGGCATTTGGGTGGGTGCCTAGTAGATAGGATCGATGAAGGTTAGTAAATATGTTTCACCCCCCAAATTAATCATTTTCAAGGAAGGAGAGCAAAAGAAATTGGGACTGGAAATAAATATCAATAAAACTAGAATTATGGTCACACATAGAAATAAATACATTATACAAAGGAAATCGACAGCGAATGACAAATGAGGGAAATTTTGAGGCAATGGCTGAATTCAAATACATAAGAACAATAATCACAAATAGGAATGAGATACAAAAAGGAATTAAACATAGACTCAATTGCGTGCTATTATGCATTACAGAGACTCTTGACCTCCCAACTCCTTTCAAAAAAACGTAAAAATGAAAATATATAAAACTATTATTCTAACAGTTATATTATATGGATGCGAAACATGGACTCTTACTTTAAGGGAAGAAAGGAGATTACGAGTATTTGAGAATAAAGTTCTTAGGAAAATGTTTGGACCAAAGAGAGATGAACAGACTGGTGAATGGAGAAGACTACATGACAGTGAACTACATGGTCTTTATAGGAAGCCAGATATAATAATAACAGTTAAGTATCGTAGACTGTGATGGTCAGGACATGTGGCACGAATGGCAAATGAAAGACGTGCATGGAAGCTTCATGCAGGAAAACCAAAGGGAAAACACGGAGTTGGTAGACCAAGAATGAGGTGGGATAATAACATTAACTATGATTTGAGGGAAGTAGATTATACAGGGAATGATTGGAAAGCATTTTCTCAGGAATGTATGGAGAGATTATGTGCGCGCGACCATGAATTTACAGGTTCGATAGTACCAGTGAGTTAGTTATTAGTTGTAGTAGAAACAGTTTTATACACAGCGAAGGTTATTAGCGTCGAAATTCAAATCTAGGAGTGAAAAGGCCGACATATTTGCACAGAGGCTTCTTTTTTTTTAGGCTTGAAGTTCTTTCACATACGACAAATATGTGACACGAGATCCAAGGCTTCAATTCCCTTCTGAAGGAACCTATTCACAAGATTGTTTTTATTAGCAGCCCATCATACATATTCTAAGTTATCAAGTAGGCTTTTCTTGAGATATAAAGTACGGTTTTTGTTTGTTTGATTACTGATGAGATATATATAATATGCCATGAAAAGAAAAATAAACGTCTGAACTGGGATATGAACTCAGGACTTCTAGCTTGGTACTTTAGTGCGCTATCCAGGCAGCCTAGCACGAACATTTACTTTTCCTTTGTATATATTCTCTCGTTCATACTCCTAGACAAGTCCCTAAACCGCAGAATAAGATAAGAAGCCCTCAACTCATGCGTATTCCTGATCTTAACATATGGCTGCCAAACCTGGGCCCTAACAGAGAGGCAAAGGAGGAGCATTGAAATCTGCCAAAGGAAGATGGAGAGGAAGATAGTGGGTGTCTCACTCCGGGATAAGATTTCCAACATTGTGCTACAGGAAATTACAACTTCAAAGAACATTACTCAAAAAGCCCTCCAAACAAAGTGGACATGGGGCGGTCATGTAACAAGACAACAACAAGGCAGATGGGCGCGGGAAACCACCATGTGGGACCCTTACATTGGAAGACGAACACGAGGTCGGCCAAGAAGAAGATGGGCAGACACGTTCAAACTGATGTTGGGAGGACATTGGTCAACCACAGCCCGCAACAGGAACAAGTGGAAACAACTAGCGAACAATCTAAAAGTGGACTAAAATTCTTAATAAACTTCAGTGAAGTGCACAAGTGAAAGACTCTACATAATCTTCACGTGAATTAGCTCACCACGTGAACCACTTAAAACTTTAAAATTGAGCCCCCCTTTTGTAGGAGGCCCTAGCCCTTCATGGGACATAGTGGCTACATTAATTAATTAATTAATTCATTCATTCATAATATATTCTCTATCATGAGAGGTAGCGGGAACTCGGCCTCACTGCCCTCTCGTGGCTACTATAACAAATAAGCAAATTAAAGAGAATTTTCTACTTTATAGCAGTGACGCTTCTTTATTTCGATGATATAATTAAATTTTTACATTTAGCAATTTAGGTCTAATATGACATGAAAAGAAAAATAAACCCAGTTCAGGCGTTTACATGTGTGTGTGTGTGTGTGTGTGTGTGTGTGTGTGTATATATATATATATATATATATATATATAATCATGGTTGAATAATGCCTTAGCGAAACATTTGCTACAATAAGTAAATCGAAAGTAATGGCATTCAACGGGAAATACCACATGAGGTGTAAAATCAGCATTAACAACAGTATAATACAACAGGTGAACAATTTCAATTATTTAGGAAGCAATGTATCCAGAAGGAGGATATTAATATTAAATTTAATAAATTTTATAGAACGTGTGGCACTAAAAAACGGACACTGAACAATAAAACTTTGAGGAGCACAAAATTAAAATTTTATAAAATTATGGCAGTGCTATTTTAACATATGCAAGTGAAAATTGGACTCTTGACCGTTCAGACAGAAGAAAAAAGGGAACTGCAGAAATGAAGTTCTTACGTTCAGTAGTAGGCGTGACAATTTTGGACAGAAAAAGAAATTAAGATATTAGGAAAGACTTAAATATATTTAATTTAACAAGTAGAATTGACAACATGAGAAACAACTGGTATGAACATGCTAAAAAGAATGCCTACAGATAGAATCCCTCAGC
The DNA here is from genome assembly GCA_030220185.1 of Diploptera punctata. Taxonomy (NCBI): domain Eukaryota; kingdom Metazoa; phylum Arthropoda; class Insecta; order Blattodea; family Blaberidae; genus Diploptera; species Diploptera punctata. The sequence goes on from JASPKZ010005683.1 coordinate 832,235, forward strand.
TGGTACTAAAGTACAAACCAATAGGGCATAGAAGTGTTGGACGCCCATTTACTAGGTGGGAAGATTCATTAAATCCCACCTGATGTGAAAACAGGTCAAAAGGCTTAATTTCATGTAGTAGTAGTAGTAGTAGTAGTAGAAGAAGAAGAAGAAGAAGAAGAAGAAGAAAAATAAATATAAATATACTATTATATCTTCTTCGTCAATTAACATAAATACATTATCATTATTATTATTGTTATTATTATTATTATTATTATTATTATTATCGTTATTATTATCATCATCATTATCGTTATTATTATTATTGTTGTTATTATTAAGAAACCATATTTACAAAATTTCTACTTTATAGTGCGTGTGCTTCGGTTACAATTTGAAACTTTTTAATGTATTTATAAAATGTATTTCATCAATTAAAAAAATTAATTGTCTGTATCACTTTGTCCTTGAGGCAATCCTCTAATGAGGAAAGTTGTATATAACAATAACGTGCATTATTATTATTATTATTATTATTATTATTATTATTATTATTATTATTATTATTATTGTTAATCGAAAATTGAGATGGTTTGTATACATTAAAAGATTGGATGAAAACAAAATTCAGAAATTATTTTGGAATGGAATGCTGAAGGCAGAAGAGGAAAAACACAGGAACAATGGATGGCTGGAAATAAGGAGTATGAATAGAATAGAATTGATGGAAGAAGATGTGCAGGACAGGAATTTTTCGAAGAATAAAATTAGTTTAGGTTGAATTAAAAACTACTGTAATGTAAATAAAAATGACCATTGTATCGTCATCCTTGTCGTCGTTAATACATATAGGCCTACTAATTTACATACCTACCTACCTTGTCAACATACATACATAGGCAACATACATACTCAAATAAATTACATATGATCATGATTAATTTAAAAGTTTCGTTAGCAACGCTAAATTTTTGTTTGATTGTGAGAGAAGACTATGTTTTAATTAGAATTAAACTATTAATAACTGTCATTCATATGGTGCGAATATGAGTAGAACAGTCCTTAAGTCTAAATATTTGAATAGCGAATTCCATACACGAACAAACAGACGCTTCCGTACGTAATTAGTAGAATTCTAGCGCAATGTACCAGAACTAGTCATAATGAAAACCGCATTCATTTGTTGGCATTCCATACACAGCTTCTCCTTATTAATGTCTCCAGTAAACCAAACCAATTTAATTAATATGGAAAACATTTCGTAGTATTTCACCAACAACTAGTCTTTCAAAAAACACCATATCTGGAAAACCGAATTACTGATTCACTTTTGAATTCAGTTCCTTCAAATACAACCTGAATTTATGCCTACATAAACAATTTGATATTCTCAGAACTTGATTTAAACGTATGAATCTGTAAAAAAAGACGAGATTTGTAGTCTTTTCAACATATTGTAATTCCTATTTACTAGAGACGAACAGAAAGGTAACTGGAGAAGAATACATAACAGTGAGCTACGTGATATTTATAGGAAATCAGATATAATAAGAAGAATTAAGTCTCTTAGACTGCGACGGGGAGAAAATATGGCATGACTGTGGAATGAAAGAGGGGCAAGGAAGCTTCTTGTAGGGAAACCAGAAGGAAAACGTCCAGTTGGTAGACCAAGAATGAGGTGGAAAAATAACATTTACCGTGATTTGAGGGAAGTAGGTTACACAGGGGATGAATGCAAAAAATTAGCTAAGGATAAGGATGTATGGAGAGCTTATGTTCATGTGATTATGAATCTCCGGGTTCAATAATGTCAATGGATTAGTTATATTGTAAAAATTACCGTGAAAATTAAAGTAAAATCAAAATTGATTCTAATTTAGAAGCTGATTTTCAGAAACAGAATATATATATATATATATATATATATTATATATATATATATATAATCGGCCGAGATGCCAGCCGGGTTTTCAATTATGTAAGACGGTAGCCGTTTAACATAAGAACATATACTCATTTCCCTTAGAGGTTGAGTTAACCCCAAGACTATATTGCTGCCAGAACGTTTAGCCCAGTTTAAAATTTCGATCCAATCGGGAATCGACCATGCCACTTTTCCGTACCAAATAAGGTACGGCGCGAACGGTTAAAAATAAGCTAATGGAATCTACGACGCACGACTAGTTGACATAAAAAAACATTATTATAGGATCAATATTAATAATAATAATAATAATAATAATAATAATAATAATAATAATAATAATAATAATAATAATAATAATAATAATAATAATAATAATAATAATAATTTATACAAACTATAAACTTCGTCAAATTAAACATATTTCTATTATTCTTCTAATTATTATTCCTAAAGCTCTTACTGAATTTAATTTTTCTACTTTAAAGCTTATGGTATTAACAGCCTTAAATACAAATAAAAACATAGGTTTGTACCCAAAAAGTTAAATCAATAAAATAAAACTTAAATTGATATAATTTATATAATATGAATGTATTATAAATTTATATAATAGGCCTATGCACTGAACGTGTAAATTTATTAAATTGCAAAATTTAAAATGAAAAATATGAAATTCGAAGGGAAATATATGTGCAGAGTGTACTCATTTCATAATTTGACTTAAAACTAGCGTATATGATTGTAACATCCTTTTGTAAACAAAATTCTATAAAACATATTCCGATCCTCTTAACTTTTAAAATTAAAAATTCCAATCAGTTTGAACTCTAAATATAATAAAATTGAGAAAATGACTAGAATATCGGTTAATAAAATTTAAACAAATGAGCCTATACATTTTGAAACTATATATATGAAAACATAAAAACTCACCTTCAAAACAATGTGCAAAAAATTATATAGAAATATTTAAAAACTATGATTTAAAAAATATATAAATAATTTCGCATGCGATATTATATAAAATCATTTTTAAAGTAATGTAACAATTACGTTAATTAAAATTTTACATCATTACTCATAGTTTTTAAAAATACTTATCATAAAAAATGAAAAACTACACTTCAATATTGAACATAAATGTTATGTTATTTACTAAAACTACGTACACAGACAAGCCTATGATAAGAACAATCAAGGTATATATTTAGTCGTTAAAATCAGTTTTTATACAACCGAGGTTCGAACCCGGATTATTCAATATAAATAATTCGCTAAAATTTGTTCATTCCGATCACCATAAGCCTCTACAATTAACACTGAAAAAAACTCGTTGATTTAAATAAATGCACTTTAACTGTTGCACTTTGCACAGATGACATCCGCGGATCAGGCGCACACAAATGTCTTGAGCGAATGTCCGATGCTGAAGAAATGCAGTTCGCCTATAACAATATGTATATATATATACTCTACCCCAAGTAGGTCAAAGGGTTCTTCATCATTGTGAAGGTTAAAAAAATCAACTAGGGGATGAGAGGGAGAGAGAGGTGCATCGAGAAAAAAGAAAGTGGCAAGGGGTAGTAAAATAAAAAAATACTAGAGGTATCAAGGGGTCGAACTTTTCTAAAAAAAATATATTACATGTTTTATAAAAAAATCTACATGTAGACATACCCACCTTTTGAGTTATAAAACATAATTCCCTCCCCTTGTCTGCTATTGTCCCCCCCTCCATCCTCGTCATTACTTTTTTTGAATAAGTTTAAGGTTGGATGCAGCTATGCATAACGTATGTAAAAATCAGTTTGCATTGATATTTAAAAAAATCTTCAGAGCATAAATTATAAGATTGGAAGGGTATTTGCCAAGTAAAAAAGGAGGAAGTTATATGCATGATAATAAAGAGCAGACAACCCTTTAGTCCCTTCCTCACACCCTTTACTCTAGACAAAAACATTACCAGATATAAACCATGGTCTGGTGGAAAAGAAAAATGTATTTTATTATCAAACTTTTTTCCTTGGGATAAAGGTGAATGAGGGTTGTGTACATTATAGCATCCCTCTAGATGCATCCCCGCCTAGTGTCATATCAAAGGGTTGAAAGGGTTAAGGACGCCAAGAAGCTGTTCATAACCAAACATCGGTTATTTTTCGAAGCCCTGCTCTAGGATTCAGTGAAATTTTCAAATTTTCTGGTAATATGAAATATTTTAATATATGTCTAACAAACTGACTTACTTACCTCACTATAGTATTTCTTCATCAATTTTATTTGTTTTTATTAAATAGTGTTAATATTGATCAATATTGTAAGCTACGCCAAGACATTGAGCACCTATTTCTGAGAAAAATTTATATAAACATAATATTTATTTCTTAAGATTTTATCTTTGACACGACGAAGTCTTTTAGTATTCACTAATAAGAAAATCTCGTCTTCAAATATTTCTCACTCGAAATATTTTCATTAATTTTGGCTGGAATGCACTAATAAATTGTCAACATTCTTTTTCTCCCTCGACCACATCCAACTATTCCCTCACCCCGTCACATCAACTAGATTATAGTACGGGCTACGAGTGTTTTTCCCATATATCATATTATATACCATACTGTTAGAAATATTAACAATTTTTAATGATGGAGATCTGAATAAAATTGCATCTGACGCATGTTAAAAAATAACTTAAAAATAACGTTTACCTCCTTAAAACTGGAAAATAAGAAATAGCCTACATATACAAAATTTAAAGGATCTTCAAAATGTATTAAATTAGACTAATATATATATATATATATATTTCCAAATATCCCAGGTTTGTCTTTCGACATTCCTGGTTTCTCTCCTGGCATGGCGTACTTGTAACCCACTTCTGAGGTTAGGGCGCCTGGAAGGCGGGGTTACGTTGCCCCGATGATATGATGGGTGATGATGATAATGGTGCGCCAGGAGAGTCCCTAATCCTAAGCTTAACCTAAGATGAATAAGAATGAGGCCATATGATTTCGGGGACCGTTTGGGCCCTAAAGTTTTCCTGACATTTGTCTTACAGGTGAGGAAAAACCCCGACAAAAACCTCACCCAGAAAAACTGTCCCGACCGGGGATCGAACCCGGGCCCGCTGCGTGACAAGGCAGCACGCTACCCCGAGACCACAGCGGTGGACAGACTAAAATATATATTACTATTTATTTGACACTACAGCCAAAGATGGGCCTTGGTCTCCCTCAAAACTTATGCCGTTCCATTCTATTTTTGGCAATTAATTTCCAGTTCTTAAATCCTGATTTTTGTACAGTCTCTACATTCCCGTCCTCCCATCGTATCTTTGGTCTATCTCTACGGCGCGCCGCGGCGCTTACCTCCAGGATCTGATGATAAAACCTTCCTCGCTGGATCATTTTCAAACATTCGGAAGATATGGTCTTCCCACCTCAACTTACTTTGCTTTATATACTTAACATCAAACTATTCATACAACTGTCAGTAGTAGTTCTATGGCGCCATCCACTAGCTAGCATTGCATCACAAATTTTCCGAAGGATCTTACATTCAAAACATTCGAACTGGGTTCCAACATGTTTGAAAAGTACTCAAGTCTCGGCTCCATACAAGGGCACTGGCCTACAACTTTAATAAATAATGTCTTACGTGTTTATTACGTAGAAAGAAAAAAATATTGTTATTTCACAAAAATAGGATACACGGTGAGCGCAAAGCACCTTACAGATAAAGTTACCTGCAATTGAATTGAACAGTTGTCATAGCAACAAAATATCAAATTGTGACGGCAGTGTATTCTGAGAAATCTGTTACGTAACAAGAAAAAATCCAGATCACAGAAGGCATTGGCCATTCTAGCACAATTCTACGAGGTCCTCATTACAATTTAATTAATACATTAATTTTTTACAATCTAATTTTGTACAGATACCGATTCCGACTAAAACTGATAAACTGATTGAGGTTTCCTCAATATTTAATCAATATTCAAGAAAATAACTCTAAATTACATTAATCATTAATACTTCCCACCGCAGAATCAAGGCAAATTCTGGGCTGTAATTCTACCACCAGCACCCATTTCACCAAATTCATCATTTGATGGTATCTTTTGAATTAAAACATCTAGATTTTTTTGTCCAATGCCACCGGATTGTCTTTCATAACATTTCTGGCTTTCTCCCCTGGCATTGGCGGAATTGTAATCCATTTCTTAGGTTGGGGCACCTCTAAGGTGGATTTACGTTACCCAGATAACGTGATGGGTGATAATAGATTTAGATTTATTTAGCCTGGCCTTCTCTTCCACTCACCAGGACAAACATGTTACATATAAACACAAAAAATTTACAATAATAGTCATACTAAACAATCAATTCTCTTTTTTTTATTATTGATTTCGTACATCTCAATGATGGATAAATCATATTTGAAGAGAAAAATTATACGCTCAGACCGGGACTTGAACCCGGGACCCTTGGTTCTCTAGACCAAGTGCTCTACCAACTGAGCTACCTGAGCAAGTACCGATCTAAATCAATATGTATATAGAGAAAGATTTGCGTTTAGATCGGTACTTGCTCAGGTAGCTCAGTTGGTAGAGCACTTGGTCTAGAGAACCAAGGGTCCCGGGTTCAAGTCCCGGTCTGAGCGTATAATTTTTCTCTTCAAATATAATCAATTCTCTGTCAAATTGAATAATAATGTCTAATAATACAATAAAATTAAAATTAAATTAATGATAGAATGAATAAAGACAGGAATAACAGCTCGGATCTACTATACATAAAAAGAAAAAAATACAAAGAAAGTAATAAACTATAATGAATTAATCTATCTCTTATAATACACAAGGCATTTGTTAAATATATTAACAAATCTTAAAACTATTTAAATAATGAAAAAACAAATTATTATTTTTTAAAAAGTAATATTAGTGAGTTGTTTCTGTTAGTAATTTTATTTTCAATTTGTTTCTGAAAGATGGTAAAGTTTGGCAGTCTCTGAAATAGGGTGGAAGGGAATTCCATGTTCTAGCAAGAGAAACTGTAAAATATTTGGAATAATGGGTAGTGTGATGAGGAGGGATATAAAGGACACTGTGTTCAAGGGATCGGGTATCTAATTTATGTGTATCAGACAGAGAGTTTGGTGAAGCGGTCTGATAAATAATAAAGTAATGATGTTAATGAAGCGCGAGGAAAGTCCTTAGCTAAACGTAGCCTAAATTTCAGACCTTGAGCAACCACAGGAATAATTCCCTTTAAGGAAGAATTCTTATAGTCTAACCGGGAATCGAATTCGGGACCTCATGAACTATGACCAGAAACGCTAAACACTAGCTCATGAAGCTGGTCGCATTTAAAAATATAGATTCGATATGACCTTAAATGTCTGTAAATTAAAAAAAGTGTATATAAAATGATTACAGGAGAAACAAGAGCATGGAAACTTCTTGTGGGAATACTAGAGAGAAAGCAGTCAGTAGATAAACCAAGAATGAAGTGGGATCTGTGAAAGGTGAATTATGCAGGAAATTATCACGATAGGAGAGGTTTATATGGAGAGTTTGTGTCCGTGTGGTCATGAACCTCCATGTTCGATAGTACCACTGACTTTGAGAATTTTCGGTAGATGAAAGAACTGCATAATTTTCTATAGAGAAGCTCATAAATATTCCTTCTTTCTATCTACATAAATGGAGTTTCCTTACTTACATATGTATAAGGAAGTTCGGGTAATGTGGACCCTTCTGTTTGAATGGACCCTGTTAATATCTTCTTTAATTGGTGCTGCCCTCGAACAGAAAATATTTTAACTTCTTCCCCTCATCAACTTTGACGGGCCAGTTTCTTTTGTCCTTTGTGCGAAGAAGGGTTTATTTGTGATATTTATGAAAATGACCACTTCAAAAGTTTTTCAAGCTAAGAATCAATTCTTAATTTCTGCTATCGAATATTAAAAATGTTGAAAAAATCTCCTGAATAAATTATATATTAATGTTTTAATATACTGACGGGTTTTGGTTTGATATTATATTACATGGTGGCTGAATAAATAATTAAACATAATAAAGGAATTCAGTTAATGTGGAGCCTCTACGAGGACCTGGGTCCACTTTACACGAATATATATGCTTTGTAAATGAGGATGCTATCTTCAAATACCGTTCACTTAATTAATTTTATTTAATATCCGTGGGATTTTACTAAACCCAAAGGCCGTCGCTTTCTGCAGTTGAATGACGTGTGAATGTTATAATCAACAATAATTTTTCAAAACATTAAATAAATATCAACCTTCTTTATTATAATCAGTCATAAATATTTTCAGATTAATCTGTGCCTGTCTGTATAAATTAATAGAGTAAATAAACTTAAAAATAGACTAAAAGCTAAAGTGGACTCTGGGGTCCACTTTATCTGAATATGGAGGTTAAAGTAGATGTTTCTGTAATGTAAAAAAAGTTTATAAATTATGATGATGTTTCCATATTAGAATAAAATGACAGTGATATTTCATAGTTACAACACTAATGATAATCACTATAATTAAACAAAATTCGAATCCGTTAATTAAAAGAACAAAATCAACAAATTCAAAACAGGGGTCCAAATTACCCCAAGTTCCTCTATATATATACATATATATATATATATATATATATATATATGTGTGTGTGTGTATATATATATATATATATTTTTTTTCTCTTGTGCCTTTAGCCTGAAATCCAGAGAGCAATGTACCGCTTAAGCCATTGAAGTCGCTTTTAACACTGGATCATTTGACGAGTTTATGCATAAAAATAAATTCAGCATAAAATACATTGTATTGATGAATATTTTTCCATGATTCGACACGAAAGGATTTTATTACGAGAGGGCTGAAGAGAAGAATGAAATCTTGTGATTTATGACAAAATAACCCTTTTAGCTACTGAGACCTGTGTAATCACTGCCAAGGGGTAAAAACATCTGAAAGGGGATCTATTTTTATGTTTATACAATGAATTGGAAAATGTAAGGGATCGAGGAAAAAAGGGCAACTGTTCAAGTAGTGCTCGAAATGTGACAAAAGAAGAACACGTTTCGTAAACGTTGGCAGCATGTTCATTCTTTCTAAGTATCTTATCTCTGCAGCATACCTGTTACTGAGATGGAATTTACCCACATTTCTACATTTTCTTTCTGATTAATTTTCATAAGTAATGCCACGAGTGATTTCCAAATTATCGATAAATAAGAACACGTTTCGTAAACGTTGGGCAGCATGCTCATTCTTTCTAAGTATCGTATCTCTGCAGCATACTTGTTACTGAGATGGAATTTACCCACATTTCTACATTTTCTTTCTGATTAATTCTCATAAGTAATGCCACGAGTGATTTCCAATTTATCTAGAGAATTTGGAAATCAAGAGTGGCATTTGTTAGGACTATTTAACGAATAAAATTAAGCTGTTTACTCACAAATCATTATTTAAATATAGTTATTTTAAAATATTTATATATTTAATGTAAACGGCGATGTTTGAAAACAAATGAGAAGCGATAGGTACGCTTCATCTGCTTCTTTTGTTTATCACTGCAACCAGATCATACTATGTATTGCCAAAGGAACGCAATATTGTAAGAATGCTGTCTAGTGGAGAAAAAATGAAACACATCAAACTGCATATTAATTCATTTCTGATGTCGTATGATGTAAATATGACAATTATATTTTTCTGGATTGTTACCTGGGAAAAAATACATTTAAGAAAGTGCAAACAGTGGTTTATTTTTTTGGTGGTATAATCAATTGCTACAAACGTTTTTATATTAACTCCCGCATGCGGCATGTGTTGACATTCATGCACTATATATACAATCTGGTAGCCGTATTTTTCACAGGCTCAGTCACTGCAAAATAATGGTCAGACCTGTTCAGAATATTAAAAAGGAGGAGCCTTCTTTAATATGGTAATTATAACACTGATGAATATTTCGTGAAACACGATTCTGATTGGTTGTAAAATTGAAATAATTGAAACGTGATTGGCCATTGAGTCCCATTTGGGGCATGAGTTAAATAGTCAATATAAATATGAAAAAGTTTAGGTACTGTGAGAGAGATGTACAGGCTAAAATTGCAATGGCAAATAATGCGACTAAGACATTACATGGAGTAATTTGGAACAAAAATATTACAAAAGAAACTAAAATGAAAATTTATAAGAGCATAATACAGAATATTTTGTCATATGGAAGCGAAACTTGATCTTTGACGGAATTACAAAAGAATAAAATTAGAACAGTTGAATTCGATTATTATAGAAGAAGCCTCCAAGAAACAAGACAGGATAAAATAAGAAATGGATTCCTTTGGAGAGAAATGAATGTCACCACATCTGTTGTTAAGAGGATTGAAAATCAAACACTTAAATGGCATGGTCATGTACAAAGAATGGAGAATGAAAGATGGCCAAAAAATATATACCAATGGTCTCCCCTGGAAGAAATAAACGTGGCAGACCAAGATGGAAATGGAAAACCTACGTCAGAACAATAATGGAGGATAGGAATTTGGAAGAGAGAGATTGGAATGATAGAGATAAATGGAAACTGAAGACGGCAAACCTATAAGTGGGGGATAGCGGAGGAAGAAGAAGAAGAATATGAACATAGATTAAAATCGCTGTATTCAAACCATTTCAGTAAAAACAAAATTAATCTGAACTACATAATATACACGTACACCTCATGTGTGACAAGGGTCCTCGCTTGTGGAAATTACTTAATTAACCTAATTTAGTTATCCATATTTCCTAACACATGTAAACTTCGAAGAGGCACCTAGTAAGCAACAGAAGTATTACTTTGATGGGGAAGGCCAATTACATGTTGCCCGGCTTAACAGCAGTTCTACTTACCATTGATTTTTCAGTTTATTGTTGTAAACTATAGCTCTTCTTCCGTATTTACTAATATTTTTTAGTATTTTAAACTTTTTCAAACAATTTTTATAACATCATTTGACAATTTTTAAGTATGCATTTAAATACGCAAATCACAACATTATGACACTGTTAGACATTATTGTGATGCTGATTGCTATTTTCTCTACAGAGTATATTACCTAGTCTATGATTTTTCTATCGTTGGTTGGAACGGCGTTAGGAAGTGATAAGTAAGTGTACACCCATTTTTTATACACGTTTGGTAATTTTAATATTTTTAATATACTTCTTTAACATAAATTTGGGGATTTATTGCAAAGATTGGTCATTTAAATTTCACAGCGACGTGCTGCCATATAGGATAAGCTATATAAACTTTAGTACGATATCGATAATAATCGATATGTGGCAAGGATGATAATCTATATGTGGTTCGATGTGGTTTATCGCTGGCTCTATAAAATCTGGCGCATGCGAACTGATTTTCTATAGGACTTTGAAAATATATCAGGTAAGTTAAAGTGATATTTTTCCTGGGTTATACTGTATTCGAACGTTACTCTAGATCACAGCGGTGGACTCTACTTACAAAATAAAATTCAAACTTTTTTAAAGAATGAGTAAACTAATTTCATATCCCATCCAATTTTATTCAAAATACTAAAAAAGTAAAACTCACTGGAACAGTTCCATTATTCTCATTATGTTCATAAACTTAATTTTAAAAACAAACACACTTTAAAAATGGTAATAATATAGGTGTGATACACATTCCTTGGTACAGAGAGAGTGTTGGAGAAGAGGTGGGGGTGGAAGACACTGAATGAATGAGCAGAGAGAAAGACAGAAGATGACTAGTTGTTTGTAGGGGGTTGAAGTAGTGTTAAGAAAAGCACGCAGACGCAAAGAAAGTGAGTCAAAGGGGTGTTTTGCCCCGGGGTCTGTTTATATCGTGAAGGGGTGAATGTGTGTGGGGAAGGATGCTGGTCTTAATGAACGTTTCTCTCTCAAGACTGAGCTAGAAGAGGAGAGTGGGGGTGGGGGTGAAACGTCTTAAAATCGTTCTACTTATGCAAACATGTGGAGCGCCTGTCTCACTGGCCTACATTGAACCAAGGGCAACTTTCTCAGTCACTGGGGTTAATTTCACTGATGAGACTTCAAATTTAATCAACGAAGTTACTCATGTCTCTTAAACCTCTTACCCTTGAGTTGAACGTGCGTTCCAAATACTACAAGTATACAAATAGAAGTATGTAGAAGGGTGTATATAAATTAACATGCAAAGACTGTGACAAGTTCTATATAGGTAGAACGAAAAGAAGCTTCAACATAAGATTTAAAGAACATCGTAACGATTTCGTATACGCATATGGAAAGTCTAATTACGCTAAGCACATAATAAACGCCGGCCATAGAATTAACTCAATCGAAGACACCCTTACAATAGTACACAAAGAGGGAAATCCAACTAGAATCAGCATATTGGAAGACCTGGAAATTATCAAGAAAATAGACAACAAGCTTTTAATAAATGAAAGCACTCCCAGACTAAACAACCCACTATACGATATCGTCAGGAAGAAGCTTTAGTCACGACAAAGTCACATTAGGACCAGCAGCATCAAACATCAACCTGGATGCTGTAGCGAAGAATGAACTGCTGAAGATGGGACGGATGTCCTGAAAGGCCTACAGGCATAAAGATCACATATTTTAAAAGTTGAGGACGACAGATTTTACCTGAGAAGGTATTTTAACTTATTTTAATATATAAATAGAAGTATGTCTAAAATCCATAGCCTAATAATGTTATGTTTTGGGGATTGTTTCGGGTCTTTGTGTCTATGTTGGCATTGTAAGTTAATTACACTGCATTAACGAAACCAACTCATCTATTATGCTTCTTCTCAATATATAGATCGCTACCTAAATCACAGACATAGACTTCTAATAAGTATTTTCATTATTAAAAATATTTATAGGCTATATAAAATTGAGTGTGAGACTGTTTGTTTGCCTGTCTGTCCTTTATGGACTCAAAAAACTACTTGACAGATTTGAATGGGGGTTTTACCAACATTTAGAGAATTTTCTGGGACAATTAACGTATATAATAGAGATGGAACGGATAACTGTTTGACCGGATACCGGATATCCGGCCAACCTCGAAGCCGGATACCCGGATATCCGGGCGAACATTACCGATTGGCGAATCGGACCGACGAGCTAGCGTACGTGGCCCTCGAACGATCGGGCGGTCTCGGCTGAATTCGGGTATTTTCGTTCATGAGCGAAGTTATAAAGTGTTTCATTAACTTGTTGAATTGATGCAAACACGATCATTTGAGCTTATTTAAAAACGTGCTACTGTAGTTTATGGTTATTGTAAAAGTATTTTTATAAGTGATTTTAAAAATATTTAGCGGCCAAAAATGACATCGATAAAGAAAAAGTCGCCTCTATGGGAATATTTTGATATAAACAGAGACGATCCATAGTTTGCTGTTTGTTTGTTTGTTTGTTATGCAATGTTAACATTTCTCGTGATAGTGACGAAAAAAAAAGGTGTATTTGTACCAAACTAAACTAACTTTTTTTTGTTTTTCTTTTGTTTTTAATGACTTCATGGAATTGATCAATATATTTATCAATTGGATGGTATGGTTATGTAAGTAGGTGTAGGTAGGCCTACATAACTATGTCGAATTCGTCGAAAACATCTTGGCAGATAGCTACATAATATGAAAAAAATATGATTAAACAATATTTTCTTAACGTTATTGGTGTAAATGTTATAAGATTTTATATAAAAGCAAGTTTTTAATAAACTTCTGACTCACCCTGCAGAGAAATTGGTAGTAATTTACCACAATTTGCCCATAGTGCAGTACGAGTACAAATTTTTTTGTTGTAAAATGAAAATATGGTGATTATATTTGTTATGTGGAATAAATAAAGTACCTACATTTTATATTTTGTATTTTTTAAATCCGATATCCGGCCGGATAGTAAATTTAGAACGAATACCGGATAGTTACCGCGTATCCGTTTCATCCCTAGTATATAACAAATTACCGTACGAACTATAGCGTCGGAGCTAAAAAAAGGGGGCGTAGATGCTCTACAAAAAGTAGCTTTTCTGACGCTTAAATGGCTTACGCTGCCTAAACCATAACAAATACATCAAATTAATATACACAGAATTGAAAATCTCAAAAAAATTCTATAAAAAAGGTCCGCGACAGCATATGTCTATTTTTTTTAGGGATAACTCACAATAACCATTTTGTCTTTCAGTTCATTGATGCCAACACATTTAAATAACTGGTACGACTAATAAGTGTTTCGCCAATTTAACGGTTAAATATAAGCCTATTCACATTCTGGTATATACATTTCATATTTTCATTTTTTAATCCTGTAAAGATCATTTAACATCCTCAAATCACAATAGGGGCCTATACTTTTTCTATGTTTCTCCTTGTGAGTTACGTAAATTGTGTAAGATGATGAAGATGATGATGATGATAAAATAATAATAATAATAATAATAATAACATTATTATTATTATTATTATTATTATTATTATTATTATTATTATTAAATTTCCACATTAAAATGTTTACTAAGCATTATGAACAACATCAAATGAAACAATAAACCGAGCACAGAGTCGCCAACATTCCAACGCATGGGAGATCCAAAGATATTAATTTAAGTAAAGGCATAAAGGGTTTAAGCGAAACGTGTAGGAATGTACATTACAAGGATATTGCAGCTAAGACGTTTTATTAGCTTTATAAAACGAGCATTGCGGCTTATTGTCCAATTAATTTCTAATTCAAGACACAAAACTAAATGTTAATTTCTTAGGAAAATATATTTACCCATAAGATGCTTAGTAATTTTCTTATATGATGTCAACATATTCCGAATGGATAAATAAATAAATAAATAAATAAATAAATAAATACTTCACGTAAAGTCAATATTATATAAAACCGTGATAAATTATCATAAGTAATGCCAGGAGTGATTTCCAAATTATCGATAAATTCACGATGTCACGAAATGGCGAGTGAATTTATCCAGAGAATTTAGAAATCAAGAGTGGCATTTGTTAGGACTATCTAACGAATAAAATTAAGCTGTTTACTCAAAAATAATTATTTAAATATAGTTATTTTAAAATATTTATATATTTAATGTAAGCGGCGATGTTTGAAAACAAGTCAGAAACGTTTGTTGTTTCAGTTGTTCATCAGCTGCAACCAGATCATATTATTTATTGCCAAAGGATCGCAATATTGTAAGAATGCACCCTAGTGGAGAAAACATGAAACACATCAAACTGTTTATAACCAACATTGTAGAATATTAATTAATTTCTGATGTCCTATCATGTAAACATGTCAACTATATGTTTCTGGAACGTTAATTTCTGGGAAATAATACGTTTAATAAAGTGCAAACAGTGGTTCCTTTTTTACTGTGGTATAATCAATTGCTAGAAATGTTTTTCTATTATATCCCGCAAGCAGTGTCTGCTTACATCCATGTACTATATACATATACTAGCTGGGAGCCGTTTGTGTTCTAGGATTCCTATATCTTAATATATATAAATTGCTATATTCAACGTATTTCTTAGAGAGTCACTGCAAAATAATGCTCTGGCCTGTTCAGAATGTTAAAAAGGAGGAGCTTTCTTTAATTTCATAAACTTATTTGATAAATTCCAGGTGAAACACGACTATGATTGGTTGTAAATCAAAATTCATTGAAACGCGAGTGGTCATTGACTCCCACTTGGGACATGAGTTAAATAGTCAAATTAAACAAACGATAAATATTGTTCAATTGAATTAAAACAATCCTTTAACGCCTAAACATGTATTTTTAACAAGACTGACAGAGTGAAGATTGCAAAGGTGAAATTTCTCAAATTACAAAAATAAAGACCATGAAATAAACTCAGACAAACTTAACAGTAACCATTTTTTTTAATTGTATGATTTATTGTCTCAAACTAATATAAAAATACACAAGTGTGTGTATGTGTGTGTGTGTGTGTGTATATATATATATATATATATATATATATATATATATACAGGGTGTATAAAAAAGGATGGCGCAAACTTACATGGTTGAAAATACACGATGATAGAAGCAACAAGGGGGCACGCCGTAGCGTAGTGGTTAAGGCACTGAGCTACAAGCCGGAGGGTCGAGGGTTCAAGTCCCGTTGGGGTCAGGATTTTTAAACTGACCCAAACCCTCTGGCGGCACTATGGCCCTGGGGTCGACTCAGCCTCTAACGTAAATGAGTACCAGACGCTTGTTCTGGGGGTAAAGGCGGCCGTCACGCAGGGCTGACAACCCGGCTGACATAAAGTGTCGATTGTCTAGAAAAAGTGGGAGCCTTAACCTCCTACTACCCCAAGGGCCTCCGGGTCTGTTGTGGGATCACTTTACTTTTTATAGAAGCAACAATGTCCCAGTAAACATGGGTCCGCAAACGAGCCGTTTGCGAGATAATTACGAATGTCTGGTTACAAGCCGCCACTGACGTCATTGTTTGCAACATCGTACGGCTTACTCGAAGAACTGGAGCAGAGAGTTGTACATGCTTGTCAAGAATTCAGAAATGATCCAGGGGTTTTCGAAAGAATTCGACATTCATTGCAGAGACGAGCACAGTATTGCATCCGGATGCAAGGAAGACACTTCGAACACCTCCTTTAACAGGTGAACTGTGAAATGTGAACTAAATGAGATAACAAATTAATAGTAAAGTCTAAATTCAAATTAATTTATACTAACTAGGACGATGTTTACAATGAAGTCAGTGGCGGCTTGTAACCGTACATTCGTAATTATCTCGCAAACGGCTCGTTTGTGGACCCATGTTTACTGGGACATTGTTGCTTCTATTATCGTGTACTTTCAACCATGTAAGTTTGCGCCATCCTTTTTTATACACTCTGTATATATATATATATATTATATATATATATATATATATAAACGTACAATTTGATAATCTTTATGCCCTACATTTAGGATATAAGTCTCACACGAGTTAAAACTAATGCATAATTTGCTGGGGAGATTGTGGAAATATATATATCATGTAAAAAATTAAAATATAATTGAATATTTAACAAGTTTTATTAGACCTGCAATCTCAGGCCCATGTAAAGTATGAAATTAATTATGAGGTAAAGCCCCAGATTAAATAATAGTAGGCCCTAAGTTATTATTATTATTATTATTATTATTATTATTATTATTATTATTATTATTATTATTATTATTATTATTGCTATTTTTGCTTTGAAAAAATAATATTTTACATTTTTGAAAACATAAAATATTAGAGTTCGAAATATAGGAAATTGGCCCTATCTGGAAAATTCATTATTATGTAATAAGACAGAGATGTTTACATTTAAAGAACTCCATTCCGGTAGGTTTTCCGTGTTCGAAATCAGTCGATTTTATAAACAATGCTTGAGTCCACACCACACTTTTATAACGTTTTTTAATGTTTCCATGGCAACTATATAAAATTAAACCCACGGAAAAGTTATCAAAAAACCTTAGTAGAGCTTAGTTTTTATATTAACACCCTTGAATTATCAGTTTTTATTTTATTTTATTTATTTATTTTAGAATTCTCATGAAAAAATAAGCTTTTGTACGTTGAATTAAATTGTCTAATGTATACCTAAAGATAAAAAAAAATGGAAGTACATCGAAGTGATCCTTTGCTTAAGTAGGTCAAACCTTCCTCCATCTGTATTTTAGCATTCCATAGGTGCATTACAGCCTTCACAAATAATCAACGGGAAGTACAAAACGATTTATTGTGAATTAAGCTGTATGCAAACGCTCCAAAAAGTCTCAGAAAGACACTTAGTCATTGGATTCTTTACATTTTTGCCTTGTGTTAAGACAACCTTATAATAAATTAACTTTAGAATATAAAATGAGGACATGGTAATGTTTCTTGACTTAATTTTTAATTTCTTTACATTTTAATATAATTTGTATTTAAACACATTCTAATTTATATTTTGTATCTAGGCCCATGTATGCTGGTTCAATGGAAGACAAAGACTTCTGTCTAATTTCGGTACGAATAAATGAAATATTATTATATTTCATCATTCTATTTTTGTCCACCGCTATGGTCTCGAGGTAGCATGCTGCCTTGTCACGCAGCGGGCCCGGGTTCGATCCCCGGTCGGGACAGGCTCCTGGGTGAGGTTTTTCGGGGGTTTTCCTCACCTGTAAGACAAATGTCAGGAAGCTTAGGGCCCAACGGTCCTCGAAAATCATCCGGCCATCATTATCATCCTTATCATCATCATCCTTCACCGATGTGGAAAGCAACGGGAAGCTACCACAGCTATAATTCCCTAGTAAAGCTGCAAAGCATAGCATGAAAATGCTATGATTGCAGTGAAAGACCTGCTCTCGGGCAGAATTACTATGGATGAATTATATTGTTGCTATTATTATAAGTAACTAACACGCTGGAACTATCGAACCCGTAGGTTCATAGCCGCACAGACATAAGCTCTCCATACATCCTTATCCGAGCTAATGTTTATTATTATTATAATTAATGTTTCTATATTGACAACCTAAGTTTCTATCCCGTGATGACAGAAACTTTAAATGAAATCCGGGTAACTCTTGGATAAGATAGACAAGAGCGTCTTATTTTTTTAATCATACATAGTGAAGTGATCCCACTACAGGCCTCAGGAGGCCCTTTGGGTGATAGGAGATTAAGGCTCCCACTTTTTTAAATCATACTTTACCAAAATACACTAATCTATAAAAACAAATCAACCGAAAAATTCTGAAATGTGGCTTTGACTTCTTGAATTTATAATAGTCCTACATTATTAAACAAACTCCAAAATATGTCTTTTAGGCCTCTTATATTACATTAAAAACAGCGTTCAAAATGTTTAATAATCTAATATTATATTCTATGACAGGGAGCGATAATGGTATCTTATTGTGTTGGATGTTTGCTTTACGAACTATTCACTAGCTCCCAGCACCACTAAATGGGAGTACTTTTTTTTTTTCGCGTACGGTGGGCACTTAAATGTACCCTATTCTACAGGAAGCTACCTTTGTGAAGGAATCAAACCTTCCTTTATTATATCAGAGCTACTAACATATATCCATGTCACTCTGAGATATCATCAACTTTATCATCGTACCCACTAGGGGTAGCCAGAATTGAACAAAGCATTTATGTAGGATTAATGTCAGCACATTCAGAAATCATAGAAGATAAGGTAAGATTCTATAACTGGAAGCTATATTGATGGTTTTTAAGATAAATGTTTTTTTAAGGTAACTGCATATGCTGTATAGCTTTCTTAGTTTTTTATTTCGTTGTTGTTCTCACGAGAAAATAAGCAATTAGTGTAATATTTCAAATTTCTCTCAATTCGATGACTGTAACATAGGTAATGTGTTACGAGGATATTAAAACTATCTATCTCTCTCTCTCTCTCTCTCTCTCTCTCTCTCTCTATATATATTATATATATATATATATACACACACATACATACATATATATGTGTGTGTGTGCTTGTGTGTGTGTGTGTGTGTGTGTATGTGTGTGTGTGTGTGTGTGTGTGTGTGTGTGTGTGTGTGTGAGAACAGAAGTATGTCAAATGAATAAAGAGTAAAATCAGTTATGACTTCATCGAATTTGGAATGTTTCTTTTGTTAATAACAATGCAGGGATAAACACCAAAAACCACTCGGCGTTTACTACTTCAGTTTATTTAAATTTTGCTTCCTATTCAACACAAAGATTATTACTATTAAAATAATTATTATAATTCTTATTATTATTACTACTACTTTTATTACTTTTATTGACATTTACGTAATATTTATGTTGCTTAACTATTAGTAACATTCGGTGATATGTCGCAAATATATAGGCCTATATAAATGTATTGTTTTTAGTATACAACAAAAATATAACTATATATTTGTTCACATATTGTTTTATCATTTATAATTTAATACTAGCTGTTTACCATACTAGCTGTTTACCGTACTACAGCAATTTGCATTTAATAGTCCTTTTTTTGTGATCATTGGGCAAAAGAAAATGCCTTTTGGCTTCAATTCTGCCACAATAAATACATAAATGCATTAATAACATTATAATAACAAATGATAATGATAATAATTATTATTTCTAAATAATAATAATAATAATAATAATAATAATAATAATAATAATAATAATAATAATAATAATAATAATAATAATAATAATAATGGATCTATATTAATAGAGTTTAGATAAAATGAAAATTCGAGTTTAATTTAAGTTTAATATCACAACAATTTAATTAAATAACTACTTTTGCGAATGGAGAATACAACGTAATAGTGAGGTACATATTCTTTACGGCATACCAGATGTAATAAGTACAATTACATCTCGTAGAATACTAGGAAATGGAAAAGGGGCATGGAAACTCCATGTAGGAAAACCAGAGGGAAAGCGCCAAGTAGACAGACAAATAATAAGATGGGAGAATAACATTAACCATGAAGGAAGTAGATTATACAGGGGATGATTAGAAAACATTAGCTCAGGATAGGGATTTATGGAGAGTTTATATCCGCGCGGACTTCAACCTAAGGGCTCGATAGTGCCAGTGAGTTAGATATTAACTACTTCAGCAAGACGACTGAAATATAATAATAATAATAATAATAATAATAATAATAATAATAATAATAACCACATAAAAATATTAAAGATATTTATTTACAATCAAAATTTGAAACTAGAAGATCGTGGGTTTTTAACAATGAAAAGTTCAGAAACGAGTTTTTTTTATTCGATATCAATCTAACATTTCTAAATAAGTACTATTTTGGAAGACATTATAATCTTTACTTCCCAACTCCTTTCAAAAAACGTTAAATTGAAAATATATAGGCTAAAACTATTATTCTACCAGTTTTATTATATGGATGCGAAACATGGACTGTTACTTTAAGGGAGGAAAGGAGATTACGAGTATTTGAGAATAAAGTTCTATGGAAAATGTTTGGGCCAAAAAGAGATGAACACACAGGTGAATGGAGAAAACTATATAATAGTTACATGCTATGTATTGGAAGCCAGATATAATAAGATCAGTTAAGTCTCGTAGACTGCGATGGGCAGGACATGTGGCACGAATGGGGAATGAAAGACGTGCATGGAAGCTTCTTGTAGGAAAACCAGAGGGAAAACGCCCAGTTGGTAGACCAAGAATCAGGTGGGAGAATAACATTAACTATGATTTGAGGGAAGTAGATTATACAGTGGATGATTGGAAAACATTGGCTCAAGATAGGGATATATGGAGAGCTTATGTCCGTACGGCCATGAACCTACGGGCTCGATAGTGTCAGCGAATTAGTTTATTAGTCATTATAATATCCATCCATAGTAATTCTGCCCGAAGGTAGGTCCTTCACTGCAATCATGCTATGCTTGCAGCTTTACTAGGGAATTGTAGGTGTGGTAGCTTCCTGTTGCTTTTGACACCGGTGAAGGATGATGATGATGATGATAAGGATGATATGATTTCGGGGACCTTTTGGGCCTTAAAGTTTTCCTGACATTTGTCCTACAGGTGAGAAAAACCCCCGATAAAAACCTCACCCAGAAAAACTGCTCCGACCGGGGTCGAACCCGGGCCCGCTGCGTGACAAAGCAGCACGCTACCTCGAGACCACAGCGGTGGACATTATACTATAATATGAATAAATATACATCAAATAATTTCTTATATAACAAACACACATTAAGATAAAATATCTCTTTAGGTAGGCCTGCTGCAACTGACCACTGACTGAAGTTATGGTTTTGAACTATATTAACTGCATCAAACAAGTAAAGTGCCTTAAAATGTCACATTATAACAATGAAATGACACTACCTGTTTGGAAGTCCCTGCACACCCCTCTGCAAGTATCTAGGTGGGCTCAATACAGGGGGAAACCGCTCCAAGGAACGCAACAACAAAAATAGTTGTCATTTAAGTCACGGAGGTTATTCGCGCTAAATTTAGCAGAAATTCACTCACAAGGTTGAGTGAAGATTCTCAATACACGATATCACTTAATTCCACTTGTAAGTGAAGTGCACCTCCACTTTCTCAATCCTATTTTATCTGTTTTATTTCATTTCAGTAGATTTACGCTACAAAGTATTTAAATTACAGCTGAATTTAACATTTGGATTCTTGCAAGACAGCAATTATACTAACGTTAAAATGTGAATACAGTATTATACCATCTCATTCTTGACCTATCTATTGTTCGTTTTCGGTCTCGCTTTCCTACAGAAAACTTTCATGCCCCTCTCTCATTCTACAATTGTACCACAAGTTCTGTTCATTACAATATTTTTTTATTTTTTTTTATCTGATGTCATTCAAACATTGACATAACGCCATTTGTTCTGACTTCCCAATATTTTCCGGTCTCAGTTGTACTGCGAAGAGCCGGGCAGCGCATTAAGTGTGCCCTGTCCATATCTTCATCCAGATTACAGAGATTGCAGGTGGGGCGCTTGAAGTATTCCAAAGCGAGATAGATGTTTGGCAAGAATATCGTGTCCATTTTGGAGCCGGAACATCGCAACAGCTTCTTGTCTTGGCCGGTCAGGTATGTTATATATGGAGGTCTTCCCGGGCTTTGTTGCGTTGTTTGTTTCTAACCGCATGATATATTGTTTCTTCATCTGCTTCTTTATGTAGAGTTTAAAGGTATGGTATGATATCTTTTATTTGATGCAGTTAGGTAGCATGACGGCTTTCTTTGCTAATGTGCGTGCTTGTCCATTGCCGAAAATCTGACAATGCCCAGGGATCCATAGCAATACAACTTTCTTTTTTACTAATTTCAGTTTGCTCAGGTCTTACGGCAGTCATGTATCTCCAGTGATGCAGCAGGTTCAATTGAACCAATTGATTCTATGGCGGATCTTGAGTCACTCAGAATAACAATCTTCGAATTTTTTTTCAAGATGCAATAGAAGTTGGTTTAGTGAAGACATACATTTCAAATTAAATCTGGTATCCCGAAAACAACATGTAGAAAATGTATGTAGTTTTTTATTAATCCTTAAATTGGCAAATCACTAATTTCTCCTGTCAGTTATCTGAATGTTGCTTACAGCACTGGAAACTATATCAAACATAACTTTCATTATTGGGTATAC
This sequence comes from Diploptera punctata, assembly GCA_030220185.1. NCBI lineage: Eukaryota > Metazoa > Arthropoda > Insecta > Blattodea > Blaberidae > Diploptera > Diploptera punctata. Next base: position 855,383 of record JASPKZ010005683.1, read on the forward strand.
TGTGAAACTCAACACACATTCAAGTAATTTCTACTATTTCGTTTTCTTCTGTTTTATTAAAAGTATTAAGGACATCACATCACTCCATGTCATATACCATCTCCACTTCTCGCAACTGGAATTCCCTACCACAAGAAATAAGGGGCTGCCGGACATTGGCATCTTTTAAAAGAAATCTAAATTTATATTTGCTCTAAAATCGACTTCATTATTATCCAGTGTAAGATTATATATATATATATATATATATATATATATGGTATGATAAGAAAAATAAATGCCTGGACGGGATTCGAACCCGGATCTCTGAGTCTGTACCTCAGCGTGATATCCATTACACTACCAGGCGAATCCAATTCAAACACTTATTTTTCTTATATATGTATTATACTCTCCATTATTACTAGATGTCGCGAGAACACTGTCTTCACTGCCATCTAGTAGCTGACTATATCAAGTAAGCAAATTAAAGAGAATATTTATTTTACTTTATAGCAGTGACGCTTTATAGATGTTATAATTAAATCTTTAACATTGAGCAATGCAAGCTTAATATGGTATGATAAGAAAAATAAATAATGGAGAGTATAATACATATATAAGAAAAATAAGTGTTTGAATTGGATTCGCCTGGTAGTGTAATGGATATCACGCTGAGGTACAGACTCAGAGATCCGGGTTCGAATCCCGTCCAGGCATTTATTTTTCTTATCATACCATATTAAGCTTGCATTGCTCAATGTTAAAGATTTAATTATAACATCTATAAAGCGTCACTGCTATAAAGTAAAATAAATATTCTCTTTAATTTGCTTACTTGATATAGTCAGCTACTAGATGGCAGTGAAGACAGTGTTCTCGCGACATCTAGTAATAATGGAGAGTATAATACATATATAAGAAAAATAAGTGTTTGAATTGGATTCGCCTGGTAGTGTAATGGATATCACGCTGAGGTACAGACTCAGAGATCCGGGTTCGAATCCCGTCCAGGCATTTATTTTTCTTATCATACCATATTAAGCTTGCATTGCTCAATGTTAAAGATTTAATTATAACATATATATATATATATATATATATATATATATATATATTAATTGGTGTTTCCCGTATAATGTATCATATTTATATTATTTTAGTATTATTATTATTATTATTATTATTATTATTATTATCGTATCATTATTGTTATTACCCTATAAAATGTTGTTTGTACATGACATTTACATTGTTACATTTATTGTATCTTTAAGTGTTTATAATTAGTATAGTGTATATCTATATTTGTCGAATATTTATTTGTATTTGTACTGGTTGAGTGGAAGAGAGGGCCTTATGGCCTTAACTCTGCCAGAATAAATAAAGTATTATTATTATTATTATTATTATTATTATTATTAAATAAAATAAACTAATCGATGTATCCTATAGGATGCATTGCGAATGTAAGGACTAATCTATCTGTTCGTCTCTCTTAAGTCCAAAATTTTTCCTAAGCTCTTTATTCTCATTACTTTTAATCTGTTCTTATCTCTTAAAATAAGAGATCATGTTTGGTACCCACACAATACGGTATTTTTTATATTTTATATGTTTTTATTTAAATTTTTTTAAGAAAAGTTGGAATGACAAGTATCCTATGATGCATAATAACAATCGTTCAAAAGTAAGTCAGAGCGTATGTATAATTTCTTTCTGTAACCCATTCCTGTACGTTGCTTGGCATTTGAATTCCGTGATTTCTCAAAATTGTACTATATGTAGTTAAGAATAATAATACTGATAATAATAATTTTATTTATATACAGATTTTCAATGTTTACAAATCTAAAGTTTTATTTTATTTCTCCACTCGTCCCTATCCATCCACTCCATATCCTCCAGTCCTCTTGTTCTTATTCCAGTTTATATTTCTTGCATCCATGAGTTTGGAGGTCTTCCTTTCCTTCTTCTTCTTCTTCTTCTTCTTCTTCTTCTTCCAGGTAGACACCATTCCAATGTTCATCTGTGTAATCTTTCTTCTTGCATTCGTCATACATGTCAATACCAATTTACTGCCTAAATGTTATATAATCTACTATTGATTTTTTTCTCGTATGACTTTATTATTATTATTATTATTATTATTTTAATCTGAACATCTTGCTGCTCTCCTCAAGAAATTCATTTCAATCAACATAAGTTTTTGTTAAATTTACATGCTTCTGTTCCATATGTGACAATAATAATAATAATAATAATAATAATAATAATAATAATAATAATATAAATAATTATATTATTATTAATAATAATAGATTGACGTTTTATAAAACACTGGCAGTTCCTGCATTACTTTATGGGCGTGAAACTTGGGTAATGACCAAAAAATTACAAAGTAGAATACAAAGCGTAGAAATTAACTTCCTTAGAACAACAAAACGTTGCACAAGATTGGATCGGATAAAGAATGAAGATATAAGACCAGAGTTAAATACATATATCCAGCTAATTATAAAATAAATGAATATAGAGATAAATGGTTTATAATGTTGAGTGATTCCGGGTTATGTGGCCGTGGTCCATAGTTGGTGTTGATACCAGACGTTTCGCCCTCAACTGCGGAGGGCATCTTCAGTGGCGAGTGCTTCTATGCGTGTTTCCTGGTCGGAAGATCTACTTAGAATGAACGCTGTGGACGTAGAGGACGTTGTATTAGTGGGGGGTGCAGGGTGAGTGGGCGTCCTCTACGTCCACAGCGTTCATTCTAAGTAGATCTTCCGACCAGGAAACACGCATAGAAGCACTCGCCACTGAAGATGCCCTCCGCAGTTGAGGGCGAAACGTCTGGTATCAACACCAACTATGGACCACGGCCACATAACCCGGAATCACTCAACATTACGATTACCGGCCGTGAAAGCCTGCATTCAACTATAAATGGTTTATGTATGTAGAAAGAATTAATGTAACAAGGTTACCAAAAACACCATTTAACTACCAGCCAAGGGGTTCAAGGAATGTAGGAAGGCCAGTGAAAACTGTGAGGCGGAATAGGCAATTTGCCTAGCCCACTAAGTGAAGAAGAAGAAGTAGAATGTAACACTAACAATACTACTATTACTACTACTACTACTTATACTAATAATAATAATAATAATAATAATAATAATAATAATAATAATAATAATAATAATAATAATAATAATAATAATTAGACGAAGAAAGGAAACACCTGATACATTAAAAATAAGGTAGGTATAACCTTCCATAGGCTTGCACGAAGAGTGTGGTTTTGGAGATAACTTCCTGCTGACGTAACATGATAAATCCCTTCTACAGGTAGTCGTGACCCAGTTCCCAGGATTCAACCCTTCCAATACCTCACCTTACCATGACCTTTACATTCTTCAAGATGCGTGTGTGTGTGTGTTTAGATAAATTCATATCAATATGAAAATTGTGTCAGTCTCCAATAAGAAATAGGCCCACACATTGTACATGAAAATCCAAACTACTGTAAATTCACATATATTACACACTACAGGAAGTTACTGCGTATATGCCTATAAATTTATACAGCTCTTTTTTTTCCGACATTACATATGAAAGTACCGGTAGTTAATAATTATTATTAATGATAGGTGGTCTAGTGGTTATGTTCCATGCCTTTAGTCCCGTGAATCGCCGTTCAAACCCGGTCGAGGTCGATTGATTTTTAGAATGGGAAAATGCAAGGAGATAAAAGTCCTCCGGGAGAAACTTTAATCCGTAGGTCCCGAGTCTGGAGGTATTCGGGTTCGTAAAACAACCATAAGCCTAAATTAGTGCCTCTGTGCAAAATTTAACAAACCTCCTCTATCCAAGAAATACCTTAGTTGTATACTAAAGTCTCAGTGAGGCGATGTGCTGATCACATGACACTCACTGACATCTGTAGGAAAATAACCATCAATAAATTAGTTTGGTCAAGAAACTCCCTCTAGGGGAGTAAATTAAAACTTTTATTTCACTTATTTATAGACGCTTTAATATCTACGTTTATATCTCTATTTATTTAATTGATGACAGTTTTAAATTATATGATGTAATAAATCCAATACCTAGAATATCCCATGACGCATGAGAAAAGCAATGAAAACTCCTCTACAGGTTGGTCACCACCGGAATTTGTTCTCGGGATCTCCATAATACAAGCCTAAAACGATACCACTTGTGTCAAGAAAGCCAGTGTTTCTTAAATATGTCACACTTAAAAAAAATATTATTTATGAAGTGCATATACTGAGTTAATTTTAGGATCATACATAATACAGACATTTACAATGGAATAAAACTATAGTTATTTAATTCAAATATGATCGTACAGTGAGCAAAATTGAACTACCCGGACACATCATAAATACAAAGTAACAGTACGATATTTGAGAAGTTGCCATGGTTATTTATAAAAATATAGGTCCACAAATAATTAAAAAACTAACCCACTGAGTGGCATTATGGAAACCAATCGAAACCATTATGAAACCAATGGGTTTAATAATAATTATTATATATCTTTAGGATTCGCTGGGCTGGCTTTTTATCATTTATTAACCTTGCGGACAAAGGCTCTCCACAGATCCATATTCTCAGAAAATATTTTATAATCATTCCCTGTACAATTATTCTTCTTCTTCTTCTTCTTCTTCTTCTTCTTCGGCTTCCCCCCCACTTATAGGTTTGCCGTCTTCAGTTTCCATTTATCTCTATCATTCCAATCTCCCTCTTCCAAATTCCTATCATCAATTATAGTTCTGACGTAGGTTTTCCATTTCCATCTTGGTCTGCCACGTTTATTTCTTCCAGGGGGTAACCATTGGTATATATTTTTTGGCCATCTTTCATTTTCCATTCTTTGTACATGGCCATACCATTTAAGCGTTTGATTTTCAATCCTCTTAACAACAGATGTGGTGACATCCATTTCTCTCCAAAGGAATTAATTTCTTATTTTATCCTCTCTTGTTTTTTGGAGGCTTCTTCTAAAATAATCAAATTCAACTGTTCTAATATTATTCTTTTGTAATTCCGTCAAAGACCAAGTTTCACTTCCAATGACAAAATATTCTGTATTATGCTCTTATAAATCCCTGTACAATTCACCTTCCTTAAATCATGGTTAATGTTATTCTACCACCTCATTATTGGTCTAAACAAAAAACTCCAAGCGCCCTTGGCTGACCAGCCGGCTGCTGGCCTCACATACACGTGTTAATCACAGAGGTAAACGATCATCTAGCCAGTGTAGGGTGACATGTGGTCAGCAATGTCGGATCCCCCAACCGTTATAGCTGGTATTCTCAACCTGGCATTATTGGTATACCTACTCTGTATTTTCTACAAGTTGGTCTACAAGTTGGTCTGCCAATTGGGGGCTTTCCCTCTTATTTCTCTACAAGAAGTTTTCATGCCGCTCTTTCATTCCCCATTCGTGTTCACATGCTTTTTTCATTACAGAATAAGATACTTAACATGTTTTATTTCAACTAGTTCCCCATTTAGATCATGTAACCCATTGTTAAGTAATTTCCTCCATTCATCTGTCTGTTAGTTCTCCTTGTTCCAAAAAAAAGTCCTAAGTAGGCCATTTCATTTTTAAATACTTGTAATCTTTTCACATTTGATAAAGCAAGAGGCCACGATTCGGCTTCACATCGTAAATCTGGGAGAATAGCTATTGATATATTTTTATTTTCACATATTTTGAGAGAAGTTGGGATATGAGGAGAATAGCAAGCCATGGTTACAGACATAACAAACGCAATAAAATAAAATACTTTTTTTTAGCCCTCTGACAGTAGGACACAAAACGCTTTTCTCTTCAAAACATTGCAATATAGGTTTTAAACTCTTTAACAGAAAATATGGAGTTTCTATGTATAATATTTAGACTTGAAATGTACGGTTTTATATCGATAACTGACGTAATTCTAGAATGACAACATGTTTTACAAACTGAGTAAAATAATAATCTAAATGTTTATAATTTTATTGCAACAACCAATTGTGAAAAGTACAGTGTATATGGTAGGAGTTACAGAATACATGTTTTAAGTTTTATGTTCTAATAAACGTTAGACACTATGGGCTAGTTTCACCAACAGAGGTAACTGTATTACGCCAGTTTAAGCTATGCATTATACATGGGGAAAACTGGCGTAATACAGTTACCTCTGTTGGTGAAACTGACCCTAATTGTACAAAATGAACGTAACAGATGTAACAACTAACCCGTCTGCGCTGTGTAAGAGTTTTAATTCAAATAAATAACAATTCTTTGCTACTTATGAGTTTCTTCATATTACACTATTTTGGGATGTAGGCACTTTAAAATATTTTTAATAATCCATATACCACTTTGGGAAGCAGGGAAGAACTTTAATTGTCATGTGTTATGTCAAATTTTACGTCGAATTCACCAAGCGTTTCAAGAATTGAGACCAGGCTTAATTTCTTTCTGCACTTCATTCATGCGTGCAATCATTGTTTCTAGGAATCTGAATCCCACTACTTCTACAAAATTTCCCTCGTTTGTAAAGAGTTCATTCCTATTTAATAATGCATTTCTACATGTAAACATGCATTTCAGTTATATCGATATTCAAATCCAGATTATATTACATTGAATTATTATTATTATTATTATTACTATTATTAATATTATTATTCTTACTATTATTATTATTATTATTATTATTATTATTATTAATCATCATCATAAGAAGAAATAAAGAAAAAATAAGAAATAGTCATATGAGAAAAAAGAATATTAAATATTCAATAGTAGATTATATAAGATATAAGCATTTGAATTGGCATGGGCATGTACGACGAATGCAAGAAGAAAAATTATGTCCACCTGGAAGAAGAAAGAAAGGAAGACCTCGAAACTCGTGGATGCAAGAAATAAAACTAGAATGAGAACAAGATGACTGTAGGACATAGAGTGGATGGATAAGGATGAGTGGAGAAGGAAAATAAAACTTTAGGCACAAATAGATATGTAAACATTGAAAACCTGTATATAAATAAATTATCATTATTATCATTATCATTATTATCATTATCATTATCATCATTATAATTATCATTATCATTATCATTATCATTATTATCATTATCATTATTATCATTATCATTATTATCATTATCATTATCATTATCATTATCATTATCATTATCATCATTATCATTATCATTATCATTATTATTATTATTATTATTATTATTATTATTATTATTATTATTATTATTATTATTAGCGTGACGAGACTGGACAATAATATATTATTCGTTTAAGAAATAAGTAAGTACTGTATCAATAATTTATCATTTGTAAAATGTCCTGTAAACCTTATATTACTATAAATGTATTTCACTTACCTATCAAAGTGTAATGTAAAGTTAAACATACTTGAAAGCTGGGGGCACATAGCAGAGTACTGTCTGCCTACTTTAAATAATACATTTTTCCTTGTTTTCTATGCAATATTTATTCCTTATAGATTATGTATGTGAATTCGCCTATGGCGTGTGAGAGAGTAGAGTAACAGGAATCGATAAGACACATACGATATACACACACAGTAGATACATGCTCACAAGGGTTACGTTAAGTTTTTTTTATGGATAAGTGACTCAAGCAACCAAAAGCCTTAAACTGACTGTAAATGGATAAATGTCTTAAGTTACAATAACCAAAGAATGGAAACATCGCATATGTCTTCTTCTACTTCTTCACTTCCTGGTTTAGGCATTGTTTGCTTGTTCAGTCTTAACTAATAGGGCTAAGACCATCTCTTCCGAGGACGTCCGAAATGCATATAATGTCTTAAAGCCTATATGTTTTAGTTCAATTTTGCATAGGTACGAAGATCGGTATGTACAAAAGCCCAAGGCGCACCAGTCGGCTGCTGGCATTATCCAATATATGCCACTCACACAGTATAAGAGTGACATGTGATCAGCATATTGGGTTCCGCAGTCATTAGACCTGGTTTCCTCAATCTGGAGCAACTATTTGTTGTATTTCCCCAGATACTTCATGATGCTGGGTAAGCACCCGGTCCCATACTCGTCGAAATTCCAAGAGCAAAATTCTTCCCCGTTGTGACGCGAACCGGCGCAAGTTCCATAGATCTGGGTCGTTGCATGATATCTTTGACTGCTCAGCTATAGCGCCAGGAGAGAAAGGTTCTTGAATAGTTAAGGTCATTAGAGGCACTTCAAAGATAGGAGAGTAAGAGTTAGTTACTTGTTATTTTATGACTCTCCGCCTCAAAGGTTTTAACAATGAATTTTATTAGTCACTTGTTATTTTATTTTAATAAGCTACTTAATAGGCCTTGTCATTAGAGGAAAGTCATAGTCTATCAATTTTATTCACAGGTCTCCATTTTCTTTTACGTGCCATAAATCTATGGCACAGGATTATGGACGAAATTAATAGACCAGAAGTTGCATTAAAAACTATTGGTCATCAACGGTATTGAAGTTATGCTTTAAGATTTTACTTCCCTTCCGAAAGAAGTCATCAGTAAAATTCTTCCTCGTGGGGACTCAAACCTGAGGATTTTTTAGTGGTATTTTCAGAGGCCTCTTTCAAATTATACGTAATAACAGTAAGCTGAGGATAGTATGTTTAACGAATTAAACATCTTTCACATCTGACAAAAGCCAACCGTTTACGCTAGAAGTAAATTTCAACACTTTTTTAATTTGATGCGGATAGCTATTGTCTGTCCAACGGATCTGTGCCACCGTAAGACAAGCGCACTAAAGCCTACTTCCTTTCCTGCCTCGGCAAATAATTTCCCTCCCTGCATTCCTATCTCTTTTCCTATCTTTTCTATCTCTCTCTTGCACTTGCACTCCAGTGTTGTCAACTCAACTCCAACCTTACATTATTCAATATTCAAGAGCCATGACACTGGGGAAAGTTTGGCAAAATCCCTACTCGATAAGTTGCCGTTTGACGTGGAGGGAGGGGAGTGCGGTGAAAGGGTGTGAGAATAGACGTGTAATTTTCTAAGAACGATGTTAGCGCTATAGGGGCACAGATCCGTTGGTCCGGGTATACATGTGTTTTATGTCGGAACTTCGTTAACATGTCATATATCAATGATACCCAAACTTACGTTTTTATTTCTCTTCTCGAATATTCCTTTGTAAAAAATCGCTTTTGTTTAAAAAATGCATAATTTTCTCATACATCGAGTGCAATGATGCAAAGTCATTCAAAGATTATGTTACAAATTTTAGAGGTGATAAAGGACACAAATATTAAAGAGTTAGCATACAGGCCCCTCGGCTCCAAATGGAAAGGCAATAGTCTAACCTACACCATATACTATAGCTATACTAAACCTCCAATTCTTTATTTATTTAGCTAATAACTGTTTCGGATTTGATATAACAAAAGGTTTATGACAAGGATGCGGGATGTCACCAACATTGTTTAAGATATATTTAGAAGATGTATTAATGAAATGGAGTAAGTCATGTAGGGGAATGGGAATCAACATTAATGGTCATTTACTGCACAATTTATTATTCGCTGATGACCAGATTATAATAGGACAAGATAAAGAAGGTATAGAATATATGATTAGAAAGTTGGTCGATGCATTTGAGGTAGGTGAACTAAAGATAAATTATATTAAAACAGAATATATGGTAATCGGAGCAAATTCAGAAGATCTACAAATAAATAATATGATAATTAAACGTGTTGAAGAATTTAAATATCTTGGTTCTGTAATAGATAAATCTGGTACTTGTGAAAAAGATATTATTAACAGAGTAAATTGTGCAACGAAGGCGATTAGATCCCTGAATGATATCTTATGGAATAGAAATTTGACCAGAAAAACAAAACAAAGAGATTATACAGATAATAATAGAAAGTATACTTACATATGGATCGGAAAGCTGGACAATAAATGAAAGGACGCAGAAAAGAATCTTGGCGACAGAAATGGATGGATTAGGAGAAGTATGAGAATTTCCAGGCTACAACATATTCCAAATACATATATCAGACAAGAAATGGATGCACAAGAAACTGTTATCGATAGGATAACAAAGAGAGCACTACAGTGGTATGGACATGTACAACGGATGTCTGAAGACCAGTGGCCTAAACAGGTGTTGGATTGGATGGTATCAGGCAGAAGGAAGAGGGGGAGAAGTAGAAGAGCATGGTATGAGGGAATATATGATACCATGATGAAGAGGGGTATGGAAGATGGACAATGGGAAGAGAGGAATCTCTGGAAAGCAGGAATCAAAGGCAAACTGCAATAAAGTGGAAAGCCTGTATTAAGATTTAAGTAAGTAAGTAAGAACTGTTTCGGGAGACTATTTTTTTTTATCTTTCTCCGCTTTCTTTATCTTGTCGGAGGTAACTGAAGATGGAAGTATGATCTCCCGAAACATGTCTAACCTGGCGTTTTACTGTAAGTACGACTAATGTACTTTATCCTGAGTATGACTTCTTTTGGAAGGGAAGAAAAGCCACGGATCTCATTTCGTAGATTTACGACACGTAAGAGAATCTCAAGACAAAAATAAACGGCATTTGAGTAAAATTTATCGTCCCTTTCACGCCCAGTTTTAAATAGCATTGGTAATCATCTTTAACAGATAATCAATTTAAAAGACCATTATTAAATAAATGTCCTATCTACCCACGTATCTATCTATGTTTAAAAGCGAAGAAGTTATTTTGAACATTCCATGTTTCCACAAATTTTAAGACATTTTGTTTGATAGCAAATAAAAAGTGTGCTAGTGTAAACACATTTGCTCAAGAACTTTCAGCAACACATCATCCAAGAACCCCAACAGTACTTCTTACAGAAAATTCAACTATCTGCGACCCACATTAGATTGTCAACAGAAGACACATGTAATCAAATATCTTGATATAAGTTATCGTTGTTGGTTGTAAGAGTTGTCTAGTATGAAGTAATTTTTTTAAATCTTAATTAATATCATTATGACACTAATGAGGTACATTTTTGGACATACAATTTTCAATAAAACGTTATCTACCAACACCACCCTACAACCCCCAAACTGTATAGTCTAATAGGAATTCTGAAATCGCGACACACACAACACACACACACACACACACACACACACACACACACATACACACATACACACATACACACATACATACATACATACATACATACATACATACATACATACATACATACATACATACATACATATATTATTTCTTTATCTCAGTTTAACCTCTCACCTCATATGTAGGTCCATCCATCCGTAGTAATTCTGCCCGAGGGCAGGTCTTTCGCTGCAATCATAGCATTTTCATGCTATGCTTTGCAGCTTTACTAGGGAATTATAGGTGTGGTAGCTTCCCGTTGCTTTCCACACCAGTGATGGATGATGATGGCCGGATGATTTTCGGGGACCATTAGGCCCTAAGCTTCCTGGCATTTGTCTTATAGGTGAGGAAAAATCCCGAAAAAACCTCACCCAGTAGCCTGTCCCGACCGGGGATCGATCCCGGGCCCGCTGCGTGACAAGGCAGCACGCTACCTCTCGACCACAGTGGTGGACTATAGGTAGGTCTACATTTTATATCTCACACGCCATCCGGGCGTTAACTTATAGTGTTACGTCCTGTCGGGAGAGAGATTTTATTATGGATCACATACATACATTTTTTTTTTGACTACACAAGGACATGGAGGGCCTCCCCAAATGAGTGAGGGCAGCTCAATGTCAGTGCCTCATCCTGAGACATCATAACATTATGGCGAAACATATAATTCACACACAGACTTACTAAACAATGCGAATATGATTATAATGATCATAATGGCCAGGTGGTGTTCGGGGATTGTTTTGTCCGTAAAGTTTTTTTTTACATTTGTCTTCCATGTGAGGAGAAACCCCGCATAAAAATACATATATTAGGAAAATGTAACGATTTGGAATGTTGGAGGCGGCAGTTGTTACCGGAAAGATTTCTAAATTCAAATCGTGATAGATTGGCATGCTACGAGTTAATGGTAAGCCTAGAAAATTGGATAAACTTGGGTTAAATTTCTGGACAAAATACAGAAAATAAGAACAACACTCATTCATGCATAAATAGATATGTTAACAAATTGTAATACCATTAATTCTTAATAATTCTACATAACCAAGCTAATGTATAATGTAATTGTATTGTTATCTAATTGTAATATTATTACGTTTTTTTAAGTTATATTATTACCAAACATTAACTTAATGTAACGGACTGTCAACAGCATGTACGGCTTACTGCCCGTGCGACCCATATTTGTAAATAGCATTTTATGTATCTTACTTTTAGTCTAATAAAATCCTAGTTATATAGGCCTACAGGGTGAAAATTAATTACACCGACAAACTGCTAGGACTAATTCCTGATTGGAAAACGAGGAAAAAATGTCATATGAATAAGTGTCCACAAATACATCGTTGCCATGGTAGATGGCACTGATGAATGGCATTATTCTCTCGGCCCTGTTGCATGGCCTGCTAGATCACCGGACTTAAACCCCCTGCATTTTTACTAGGGGCTCTGAAACGCGTTGTGTATGCTCAACCATTTCCTGATGTGCATACCCTTCAACAGCGTGTCCACGTCGCCTGCGTCGCTATCCGGAGAGAGGCCGGAACATGCGAAAGAGTGAAGCAATCCGTCATACTACGTGTGAGAGCGTGCACTGCATCCCATGGAGGCCACTTTGAACATCTGTTATGACGTGGATGCGATTGTGCTATGTACTGTGTGCCGGGACGATTTGTTGTCGTTGCACGCACATCGTTTTTCTTTCGTTGCATTTATATTATTAAAATATATTATTTACAGCTCAGGATAGGAATGTATGGGTAGGTTATGTTCGCGCGGCCATGAACCTATGTGTTCGATAGAGCCTTTGAGTTAGTTAGTTAGTTAGTTAGAATAAGAGTTAATAATAATTCACTCTAACCATCTTTTATCTCCTGAAACAGAATTAATAATTTTTCATGAAGCCTCAGTTGGAAAGAGATAAAAATGGTCATTAAAATATGTCTTGGTTTTTTTTTTGAGTTGCACCTTAATAATATGTATAAATCTACAAATGTACATAACTTAGGTTATAAGTATTTAGCGTCTAACCACAGAATCTAGAAAGAACCCAATATGAGATACAAAGATATTGTCGCGATATCTAACAGCATTTTAGATTTACCCGTAGATATTCATGGACAGTCAAACTGTTATCATTAGACTTCCCCACATTTCTATTGAATCACTTTTATAATCATCGCTTTCAACAACGTTCCAAGGCCAAAAATAGTTCTCCGCGGATGTGAATTCTTCTACAATCCCTCAATATAACGAATTTTGAATCCTCTACAAATTCGGATATCTTTGGATAGTCCAGCTGGCATTTTGTTAGATCCATTCCAGACATCATCTTCCAACAGAATACTTGCTAAAATTTTCTATCATAATTATGTTCTTTGTGCAATCCTAGGGTGCTAACGACTTGTCTTTATGACCAAACAAATGACATTCCCTCATTGACATGTCGCTTTTAGTTTTTCATTGCTATTCTTGATAGTATGAACTTGATGACATTACAAAACATTCAATGCCAATTGTCAGTCTCTCTGATTGTCAATTCTTTCGACAAATGTTTATTTAAAAAAAATGTTTTGAGTTGCTTTGGTCTTCGATATACAAGTTCGGACTTAAAAAATTATTACCTATATATATATATATATATATAACGTTGTACAAAAAGAATAAATAAGGTGTGTTTTTCTTTAGAGGTCTCTTTTTCAGGCTTAAGATTCTTCTACGAGCCCGAAAAAATTCAGAATGGCTTAAAGTCCTTCCCGGAGGACTTGTTTCTTGGCACTATCGAACACGGAGATTCATAGATGCGTGACATAAGCATTCTTAACTAACTCACTGGCACTATCGAACCCATAGGTTCATGGCCGCGCGGACATAATCTCTCCATACATCCCTATCCTGAATTAATGCTTTCCAATCAGTCCCTGTATAATCTACTTCCCTCAAATCATAGTTAATGTTATTCTCGCACTTCATTCTTGGTCTATCAACTGGGCATTTTCCCTCTAGTTTTCTACAAGAAGTTTCCATGCACGTATTTTACTCCCCATTCATGCCACATGTCCTGCCCATCGCAGTATATGAGACTTAACTGTTATCCTAAGCTAATGTTTTCCAATGATCCCCTGTATAATTTACCACCCTAAAATCACGGTTAATGTTATTCAACTAATTTAAATGCCACTTTTAAGTAAAATAATTACATAGCAGGTTTACTATATAATTACTATCTAAAATAAGAAAGGGATTGATTTATTGTAAATTTCACTAACAAAATATGTATGCAAGCACCCCATACGTCCTTCATGGAGACATAGGTACTCCCCTAGCGGAACGTTTCTTGGTCTAGCTTAATTCAGTTACGCTTATTTCCTTACAAATGATCATTGAGTGATATGTGGTCAACACATCGCCTCAATGAAACATTTAGTAACAACTAAGTTATTATTTGGATGGAGAATGTCGATTAAATTTTGCTCAGAGGCACTAATTTAAATTTAAAATTCTTTTACGAATTAGAAAATCTTCAGATCGGGATCCACGGTTTAAAATCCCTCCCAGAGGACTTGTTCCCTGAATTTTTCTATTCTAAAATTTCACGACTCCGGCCGGGTTTCAAACCGTGACCCTCGAGACTAGAGTCAAGAAACATAACCACTAGATCACCACGGTCGATAAAGGTAAAGTGATCCCAGCACAGACCTTAGGAAGCCCTTGAGGTAGTAGGAGGTTAAGGCTCCTACTTTTCTAGATAATCAGCACTTTATGCCTGCCGGGTCGTCAGCTTTGCGTGATGACATCGTAATTCCCAGAACAAGCACCCGATACTCATTTACGTTAGAGGCTGAGGCGACTCCAGGATCATGGTGATGCCAAAAAGTTTGGGTCAGTTTAAAAATACTAACTTCACTAGGATTCGATTTTTCGACCTTCCAACTTAAAGCGTATTGCCTTAAGCAAGAACGCTACGATGACATGCACCCCAACTAACGAAGAGGCAAAATAGAACATTTAAAAAATAAATAAAACATATGGTTAATGAATTCTAAATGTATTAGCTTTTCTGAAAATTTCAGGAAAAAATATTTCGCTACGAACTGGCTAGAGCCCATTGAATGGATAGCAACAATGTTACTTCTACGCCTCAGTCGTGTCGCATCTCAACTATTTAGGGACATCACATTGTATTGTAAGCCCATGTTTTGCCCTTTACAGAGATTTAGGCGCTCTCCCCCTACAGGAAAGAATTTGAACCATACTAATTTAGTTACACTTGTTTTCGTATAGATGTAATTTTGAGTGGTCCGTGGTCAGCGTTCCGCCTCATACTGACATCTAGGAAACCAAGGTAGTAAGTACTAGGACGGGAAAATTCGGTAAATTTTGCTTAGAGGCCTTTTCATTCAGGCTTAAGGATCTTTTACGAGCCTGAAAATCTTCAGACTCGGGACCCACGGCTTAAAGTCCCTCCCGGAGGACTTGCTCCTTGGATTTTTCCGTCCTAAAAAATCCATCGACCCCGGCCGGGTTTGAACCCACGACCCTCGGGACCAGAGGCAAGGAGCGTAACCACTAAGACAACACATCTGGGTGAAATAATTCAATTATCGAATACATTTTAATGGAAGCATCTTGGGTGAAATAGTACGAGTAGGCCAACTGCATCATAGTGGATCCTTATGCATGTGACATAGGCCACTTCTGATGTTGGACACTTGTTCCCAGCCATGTCGGCCATTATTGGCGCGACAAGAAGATGTATCCATGGCAACCAGACTGGTCCAGGAGCGGGAGGGAGGATCATACCAATGGCTGTGAGTCAGTTCAGTGTGTAACCAAGTTTGATCTACTTTTAAAAACTGCTGCTGTTTACATTCCAATCTTCGTAAATTACTCACACTTTCACGTTTGCTACACTGAGTAACAAAATGCAAGTGTTACTTCTCCTAAATCTAAAAGTAAGCTAATAATAAACAGCGAAAAAGAAAAAAATACGTAATATACACGAATAAATTAATAGTAAACAAAATTAACTAACTTCACTGGGACTCAGGGACACTGGGACTAATGAACTGCATTACTTTATGGGAGCGAAACTTGGGTAATGACCAAAAAATTGCAAAGTAGAATACAAAGCACAGAAATGGACTTCCTTAGAAGAACAAAAGGCTGCACAAGATTGGATCGGATAAGGAATGAAGATATAAGAACAGAATTAAATATATATCAATTGGATGAGAAAATCAGAGAATATAGAGAGAATGGTTTACACATGTGGAAAGAATGAATGTAACAAGATTACCAAGAGCAGCATTCAACTACAAGCCAAGAGGTTCAAGGAATATAGGAAGGCCAGTGAAAAGATGGACAGAACAACTGTGAGGCGGAACAAGCAATTTGCCTAGCCCGTGAAGTGAAGAAGAAGAAGAAAATGAACTACGTAAATTTTAAATTATGTCTACGATTCGACAGCTCGGAAGAACCAACTGAACTGATTACTAGGGCTAGGATTTTTATGTAGGGCTACTAAAAGTTGAGATTAAAACGTAGTATAATAATAAGTTAGACTTCTGACTGTCTTTTGTTTTGGTTTCGCACACAAACAGTTGAATAGTGTAATGGGAAGTTAGACTTCTGTATTTTATTTTGGTTTCATATACAAACAGTTAAATGATATAATATTATACTATCTGCATTGCAACCTTACCTTTTTTACATAAAAAGATCCTAACCCTACTGATTACTGAACAGGTCACTGGATTGAACTCCAAAACCCTCAAATTTAGTTTCAGGATTCAGCTCCATGACGTGAACAGGCCTGGAAAGCCGTTGGCCTACTAGCAGACTGTTGATCTCACATCCACATGTGTTAATCCCCGTGTAAAACAATCATTATACCAGAATAGGAGTGAAATGTGATCAGCATGTTGGATTCCCTAGTCATTATAGTGCTTAATAAGTTTGTGATTGACTTTTATAAATCTCACTGGCTGTCTCTTTGTTTCAATGTTCAAAATTATGTCTTACTACAATATATGATACAGCTGTCAATCACAAACTTAGATCTCACGCACTGTATAGAAGTTTTCTCAAATGGAACCTACACAAATTCCTCATGATGCTAAATGAAATATTGCTCCCATACTGACCGAAATTCCATGAAACATTTTCTCCCCCATGGCGACTCGAACAAGCGAAACTTATGTAGCCTTTCACCGAGACGTATTGCCTTAACCCGCTTGACTAAGGCGCAGGACATTTTCAATATTATTATTTTATCTAACAACGTGCTTTAACAGCGAAGGACATTAGAATCACAAATCTAATCTTGGTGTAAAAGGGCCGAAAAATGTTGCTCTGAGCCCATTTGTTTGAAGCTTGAAGTTCTTTTACGTGCCATAAATCTACGACACGGGACCTACGGGTTTAGTTTCCTTAAGAAGGATCCTATACTCAGGACTTTTACGACCTGAAATCTATCGTCCCGGATCTGAGCCTGCAAACCTTAGAACCAGATGCCGAACATCATTAACCACATGTGCATCAGGACCTATTAATGATAACTCGTCACACGTTTGCTAACATTGAAGGGACAGTAAAGCAGTGGGAATACAAAATATAAAATATATTTCATAGGCCCTATGTGACCAGTACACTATTGGCTATAAAATCTGTTTGTATTCAATATACCGATTTCATTTATTGGTTTTGTGAAAATGTAGGCCTATTAGGCTTCAGAGTCAATTTGTGGGACGAAGGATGGAGAAAATGTCACTTGATAACAAAAAAAAACACAACATTTTATGTAATTATCATGAGATACTTAAAATATCTTCCAAGATTTGTTTTTTTTTATTCAATGCCACCTGTTTGTCATTCGACATTTCAGCTATTCTGGCATTGATGGATGATGAGATGGGTAATGATGCGCTAGGACAGGCCTATACCTAAACTTAATCTAATGAGGTGAATGTGATATTGATGATAATGATGGCCAGATGATGTTCGGGGATCGTTTGGGCCTTAAAGTATCCTGACATTTGTCTTACAGGTCAGGTAAAACCCCGAAAAAAATCTCGCCCAGTAAACTTGTCCCGAGCTGGGATCGAACCCGGGCCCGCTGCGTGACAAGACATCACGCTACCTCGAGACCACAGTGGTGGACTATCTTCCAAGAATGGTACCGAAGAATTTTCCTCCAATGAAACATTTAATTGACCTTGGATTGAATCGAATCTAGAACTTCGGATTAGCTGATCATCAAAGCAGAAATTGGTGAATAAAAACGGTTGATTGAGTAAAATACTTGCGTATAAAATTCCGTTTTAAAATGTATCCTCCTGAGAAATAGATTAGGCTATATCATTATAGGCGAATTCAACATAAAATATGACATAACATATGAAAATTAAAATGCCTTCCCTTCTTCCCAAACTGGTAGCCTATATGGACTATCAAACAAACGTTTAAGTGCCTACATCCCAAAATATTGTAGACAACTCAAACACCACCCGGACTCGAACGCTTGACCTTCTGTCTTGTAGCGTATTGCTTTAACTACTACGCTACGGCGTGCGCCCTTACGTCCCAAAATATTGTAGAATATGAATAAACTCATACGTAACAAATAATTATTTATTTTGATTAAAATTCTCACACCGCGCAGAAGCGTGAGTTCTTACGTCAGTTACTTCTGTTTTGTATAATTAATGACAACGTTTATTAGAATATAACACTGAAAGACGGAGTTACGTTACCCCGATGATATAACAGGTGATGAATGACAATGAAGCACCAGGAGAGTTCTTAAATGTAATCTAAATCCAGACTATGAGAGGTCAAAGGAATAATTCAGTTTAAGAAAATAGTCCTGTAGTCTGACCGGGAATCGAACGTGAGAACCTATGAACTGTATTATAAGCTCTGGCCACCAGCCCATGAGGCTGTTCATAATTGGCCTAGTGGATGTTATTTTGTTCTAATCGAACTTTATTTGATACAGTTCTGTTCAACAGTAACTCCATCTGAATAACTAGAATCAGTTGTGTTATAGCGTGTTTTTAAGTACACCGTGTCCACAAATACAGTATCATACTTTAAAGCTACTACTATTACGTCGCTTTGGATAATCGTATCTAAATGAAATTGGTGACAATCAGTTTTGCTATACCTCATGAATGTGGTCCCCACGAGTGACGCTGCAGACATTGAGGCGTTATTCCCATTCATGCCACACACTCTCCAACATGTGTGAAGAAATGGACTGGATGGCAGCAACGATACGAAACTGGACTACTTGCAGGTATTGAGGCAATGTGGGTACATAGACACGATCCTTTATGTAACCCCATAAAAAATAAGTCGCTGCAAACATTCACATTTAACCTGTCTCCTAAATATCCAACAATGAACCCATATCGACCACAAAAAAAAATGATTAAATTTAGTTTAGTTTCTGTATTGTTGTCCATTATTCTCCATTGTTGACATTGTTAACATGCACAAAACTTTTTGCGTTTCTTTTTTTATTGTCACCAATTTCATTTAGATACGATTATCCAAAGCGACGTAGTAGTATTTTAAAGTATGATACTATATTTATGGACATGGTGTGTTATCCTTAAAAGTTCTTACTGTTAACTTATTTCTTTCTTTATTTTTTTAGATTAACCTGTCCTTTTGTAGTTACTTGACTGGCTTATATATTCATACTAAAGAGGGTAACATCATATGGATTATTATTATGCTGGTCAAATGGTGAAAGGGGACAATTTGGGGCCTAAGATTTTCTAAGAATGAAATTGTTAACCAATGCATACCAAAACCTACCTTGACATATCTTCAAAAGAAGCGCTGTGATGTAGACAGGCCGTGTCTAAAAAATATTATCTACTGTTTTTAACTTCAAGGTACCAAAATCAAATGCCAAATCTCTCATTTAAACTATAGGGAAGTCATACAACACCTGAATTGGTAAGTGGATAATCCTTACTACCTGTCGTCAGCGCCAATTCCCACCTCACTCCACTCCGCTCTTACTCAACCAGGGAGTCCATAGGCTCTGTATAATGGGTTGTCATTGCTGGATTCTGGCTTCGATTTTTGTACCCTGCAGTTAAAAAGCCAGTTTTTTTTTTTTGACACGGCCTCGGTACATCACAACGCTTCTCTGGGAGAAATTTTGAGGTAGGTTCGGCATGCAATGGTTGACAGTTCCCTTGTATGATTTGTTTTATAGGTAAGGGAAAAAAAATCCTCTTCCAGGAAACTAGTCCTGATAGGGGACTGAATCCGGATCCAGTCCGTTATAGGTAAAGGCGTTATTTCGAGACACAACGGTAGAATAATTACACCAATTTAATAATTTTATTATTTATTTTTTATTTTATTAGATAGTGCTCGAAATTATGAGTTCTGTAAATCAATACACAAAGAGATCAAAAAAGTTTACGTAAACATATGTAGAGACTTTAATGCATTTTTAATGCCACAAATGCTAGTCAATGACCAATCACGTTTCAATGAATTTTCTTTTACAACCAATGACAGTCGTGTTTCACTTCGCTCTTTATCGATTTCTGTTTATCACCTCCTGATTTTGTGATAAAGAAAGCTCCTCTTTTTTAATGTTCTGAACAGGTCAAAGCATTATTTTTCTCCAACAAATTCATTGAATATAGCAAATAATGAAAAGATTCCTTGATTTTACTGAGTTGTTTACTAAAAGAAGTAATGAATAACCCGTAATGTTGATTATGATATATAGTTTGATGTGTTTCATTATTTCTCCACTTGGGTGCATTCTTACAATATTGCGATCTTATTTGGCAATAAATAATATGATCAAGGTGCAGAGAATGAACATAACCTCACATTTCTGATCTGTTTTCAAACTCGCCGTTTACATTAAATATATAAATATTTTAAAATAACTATAGTTAAACAATGATTTGTGAGTAAACAGTTTAATTTTATTCGTTAAATAGTCCTAACAAATGCCACTCTTGATTTCCAAATTCTCTAGATAAATTCACGACTCACGAAGTGAGAAGTGAATTTATCGATAATTTTGAAATCGCTCGTGGCATTACTTATGATAAAAATGTATAACGTAATATAGTATATTGCGATACGAGTGTGGTAAACACTTGATACGGGTTGAGGAAAAGTTTAAGAAAACGAGGCGCTTGCGCCGGATTTTTTTAAACTTCCGGGATTCCGTTGTGTGTTTACCACATGATTATTGCATACTATTTTTGCACCATGTGCATTTATTTCAGTAATTAAGATATTAGCTAAAATATTAATTATTATAATTGAAGATAAATGTTAGATTTCCGAAGGTGAATCGGCTATATGTGTTGCAATGGAGAAATAATAAATATTGTTGGTCATGTTGCCATCTTATATTTGTTAAAACTGTAAAACTAATTTAAATTGACTATTTAACTCATGCCCCAAATGGGAGTCAATGACCAATCACGTTTCAATGATTTCTGTTTTACAACCAATCAGAGTCGTGTTTCACGAAATATTTATCAGTGTTAGGATTATCATATATTAAACAAAGCTCCTCCTTTTTAATATTCTGAACAGGTCTGACCGTTATTTTGCAGTGACTGAGCCTATAACAAATACGGCTACCAGATTGTATATAATAGTGCTTACATGTCAACATTTGTAGCAATTGATTATACCACCAAAAAAAGAAACCACTGTTTGCACTTTCTTAAATGTATTTTTTCCCAGGTAATAATCGAGAAAAATATAATTGTCATATTTACATCATACGACATCAAAAATGAATTAATATACAGATTGATGTGTTTCATTTTTTCTCCACTAGAGAGCATTCTTACAATATTGCGTTCCTTTGGCAATAAATAGTATGATCTGGTTGCAGTGATAAACAAAAGAAGCAGTAGAAGCGTACCTATCGTTTCTCATTTGTTTTCAAACATCGCCGTTTACATTAAATATATAAATATTTTAAAATAACTATAGTTAAATAATGATTTGTGAGTAAACAGCTTAATTTTATTCGTTAAATAGTCCTAACAAATGCCACTCTTGATTTCCAAATTCTCTAGATAAATTCACTCCTCACTTCGTGAGTCGTGAATTTATCGATAATTTGGAAATCACTCGTGGCATTACTTATGAGAATTATTTCTGATTATGGAGAAAGTTTCAGACGATGTGTGCAGTGATGATGAAATAGAAGAGGTGTGGAAAGCTGGATGTGATGATTTAGTACCGAAATTAATACAAATTGAGGTATCACTATCAATATTTCAAAATAAATGTTTTTTATTTACAGCACTAATGCTGTTGGTCATTTTTAAAGTATAGAGATTTCTTTTGTTTTCATAGCAACCAAGATTGTATGTGGGAATGTCAAATTACTCTGCACGTCAACAATAACAGTATGTATAACAATATTAGTTACATAGTGCAAAAAATAAATTTAATATTCAATTTACTTATAGGCCTATATATACTCGTATGTTGAAAAATAAGAGAGTTCGTTGAAGTAATCACATTGAATGGCGAGACTGGAGGGAAGACAGGCATACCAATATTTGCATATGAAATAGTTATAACAGAATTCCATATTATAATGATGGAGGCCCTGAAGGGGTTTTCTTATTCTGAATACCACAGGAAAATTAAAACGAAGAAGCTTTCTGCTCTCGGGCGATACAGGAAACATTGAGAGACAGTGCTACGATCTAGATGATAAAACCCACGCTGTCACACATGTTGCAAGATATCTCATTATTGTATAACACTTTTTAACTAGACTCTTTTACTTGTATAATATGGAATAATAAACGTTTGATATACAACAACTACATCACTGTTATATTAAATATTTATCATGCAATTTTATTATCACATGGATATAGAGTGTCTAAAAATAATGTACAGTTTCTACACTCTTTCAAACAATATAATTCACAAAAACATCAGAGAGACATAAAGCGGAATTACAGATATGCCCAGGCACACACTTATGAATCTCCTTTTTTAACAAAAATCTAATACATAAAAATTGTTTGTTTGTTCGTACTTTATGCGCGGCCATACCGTTGATCAGATTGTGATGGGTTTTTTGCAAAATTTGCAGGAGATTCCCGGGATGAACATAGGCTATAAAAGAGTTGAGATACTCAACTCCTATGCCCTTAACAACACCCTTTGTAGTGAAAAACGTGAACATGTCCCTTTTTTACCCTTAAATGGCTGACGCTGCCTAAACCATAACAAATTAACAAAATTAATGTACACAGAATTGAACATCTAAAAAAAACTCTACAAAAAAGTCCGCGACAGCATATGTTTATCTTTTACAGATAAACACAATAGCCATTTTTATCTATCATTGATACCAAGGAGATCGGGATAAGTAAATTCCCGGGCAAGTATGTGCTGCCATACCATTCATCTGATTGTCATGGAGCTTTTGCAAAATATTCAGGATTTTCCCGGGAAGATTATAGGTTATAATAGAGTTTTAATGCTCAAGCCCTTCACCCTTAAAAATCACCTTCTGTAGTGAAAAAACGTCGCTTTTTGTAAGCTTAAATGGCTTACACTGGCAAACATAACAAATACACAAAATGATTGTAGTGAAAACGTAAAAAAATGTCGCTTTTTGTAAGTTTAAATGGCTTACACTGGGAAACCGTAACAAATACCCACAATTATTGTACAAAGAATTAAATACCTCACAAAACTCTACAGGAAAGTCCGCGAAAACATATAGGATAACCCACAATAACCGTTTTTTGCCTTTCATTGATGCCAAGAAGATCGGGATAAGTAGATTCCCGGGCAAGCATAGCAGCGCACGGCGGGTATTCTTTTATGCATAACTCAAAATAACGAATTTTGTCATTCAGCTCATTTATGCCAAGTACATCGGGATGTGTAGATTCTCGGACAACGCCGGGTAATCAGCACGGGGTATCTAAAAAGAATAACGATACAAATTTATATGTATTTTTCCTTTTACTTGTTCAACTAAATGCAAAAACACATAATTTATTTAGGTGTAGCAGCGCACGCCGGGCTCCAGTTTATTATACAGCGAAGATCTACCATCATCCAGGATAATCACCCGGCGTTGATCGTTCGATATCTATTTCATACGGAACGAAGATGGTACTTCGCTCATAACTTCTTAATCAGTTGAATGATTATATAGATTCTGAGTAGGTCTAGAATCTTGGTATAATTTATTGATCGTGTAAACCAAAAATGACTAAGTAATACAAAATAAACAAAAGTTTACCTTCTTCTGGAAGAAGAGGATAACAACGATTACTCAATCCATGGCGTGACAGGCCTAGAAGGCCCTTCGCCTACCAGCTGGCTGCTGACCTCACATCCACACGTGTTAATCACAAATGTAGACGATTATACAGCCAGTGTAAGGGTGACATATGGTCAGCATGTTGGGTACCCCAGTCGTTATAGCTATTTTTCTCAACCTGGAGCCGCTACTTATTGTATCTACCCAAATGCCTCACGATTCTGGCACAAGTCCCGCGACTGGCCGAAATTCCATGAGAAAATTCCATCCCCAATGGAGACCCTAACCAGCGTAAATCCCGTAGCCCTGCGCCAAGGCATCCTACTTTAACCAATCGACTACGAAGTCAAAATAAAGAAGAAATGTTTAAAAGATTTACAGAAGGCGTCTTGAAGGTTTTAATAATGAAACATCCGGTTGATGATAATGTTACATTTAAAGAATACTTCAGATTTTCGCCTGAGCAGTTTTATCGTGTTTTAAATTTAATAAAAGACAAAATTTATGTAGCCCTACACACACTCCTGGCATACAATATTAAAGGATATAATACAGTATTTACCGCTCTTATTTATAGCTTAAGTTCAGGCCACACAAATCTTTCTTTTTTTCTGTGTATTCCTGTAAACTTTAATGCTTATAACATAAAAAACAATTATTTGCATGAAAAATAATCAACATTTCGTCGTTAAATTTACTATAAAGTTAGATAGTACGTGCTGTTTTGCCGAAATGTTGTCAATCTTCGTTTATTTTTACCAGTACCACCAAAGAGTACAGGTACTAGCTTCTATATACTTTGGAATCGACGATGCTCGTTCGCAATTTAACAAGTTCAAATATACAGCGATGAACGCTGACACCAGCCATCACCGTTGAAGAGAGACCGAATCATTTTAAAGCAATGAAACAAATTCAACGATGACCTGTGACGATGTTCGAAGACGATGTTCGCCGTAGATTAAACCATAGCTTAAGAGCCAATCGCTATCACCACAGATCTCAGGTTGCACATTAAGTTTCCAAGGATATTAAACTATTGACGACTGCTGACCTCATATCCACTCTTGTTCATCACAGAGGTAGACGATAATCAAGCCAGTATAGAGGTTACGTGGTCAGCATGTAGTATCCTCTATCCGCAATCATAGGTGGTGTGCTATTTAAATGAGTATATATATATATATATATATATATATATATATACATGGTATGATAAGAAAAATAAATGCCTGGACGGGATTCGAACCCGCATCTCTGAGTCTTGCTATAAAGTAAAATAAATATTCTCTTTAATTTGCTTACTTGATATAGTCAGCTACTAGATGGCAGTGAAGACAGTGTTCTCGCGACATCTAGTAATAATGGAGAGTATAATACATATATAAGAAAAATAAGTGTTTGAATTGGATTCGCCTGGTAGTGTAATGGATATCACGCTGAGGTACAGACTCAGAGATCCGGGTTCGAATCCCGTCCAGGCATTTATTTTTCTTATCATACCATATTAAGCTTGCATTGCTCAATGTTAAAGATTTAATTATAACACACACACACACACACACACATATATATATATATATATATATATATATATATATATACATATATTTGGGTATATTTTTTTTAAGTTTCTGGTCATTTTATAGGTAATTTTTCAGTCATTTTACAGATTAGTTTTCCAGTCATTTCATAGCTAATTGTTCAGTCATTTTATAGGTAATTTTTTCGGTCATTTTATAGGTAATTTTTTCGGTCATTTTATAGGTTATTTTTCGGTCATTTATAGGTTTTTTCGGTCATTTTATAGGTTATTTTTTCGGTCATTTATAGGTTATTTTTTCGGTCATTTATAGGAATTTTTTCCAGTCATTTTATAGGTAATTTTTCCAGTCATGTTATAGGTAATTTTTTTCGGTCATTTTATAAGTAATTTTTTCGGTCATTTTATAGGTAATTTTTTCCAGTCATTTTATAAGTAATTTTTTCAGTCATTTTATAGATAATTTTTTTCGGTCATTTTATAGGTTTTTTCGGTAATTTTGTAGGTAATATTTTCAGTCATTTTATAGGTAATTTTTCCAGTCATTTTATAGGTAATTTTTAAACATCAAAAACCGAGTCCTGATGTTGAACGTAGATAATCTGGTAAGAGTTCAAATATTTTTAACCACTAGACTCGAAACTCTGGTGATCGTTAACTTTGAAATCTGAACACTTTGCATTCAAAATACCTTTACCTTGTCTCCATGGGAACGGTGTTTAGATGCACATTGTTATGGAAAAAAGGCAAAGCCATCCCACAGTATCCAAACCAAAACGACACAAATGCATAATATTTTACATATGCAAACCTTTTCAACTTATGCAGAATAGCATAACCCTTTTTATTGCCCTAGTTTGGACCTGCATTCAGAAAAAAACTACCCCTCACATACCTTGGGTTAAAGGGTGGAATAAAAAAAGTTAGTGAATGAATGATTAACGGACGCATAAGTATGTCCTATTCTTTAAGAAAGGGGTTCGTCTTCTCTTCAATAGGAACAGGTACCTTGAATACACCATATTCAGAACAGATGCAAATAAATTCTAGGGTGGTGTCTGCCTTCCTAAGGTTATGTGTGCTCGTCGGATTTTCCTTTATGGTTTAGTGTGTATTTTAGTGGTGTATACGAAAGTGAACTGCTAGTCCAAAAATCAAGTGGGGAAGAAACATGCAGTGTTGTGTTTAGTTCCAAGTTATCTTCTTAGGAGTTCAATGTTTAATCACAATTTCTAAAAGAAATTCGAGAATTAGAGTTCAAAACAACATATTTCTTAAAAAGACCACATACAAAATTCGCGTTAAGATTTCCGGTGAGGATTGTTGATACACAATGAATTACGTTATTAATCAACACATGCGATCGGAATATTTTATGCTTAAACCGATATTCTACGATACAATATTATTTTAATGTTAAAGTTGGTAACAACATAATTAGGATAATAAAAATATATATTTAATTGAAAAGTAATATTATTAACAACAACTATAATAATAATAATAATAATAATAATAATAATAATAAATAATGGTTTACTTTATCTGACGGAGATAAGACCATAAGGTCTTTTCCACTTCAACAGGGTTAAAATATACAGATATTAACTATTATGAATTATCTACAATTAAAATAATATCAAGTAATACACTTACACAATATACTGCGGATAATAAAAGTACAATATAAATTAAAATAATAAGGATTGATTGGATTTTATTAGTATTCATATTTCTATTTAATCCAACATAATTATTTTATCCGATTTTGTGTGTAGATAGCTGGGATACTACTATAACAATACGTAATATAATTAAAAGTGATCTTAATATGTATAGGCCTAGGTTTTTTTGTTCGTTTAACTACTTACTTTGTTGTAAATACTTTTAGGTGGCCCACTCCACCGAGGCTTAGAGAGCTTCGACTTATCAGGAAATAACTTATAACTCTGGCTCACATGGGCCTACATAGGCCTACTTTCTTGACCACAGAAAGAAACAAAGAGCTCCCAGTACGAGTGATCAACTCAATTCAAGGCATATCTCCGAGACAGAGAAAACATTAAAAAAAACATACCATTAATTCATATCGTACCTACAATGAATAAAATAATAATAACAATAATAATAATAATATATATATTATTATTGTTATTATTATTATTATTATTATTATTATTATTATTATTATTATTATTAAACCGAATGTAT
Organism: Diploptera punctata; assembly: GCA_030220185.1. Taxonomy (NCBI): domain Eukaryota; kingdom Metazoa; phylum Arthropoda; class Insecta; order Blattodea; family Blaberidae; genus Diploptera; species Diploptera punctata. The sequence continues at coordinate 883,619 of JASPKZ010005683.1, forward strand.
TTGTCTTTTATCTCATAAAAACTACCGTTCAAATATTTTAAATAATTCTATACAGGAGAAAACGTAATTATTATGTCAGTTGATGGTGTAGATAATAATTGAAAATCAGGACAAAGTTGGTACAACACATTTTACTTTTTTATGTATATATGAGAATTCAAAAGTTTCATTCAAATCTTCTATACATCTTTTAGATACAAGGATGATAAAACTGTTTTATTTTAGATTGTTCGATTTGACAGAAAAATAACAAAAAAGTAAGCGTTCCATCATGGACGTATTTTCTTGATACGAGTAATTGGATTCATTATTGCCACGGTTTCAGTACGCCACAAACTAATTGGTGGAAACGGGCAGAATTTCAAGAACGATTTAGGATTTTTTTTATCATGAACCTATTTACAAAATATTGTGCAATATCTAATCTAGCTCAGTTTCAGAACTTATTTACTCATTTATAAGTTATCTAGTGTGATGAGAAGTTATCAACAATGTTTACGAAGGTTTAAATATAGCATTTTTATTTGTATCTACAACAAATGAAATATTAATTAATTTTCCTTTGGTAAGTATGGATTTTACAGATTGCCTGTAATTTTTGGAGCATATATATTGATATTCTCTGTAAACGAAAAATTCTATAATCTCATAAACTTTCAGGCATTGTTCTTCTAAGTATTCGTGATTATAATTTATTTTATTTTATTATTTCAGAATGACTAAATACATTATAATATATGTATGTATGTATGTATGTATGTATGTATGTACAGGTTGAATCCAAACTCTACCAACAAACTTTTACAAGCTGTTCAGGGATTTTTTTTCTGAGTGTTATTATACAGGGCGTAACAGGACCTCACCGACAAAATGATAGGGATGATAGGCCATGCAGAGAGGATAATTTATTTGTGAAGGAACATGTAGTCGCAAACACGTCGTTTGTAAGTTATGCGCAAATTAAGGTGTTCACCCGTAAGGGTCGGAATTGGATACAAATAATTGTACACGTATCATTTTAATTGAAAGAAAGGCATGTTTTTACAATACGTGTTCTAACAGTCGGCACTGTGCCTCATTGCATGTTTGCTATCGTCGCAGCAACGATCGGTCAGCACGGCCGATCATGGCGGGATTCTTTTTGACGTCGTCAAAACACTTATTGTTTAATACTTATTATAAAAACATGTATTTTTCAATAACATTATACGTGTACAATTGTTTGCATTCAATTCCGACCCTTATGGGTGAACACATTCATCTGCGCATAACTATAAACGACGTGTTTGCTACTATATGTTCCTTCACAAAAAATTATCCTCTCTGCATGGCCTATCACCCCTATCATTTTGTCGGTGAGGTCCTGTTACACCCTGTATAAGAAACTCACGGTCTTTTGCCGAATAATTATTTTTTTTCGTTTTGAACTCAACCAATTTTTGTGTCTACGAAGGGGTGACAGCACATTTTGTAATGATAGTCAGGGAATATATTGACGAACAGTTCGGGCAAAATTCGATTGGTCGTGATGGTCCAATTTTATGGTCAGCTTGGTCATAAGATCTCACACCCACGGACTTTTTCTTCTGGGGTCACATGAAAAGCCTGATGTACATGAATCGTGTTGAAACATTTATGGACCTAATTGCTAGGATTGTAGCAGTCGCTGACGATGTGCACCAATCTCAAGGGATGCTATGAGTGTGTGCAACATACCATGAGGTTTCACTGTGAAGTTTGTGATGTTCAAGATGAAAGTGTATATGAAAACAATAATGTACCGAGTAAATAGATACAAATATAATCAATTAATTTGGCGTTTACTTGATTAAAATCAATGATGTTTATTGATAACATAAAATAAAACTGTTAAAGTTTTATACGATGTTCATATTTATTTTAATACAAATTTGTTACAGCTGTTTCAGTAGTTTGTACCTTCTTCAGACGAATACTAGGAATACAAATTAATTTTATTACTGTATATATACACTCAAGTACATAACAACTGTAACTATGCAAATTAATGTAAACAAAAAGTACTGAAACAGCTGTAACGAATTTGTATTAAAATAAATATGAAAATCATATAAAACTTTAACATTTGTATTTTATTTAATCACTAAAGATACAAAGATGGTTGAGTTATAAAAACGAATACAATTAAGTCACTCGATAATGAGTTACCGGACCTTGGATTCCATAACACTGGTCAACATGATTTTTGTCTCATGAGTACCAATAGTTAGGTGTACTTAATGCAGTTTTTATCGTGTTTTCAAATATGCATTCGGAATTTCTCCATCACCCACTGTTTTTTATTTCAATTTCAATTAATGGATTTAAATAATTATTTTTAATAAACTTTTTTCGTCCATTTGTCCATTGTAAATTAAAACCAAATGAGCTAACTCAGGATATTTCAGCTATGGAAAAGAGATATCAAGGCAAATGGAATCCAAATATGCTGGCCGATTATTGTTGGACCATCAAGAGGGATGCTCCACAGGCGAAATATAGCAGAAATATAGCAAGTCCGAATGTTCGAATATTGTGAAGTTACGAATGTAGGAAATATTAAAGTGTTTGAAATTATAAATGCCTGTCTCTCGGAAACCTTGCATGATGGAGAAAAACCGATATCATATTTGAATTCAGGATAAAAAATACTATCAGAATCACATATGTTTTTTCTTTCTGAGACAAAAAAAATGTTGCTCAGTGTAATAAAAAACACTCAGTAATACATCTCTGAACAACTTGTGCAGGTGGTAGAGTTTGAATTCACCTTTTTTTTTTTTGTAATCAACATGCTAATATTATTCAGACATTCCAAAGATTTGATTTAAAAGTAAGAAAAACAATAGCATTCAAAAACTAAAAGTGCTTTCAATTCATCTAGATTTCGTTAAACGTTCTATTTATTTCCTTCCATTCTAATAGCTCACATATTAAACTACGTACAGTATAACCTGTGTTTCAAACAATGACGAACACATTCATAATGAGAGTTGAGTCTATGTCGATTCTTTAAAATATTTAATCAGTGACATAAACAAGAGAGTTTAGTAATTCCAAACCCCTCAAGTAATTTTCCAAAACATTGAATATGATAACATCACGTGTTCCTTGCACTTTCTGCTGCTGATGTCTGACAATTTATTTTGTGTAGAAGAAATTAAACTCGTTATTAAAATATTTTGTTTCTCCACACTAAAATCATATTTCTCAAAAACGGATTTATTCTCTTGTGCATTTGAAATGAATATAATCTAAGTAAATTTAAAAAAAAATAGGTAAATTAATCACTTCAGTAACACTGACAGCCATTAGTCTGTTAACTTGAATCTAAAGTGAGAAAAGACTCATGACGAAGAAAGAGAAATGAAGTAAAGAATTCTGTAAATGCTATTACGCATTACAGGGACCTTATCCCAAATTCTCTAAAAAAAAGTTAAACAGAAAGTATATAAAATTGTTATTCTCTCCGTTACATGGTTTGGAAACGTGGACTCTTACTTTAAGGGAGGAGAAAAACATTAATAGTATTTGAGAATAAAGTTTTTAGGAAAATATCTAGACGAAAGAGGGGACTAACAGACAGACGGATGAAGAAGACTATAAACAGTGAGGTACATGATATTTGTGGTAAGCCAGATGTGGTAAGAACACTTAGGCTAAGTTTCGTAGACTGCGTCATGTGGCGCGAATGGGGAGTGAAAGAGGAGCATAGAACCTACTTATAGAAAAACTAGAGGAAAAGCGCCCGGTATATATCCCAAGAATGAGGTGAGAGAATAATATCATGAATTAAGGGAGGTAAGTTATACAGGGGATGATTTGAAAACATTAGCTCCGGATAGGGAAGTATGGATAGTTTATGCTGGCGGGCTAATTAACCCACGCGATCGATAGTTCCAGTGATTTAGTTATAGTAAACTAAATAACTGGCACCAATGAACCCGGGTTTATGGCCACATGGACGAAAGTTTCTCGTACTGTCCACTTGACAAGTTAGCGCAGGTTAAATTGAAGTTTTAATATAGTTTTCAGAAATACACATAATATGTTCGTTTAAAGATGAGTTCCATTCTAGTGTGTATTAACTTGCAGTTTTATTGGTTACATTGGCAGGACTGTAATTGCAATTGGATGTGGAAGGTTGTTATGGTTGTGACAGTGTGTAACCGTTATTAACTGTCCCAGCTATCATGCTGAGAATCCAGGAGGTCGCGGTTTCGTATATTGTCGGTGGTCTGTCACATGCAACCCAGTGCATTATAATGCACTTCCCTCTCACAGGTGAAGAGTTTAATGTAAAAATATATCCCTGTCATTATATAAATCACTATTTTATCATTTAAATTTTCAGAATTTGGCTCATAGCTAGAATTAGTTTCTTATAGAAGGATTCTTTTCTAATTTCGTAACTCTAATATTATACATTATTAGGCGTATTTGAGAATAAAGTTCCCAGGAAACTTTTTAGACCAAAGAGAGATGAACAGACAGGCGAATGGAGAAGACTTCAAAACAGTGATCTACATTATATTTATAGGAAACCAGATATAATAAGAACACTTAAGTCTCGTAGACTGCGATGGACAGGACGCGTGACAAAAATGGAGAATGAAAGAGGGGCATGGAAAATTCTTGTATGAAAACCAGAGGTAAAACGTCTAGTTGGTAGACTAAGATTGATGTGGGAGAATAACATTAACAATGATTTGAGGGAAGTAGATTATACAGGAAATGATTAGAAAACAATAACTCAGGATAGGGATGTGTGGAGAGCTTATGTTCGTGCGGCCATGAACCTACCGGTTCTATAATTCCAATGAGCTAGTTTAGTTAGTTAATATTATATATTGCTATTGAATCGATCCATCCATCCATATTAATTCTGCCAGAAGGCATGTCCTTCACTGCAATCATAGTACTTTTTCATGCTATGCTTCCCGTTGCTTTCCACAATCGATAATGATTTTATTTCATACTATGTCTCATTCATAATTTATGATTTTAAAAAATAGTGAACTGAATATTCACAAAATGGATAGACGTTTCGCCAACAGATGAATAAACTACAACTAGATGGCACTACCGAATTCGGAGGTTCAATGTCGCGCGGACATAAGTTCTCCATACACCCATATCACGAGCTAATGTTTTCTGATCATTCCTTGAATAATTTAAATTTCTCAAATGATGGTTAACATTATTATCCCACTTCAATCCTGGCTTATTTACTGGATGCCGTCCCTCTGGTTTTCCTACGAGAAATTGCCATGCTGCGCTTTCCCCATTCGTAACATCTGTCTGCCCATCGCAAACTATGACACTTAAATGTTATTATGTCTACTTTCCAATAAATATGACGTATCTCACAGTTAGGTAGTAACCAGTCTGTTCGTCTCTCTTTTGTCCAAAAAATGCCCTAAGCACTTTATTCTCAAACATTCATAAATAAACAATAACTAACTCACTGGCACTATCGAACTCGTAAGTTAATGGCCGCGCGGACATAAGCTCTCCATATATCCCTATCCTGAGCTAATGTTTTCCAATCATTCCCTGTATAATCTACTTCCCTCAAATCATTGTTAATATTATTCTCCCACGTCATTCTTGGTCTACCAACTGGGCCTTTTCCTACAAGAAATAAATAAACCAAGGCAAACTTAATAATAATTGTAAGTAAACAACTAAGAGTAATTACTCATAACATAAATTATATTGATATGCTGTAAATAATATGTTTTATCATCAGTACTTAATACAATATAAATAATATCCTCAATTCGTGTCCAACTCAGGGTCGGATCAAGGTATGAGATGATATGAATTCCCTATATATTTAGAGCGACTAGGGTGCCGGCCGACCACGCCTAACGCAACGTCATAGGGGCGGATGAACGAAATGGATGAGATGAGTATGGACAAGTTGTGGAATTAAATTTGTGGGAGGGGAAAAATTAGAAACCCCGAGAAAAACTGCGTAAGTTCCGTTTCGTCCACCACGAAACCCACATAGAGTAACCGAGACTCGATTTCGAGACCCCAGCGGTAAGAGGCGAGAGTCTAACCGCTTGCGCCACGGATCCGCCTACATTATATAGCTAAATGATTTCACATTACAGAAAAAATATTTTTAAATAATTGTGATTTAATTTGCTTTTCAATTTGTTAATTGGCAATACAGACTGAAACAAAAAAGAAGAATACAATTATACATATTTGTTTGTAATGAAGTTTATGTTTGTTATAGTATCTACCTCAGGTGGTGATTCATTCTCGCAGTTATATTACGGATGCGAAACATGGACTCTTATTTTAAAGGAGAAAAAAAAATTACGATTATTTGAGAATTAAAGTTCTTAGGAAAATTCTGGACCAAAGAAAGACGAACAGACAGGTGAATGGAGAAGACTACATAACAGTGAGCTACATAATCCTTATGGGAAGCCAGATGTATTTAGAACAGTTAACACTGCGATGGGCAGGGCATGTGACAGGACTGGGGAAAGAAAGAGTAGCATGGAAACTCCTTGTAGGAAAACCAGACGGAAATCGCCCAGTAGGTAGACTAAGCATAAAATAGGAGAACACATTAAGCATTATTTGGACAAAACTCACTTCACATTTCCTTAGACAATATAATATACAACCGTGTTTCATGTAGGCCTAAACTTGTATTATTTCTTTATATTTTAAACTTTCTTTACCAAGTCAATTTCTTAATATAATTAGGCCTATAGGTTATTTTTTTATTATTTCTGTTATTATTATTATTATTATTATTATTATTATTATTATTACTTCTTTCTTTCCCTTACCAACTTTATATTGTGTAGTCTATATCTATTATAGCCTATATCATTTATCATAATTCTTATGGTATGTATAATTTAACCCTGGTGAAGTGAAAGAAGATCTTACGGTCTTAACTCCATCAGGTAAAATAAAATAAATAAAAAATAAATAAAATAAAGATGTTATGTATCAACCGGCTAAGTGTCATTTAAAAAATTGAGATTTTAATGACATCTGTTACACTGGCTCATGAAGCAAGTGTACGTACACTTTCAGCGCCAAATCTTTAAATATAGGCCTACCTTTGTCATGAAAGAGAATGTTAACGCCATCAGTCCTATCAAAGATTCTATGTTTTGCAACAAACAGCTTTGAAACCAGATCTTCACAAACGCTAATCTAAATTTTGCATCATGCAGCTAAGCGCCAAATTTCCCGCTCTTAGATTGTTGATGCATAGCTGTCAAACAATGAAAATAACCTTCAATAACCAGTACCGGTATTTTTAGTTTGGCACTATAGTAAATAAATACGAATAGTAAAGATTGTCTTAAACTTTGGAAGTATTTTTCTCGAATCTTATATAATGGCGCATAGTCGGTTGATACATAACGTCGTTCATTTGCGGGAGGTAAATAATACAGACATGATTGGAAAACATTAGCTCAGGTAGGGAGTATGGACAGCTTATGCGGCCATGAACCTACGGGTTCGATAGTGCCAGTGAGTTAGTTAATCTATCAAAGCCCATCTTATCATGGGTGAAATGGCATGCTGCAGTTATATCACGTTCATATATTACTCTGTATTGTCACCACAGAACGTATCAAAACATTCAGCTAAACATTCCTGAACAACTTATGAAAGTTTGTCGTAGAACTCTGCTGCACCCTGTTTCAAATCAACTCAAATTGTGAACTGTATATCACTTAATGTAAGACATCTTTAACGATGATGATGGCTAATTTATATTACCGAACTCCATCCACATTACGGAAATTCGTCTTAAAATCTACTGGGAAAAAATATAAATTAAGAAAGGAGCATAAACAGATCGAAGTAAATCATATAAAATGCAGTTCACATGCGAGTTGTTTGAACAAGGGAATCAGAGAATTCGATACAGATAGCAGCACATGTCAACAGCAAGCAGAATTATCCTCATTTAATAAAAAAGTAATATCACCCAGAGGGTGAAGGGAGGCGGGGTAAAAATACACCAATGCGTCAAACACATTCGTATACAGCTCAGTGAATACGCGTATTAAAACGTGGCAGATATCCCCAATAATCTGACTGAAAAGCTACCCTAAACACTTTAATTAAAATAACATAGCCTACTCCACATGGCAGTTAGTAACTAAACAAAGTGATAAAATTTAACAGTGCAATTTCGAATCAAAGAAATAGGCCTACACAAAAGTATTGATATGATAAATATCATAAAGCATAGGCCTATACGTACGTACGTACGTACATACTATGGCATTCGATAAGTAATGGCAACACTGTTGCAAATCAGTGATCCTACTGACGACCATTGTAATCATGTAGTATATTGGGCAGTCATAGTTGCATAAATATGTAGACTAATATGGAAAGTCTCGAAATAGTAATATTCTGTAAATACATTCACTGTTTCTCACATTTAGTAAAGGAATACTAGAAGGTGGAGTTGGGAAGTACTCGAGCATCCACCAAATTCACCAGACAGGAGCCCTTGTGACTATGACTTATTCATAAAGACCAAGGAATCTCTACGAGGTATTCGATTTCAATCAAGAATTGATATCCAGAAAGATCTAGATCGATCAGATGAGAGAGATATCCAGAAATGGTTCTGCAGTTGGAGTGTCCGCCTTCCAAGGATTTGGCAACGTACAGTTGACTTGGCAAGAGATTATAAATATAGTTTTATGTCAAAAGTAACCTAAATATTTTTTTGTGATGTTATAGCACTGTTGCCATTACTTATTGAATGTCCTAGTACATACACTGGCCAATGAACGTTAATGATTTAGGAGGCAAACATCTAAGTTTCAGTCTTTCATAAAAATAATACATTTTTGTACACTGTAAATATAATCAAATCAAAATAAAAGAGGTTATGCAAATATTGTGTAAATATAATGTAATAGTATATTACGATGCGAGGTTGGGAAGTGTTTTTTACAGAATGGAGAAAATGTTTAAAAACAGAGCGATAGCGAGGATTTTAATTTCCGAGATTCTGTAAAATACTTCACAAACGTGTTTTGTACATAATTGTTTGCGCGAAGGTGTTTTCAAACAATAAATAATAGTAAAATAATATCTTTGTTGGAAATATTTGCGTTCATTATATACAATTGACTGACGTTAATAGCCTAGGCAATGTTTATTAGTTGAAACAACAGGAGGCCGTGAGACAAATTAGTGATAAAATAACAAGAGGCCGTGAGACAAATTAGTGATAAAATAACAGGAGGCCGAGAGAACAATTTAGTTATAAAATGGCGGCAAGTACGTATTTATTGTTTTATACTGTTTCAAATAATGTTCAGTTAATTTAAAATGCAGTGATTTGTTTTGTATAATGTATATTATACATTGTATGTAGTATACATACAGGGCAATGGTTTTATTTCCCACACGCGTATTTGTAATATGTAATATTACAGTATAGTTATTTTATTATAGTATAATTATTTAGGTTGGCAACTCCGAAATGTAGGAAGTTGAACTTTCAATCATGGTCGCCCTTGCTGTAAGTACGACAAAACGCACTATCGTGCAAAAAATGGTAGTGTAAAAACAATTAACATATAGTATTCCAATTTTGTGAAGGAACATGCTTGAAATAAGGGTGCATTTAAAAAATATACTTGCATGCATACATACATAAACCTATATACATACATACATCCATACACATATAATCACATGTTTACATGCATACTCAATATTAATAACATTCATGATTGACCAGTCTTGTACGTGGCAGTGTGCGGAATTGTTTCTAGTTCTCGAGAAGAGTGTAGTGTTGTCAAATTGTGAAAAATACAGGACATGAAAAATATGTTGGGAGAGATGAAGCGAGAGATTGCCCAGGGATTCCAAAAGACGGAGGACATGGTGTCAACGGTCAATTCTGTTGTGAAGAAGGTCCAAGAACTAGAGGTAGTCTGGAGAGGTGTGGAAGACAGGGTTAGGTGGCTAGAAGAAAAAAAATGATCATTCAAAAAATCAATCTAGAATTGCGTTGAAGTGAATGGTTACAAATTAAAATATTAAAATAAATACCTTGGTAGGTACAATCGTCCTTAACTAGATTATTTTTGTTTAAACTGTAATCCTTTTAGAAACCGGCTTAAATAAGAGTGGATAAAGATAAATAAGGATGTTTTTCCATCTTCAGCAGAAGGGTGTGCGCTACTGACTTAGTCAGTGAGTCAATAGCTCACACCCTTCTGCTGAAGATGGAAGCAGGTTTATAAAAGGCCTACAGTTTAAAAAAATATCGAGTTGAGGACGACGGCATCTGCCAACGCATATATTTTAATATTTTAATTTATACACACACACACACTCATATATATATATATATATATATATATATATATAATATATATATATATATAAACGTACAGAGTTTAGAGATTCGGGTTCAAATCCCGACTCGAGCATTCATTTTTCTTTTCATATCATATATATAAACGGAGTGGCGGTAATATCTGTGGTCAAATGGAATAGTCAAAATGAGTTAAGTGTACTATGATCATATCTCAAATATTTTGTCCATTGTGGCATTGTGGAGAAGTTTATAACTCTGGACTCTAATATTTTTCTGTTATAAAGATGAGTGTTTATAGGTATCTTGTAAGGACAGTGCATGTTCTCAGTTAAAAAGCAATTTTATACACAGGCTTATTTCCCATGGCCACGGTTATAAAGGCGAAGATTTTAACCCTTAAATTGTCAATGTGTTCTCTAAGATATATCTCTTCATTTTAACTAATATATTTAATAATTATTATATTTATATAATAAATCAATATATAATTATTAATATAAAATTCAATTTTGAATAGTATTTTATTATATGGTGTGGAAACATGGACGTTGAAGCAAAAATACAGAAATAAATTATTAGTCAAAGAAATTTACTTTTTAAAGAAGATCGGCGAGAATATCAAAATTAGACAACATAAAAAATAATACAATAAGATGAATGATGAATGCAGAAAATAATATTGTACAAGAGATTGAAGAAATCCAACTAAGATGATGTGGACATATAATGAGAAGAATGGACACAGAAACAAACAAAGAAGTATTAAAATGGATACCTCTTGGAAAAGGGAAACATGGTAGACCAAAGCCAATGTGGATAAAGGGAATTCAAGACAACACGAAGAAGAAAAATATGACAGAAGCAGACACACAAGATCGGGAAATGTGGAAGAAAACAAATTGTATATTTTGGTTGAGGATACCTATGTAAGTAACAGAAACAATCCTGAAAAAAACAATAGATAAACGAACGAGTAGTTATCACTAACTATAACCGACTGGAGGACCGACATTCTGACCACATATCACCCCTATACTGGCAAAATGATCGTCTACCTCTCCTCTGTGAATAGCACATGTAGATGTAAGGCCAGCAGTCGGCTGGTAAGCCAAGGGCCTTCTAGGCTAGTCGCGCCATGGATTTCAGTTTAGTTTTAGAGTATAACATTACATAAAATAGTCCACCGCTGCGATCTCGAGATAGCGTGCTGTCTTGTCACGCTGCGGGCCCGGGTTCGATACCCGGTCGGGACAAGCTTCCTGGGTGAGTTTTGCTTCCGGGGGTTTTTCTCACCTGTAAGACAAATGTCAGGTAGCTTTGAGGCCCAGAAGGTCCCCGAATATAATTTGGCCATCATCATCAACATCATTATCATCCCTCGGTGTAGAAAGCAATGGGAAGTTACCACGCATAATAATTCTATAGTAAAACTGCAATGCATAGCATGAAAATGTTACGATTGCAGTGAAATACCTGCTCTAGGGCAGAACACTGTAAAATAAAATAAAAAAAACATAAAATATATTTAGAAACATTGTAAATTCTAGTATTCATACCGATAATATGTATTTACAATGTACTGTGTATGTTCTGGTATATGGCATAACAGAAAATAATGTAGAAAGGTATTTCTACTTCTAAGAGGTAAACAAAGTGTTTCACCGAGCGAAACAGTTGAATATGAAACAGAACTAAAGTCTATTAAGATCTGCCACCTCCAAGCCAAGGGGCGAAGAAATAATAGCAAAGAAAAGAGAGAAAATATCCTGGAGGCAGATAAAGCAATAGAATAGAGGGTAGGAGGGAGTGAATATGTAAGGGTGACATACAACTTGAAAAATTACACTTTTCATAAACTTCACATATGCAAAAAATAACATTCAATCATTTAGATTAATGGTGCTCACGATCCATACTAAAACAAGTCAAAATTCATAGTTTATATTACAAAGCTAGACATTAAACAAACATATCCGTAATGTAAAGTTACGTCAAAATTCATCATCATCATCATAGTCCATTCAAAAATTTAGGTCATTTGTTAACCTGTTTCGATCTCAATAGAAACACAATCCTAAAGTCCTTAGAGTGGACGTTCTGGTCTACTTCTTCCTGCAGGTTGATAGCTTAACATTTGTTTGGGTATCCTATGATCCTCCATTTGATGAACATGTTGCATCGATCTTGACTTATAATCAAAAAATTTGTTTTCTAAAGGTTCAATGTGTAATTTCTTTAATATGTCTTCATTTTTCATGATCTAGTAGTGTACATCCTGCAGTCCTTCGAAGATATTTCATTTCAGCAGATCTTTATATAGGAAATATTATTAAATCAATTAGAGAACTGTGCAAAGTCTATCAATTTTAGCCTATCATTAATGGAGGCTCAAAGTTCGAACATCTACTGTAAGAAATAGCTCTTTCTGAAACCAGTGTAAGTGTCAAGTAAGTGAATTTTCAAGAAATGTTAGTGTAATTTTATTATTTTTTTTCAATCATGGAATAATTTTAACGTTTTTTTTTTATGTTATACTGCACTGTTTTTAAGCGTGAAATGATCTGTTTTTCTTTCAACATAAAGTTATTTAATTGTACAACTGTAATTCAATAATATCATTACACTACAAATTAATAGTTTTGAAAATTAAATAAATAGAGCGATTTTTAAATTTCAGGTTTCAGGGGTAAATCTCTACCTCTAGTGTGCAATTTCGCTTTTTGGAAATATTTTCGTGTTTTGTCCCAATATAATGCACTTAGTATCGTTGTGATAAAACGAAAATTGCGACCGCTAGAGGGATTTTTAAATATTAGTTTTGGGTTAATTCCCACTTGGAATGATTCTGAATATTTCTAAAAATGCATAGGCCTACATCTATTATGTAATTTTTCTTTCTTATCAAATTCTAGAAAATTCACAAGGAAACATAAGAAATGGACACACGATGAAGAGAAATTAGTGAATGAACATACAAAGGAATTTAAAGATTATATAAAATAAATTAATTTAGATAAGTTCTATATAGTTAATAATTAATTCGAAACCCATATTCATACATGTAAGGAAAATAAGGCATTGTATGAAAGACTAGGCCTATACCACAGATAAGGTTATTGAGAACATAAATTATGTTAGTATTGTTATTACAGGGCATGTAGTATTACATCCATAGCTTTTTTTTTTAATATTTTCATGAGTAGAAACTCAATAACCACACTCCTTCGGAATTTTATAGAATTTGGGAAAAGCGATAAAAATTACATAACAAATGTATGTATTTTTAGAAATATTCAGCGTTTCCGGCATTAATTTTTCATTTCATGACATACTTGGCTGTCATTGCTTAATGTCAAAATTTAATTGCAACATCGAAATAAGAAAGCATCGTTGCTATGAAGTAAACATATTCTCAAAAAATGCCTTCTTGTTATAAAGGCTATAAGATGGCAGCGCGGACGCTTCACCCTGCATCTTATGATTTGAGAATTATATACAAAGAAGGAAAATTAACGTTAGCACTGAGATGCCTGGATAGCGTGGTCGGTAACGCACTAACGTATAGAGTTAGAGGTCCCGGGTTCAAATCCAAGTTCAGACATTAATTTTTATTTTCATGACACACACACAAATATATAGTTGTAATATTAAATTAATCTTATTAATTACCATTAATTACGTAGAAAGTAGGCCTAAGCCTTCTACTCATCTTCGGAGTAATATTAGGTCGAAGTACCTGCAAGACAAGGGGTAGATGGGACTCCAAAGCTTTGGTTAGCAACCCGTCTAGGAGAAGGAAACTCCGAAATAAATCCCCGATCCACTAGGGAATGTGGGCTGGTAACCCGACCACGAAAAAAATTTCCAAACTCAGGTCTCTCAGTGTTCAGCCGGACGGACTTAATGGACAGAACAACTGTGAGGTCGAACAGGCAATTTGCCTAGCCCGTGAAGTGAAGAAGAAGAAAAAGTATCAGTTGAGACGAGATGAAGCCTGTATTACTGAGTATTGTTGAAGGACTGTGATATGCAAGGATGTCGGCTGATCAGCCCTGTCGCACTTTTAAAGGAACAGATTAAATGAAATGGAACGAAATGGATGACATGAGAATGAGGAAGTGATGAAATTAAGTTATTCGCGGAGGAAATCGGGAGAAACCCGAGAAAAAGCTGTTATGGCTCCAATATGGATTAACCGAAATACGAACTCAGAATTCAGAGGTGGAGGGCAAGTATGTAATCACTTGCACCACCAGTAACTATGCATCTTATAATTTTAAAAATATTAGAAATGGTTATGATAGACTTAATTTTCGTTCTCTGACAACGGAAGTTCTCGGATCTCCCGACATTTATCGTCACCAAACAATCTGTAGTAAAGGAACATTCAGACTAAAGTATTTGCATGCTAAAATGGTACTTTTCATAAGTAATGCCACGAGTGATTTCCAATTTATCTAGAGAATTTGGAAATCAAGAGTGGCATTTGTTAGGACTATTTAACGAATAAAATTAAGCTGTTTACTCACAAATCATTATTTAACTATAGTTATTTTAAAATATTTATATATTTAATGTAAACGGCGATGTTTGAAAACACATGAGAAACGATAGGTACGCTTCATCTGCTTCTTTTGTTTATCACTGCAACCAGATCATACTATTTATTGTCAAATGAACGCAATATTGTAAGAATGCTCTCTAGTGGAGAAAAAATGAAACACATCAAACTGTATATTAATTCATTTCTGATGTCGTATGATGTAAATATGACAATTATATTTTTCTGGATTGTTACCTGGGAAAAAATACATTTAAGAAAGTGCAAACAGTGGTTTCTTTTTTTGGTGGTATAATCAATTGCTACAAATGTTTTTATATTAACTCCCGCATGCGGCATGTGTTGACATTCATGCACTATATATACAATCTGGTAGCCGTATTTCTCACAGGCTCAGTCACTGCAAAATAATGCTCAGATCTGTTCAGAATATTAAAAAGGAGAAGCTTTCTTTAATATGGTAATTATAACACTGATAAATAGTTCGTGAAACACGACTCTGATTGGTTGTAAAAGAGAAATCATTGAAACGTGATTGGTCATTGACTCCCATTTGGGGCATGAGTTAAATAGTCATTGTAACTTGTACCTCTCAGAATATGGCCTACGAATTTGGGACATACGCCTACGCCTGTAAGATTTGCAACCAAAGTTAAATTTGAATCCCGCATTTTAGGAAGATAATGAAGGCAATGAAATCAAAATTTGGAATACTGAATATGTCAAAATTAGGGGGGAAGCAGAACAATGCATATGAAAAAGATGAATACATTTAATTATCATTAGCCTATATGAAATAAGGTCACAATCAATCTCGTCATTTAAAGATTCCACATCTTACTGATAAATGGCGTTAGATAAATTTAACGATTGCAACCTAAGAGTCGTCTATCCCCATTTTTACAAGCCATTCTTTAGAGTTACTGGAGATAGTGAAATTCCATGCTTCACAATCATTATTTTTACATCATCAATGCAAGTCACTACAGAGAGTTTACGTAACGATTATCATCGACAGATCCGAAAGCTTACCTTTTAACTTAATCTATAAATAAATACACGCATGTAAAGGGCATTATGCTCGTGCGTGTGTGCGTGTACTTGCTTCTCTCTGCTTTTCAAATTGATAATATATATATATATATATATATATATATATATCTCACTCGCCGGTAAGGGAATCGGTCCAAAAGATAACTTAACAATATGATTCAATAAGTTCGCCTGGTAAACACGTGGATATAATAATAAAACATCTCCACGAGTAACAAAAATGAATTTCGTCATCTTTCTTACTTATTCTCTATCTATCTCTTTTTTTTTTCTCTCCATCTGATTGTTCAATAGGAAACCATATTTTGGTGATGTCTGTGCCAAGAATTTTCATAAGAGCAGCGCGAATGTCAAAGTGCTTCATATGTATTCCATGTGTATTCCAGACAATCAAATTCCAGGAAAAAATTGGGATTTTTCAACCCCCAATGTCGTCATATTCCCAATTACCTCCTTCACTTTCTTCTACTTGTTCTCTATACATATTCCCCTTCCTTTCCTCTATTTACTTTTTCCTTTTATTCATTTTTCTTCTTGAAATAATACAAAAAAGTCTTGGGATTTCTTACTGGACCTAATGCCTTAATATTAATAATTACAACAGATTTCAATTATGTAAACTCCTACATATAAGAAATAATTAATAATTTATATCACATTATGAATATATTCCAAATCACTCAATAAATACTTCCATCCCCTCGTTCTTGTAACTATTTTTCTAAATGATAAAATTATTAGACAAGGATAACTTAATGACTAGTAACACTAAGCAACAAAAAACAAACTTTTTTGACTCAGAAAGAAAAACACATGATTCTAATAGTATTTTTTTCTCCTGAATTCAAATGTGATGTCGGTTTTTCTCCATCACGCAAGGTTTCCGAGAAACGGGCATTTATAATTTCAAACAATTTAATATTTTCTACATTCGTAATTACACAATATTCGAACATTCGAACTCGCCTAGAAAGTAAAAAGTTACGATTTTCTGCTATACTCGTATTTCGCCTGTGGAGCATCCCTCTTGATGGTCCAACAATAATCGGCCAGCATATTAGGATTCCATTTGCCTTAATATCTCTTTTCCATAGCTGAAATCTCCTGAGTTAGCTCATTTGGTTTTATTTTACAATGGACAAATGGACGAAAAACGTTTAACGTTTATTAAAAAATAATTATTTAAATCCAGAAATTGAAATAAAAAAGAACTGTGGGTGATGGTAAAATTCCGAATACATATTTGAAAACACGATAAAAAACTGCATTACGTACAACTATTGGTGCTCATGAGAGAAAAATCATGTTGACCAATGTAATTAGACAGTGATAACTTAATGACTAATAATATGATACCGAACCATAAAACATTAAATATTTTAAAACAGTAAATATTTTAATGTAAAAACATATTTATATTTGGTTTCATATATACATCATGTTACTCAATGTTATATATATACCCAGTATTTTCTAGAAACAGATAATAAAAAGTTGATTTCACAAATACTGGGGGAGAAAAAACTGTATTCGTATTAATAGGAATTTAATCTTAATGTTTCCTGGAAAATATATAGCTTATCATTTTTTTGTTTGATTAAAATTCAATAGAATGGAAACGAAATGCACTATTTTATAATTATCACTGCGTATTGTTTTGGAGTTTAGTGGCATTATTTTAAATTAGTTACTATATCAATGGAAATAAAGTTTCAATTAAAAACTGACATTTACAAAGCACAATCTCATTACATGAACTAATTATATTTTTAATTATCTCACAAAGACGGACAAGTATTAAATAATAATTGTACCAAATGTTTCATATTACAGTATACACATCACAGATTGTTTCAAATTTTATTGTATAAACAAATTAAACATAGGCTCAGATCTGGAAATGCGTGCTATTATGCATTACAGGGACACTGTCGTCCCAACTCCTTTCAAAAAACTTAAACTGAAAATAGAGGCCTATAGTACTGTTATTCTCCCAGTTATATGGATGCGAAACATGGACTCTTATTTAAGGGAGGAAAGTATAGCCTATTACGAGTATTTGAGAATAAAGTTCTCGGGAAAACTTTTGGACCAAAAAGATATGAACAGACAGGTGAATGAGAAGACTACATAACAGTAAACTACTTGGTCTTTATGGGAAGCCAGATATAATAAGAACAGTTAAGTCTCTTAGACTGCATGGGCAGGGCATGTGGCACGAATGTGAGTAATTTTTTAGAAAAAACCAGAGGGAAAAAGCCCAGTTGGTAGGCCAAGAATGAGGTGGGAGAATAAAATTAACCATGATTTCAGGGAAGTAGATTATACAGGGGATAATTAATTAGAAAAATATTAGCTCAGTACAGGGATATATGGAGAGCTTATGTCCGCGCGGCCATGAACCTACGGGTTTGATAGAGCCAGTGAGTTAGTTAAATGTACAAAGAAGGCAATTTATAAACTGGTATTTTCAACTTAATCTTTGAAGTCGTGTGTGTTTTTTATGATACAAGAGAGGTTATAATTCTTTCTTACTCTGTAAACACTCAATTTAGCATATTATTTAACGACCCTCTTGAATAGCTAAGTTCTTTAGCGTATCATTTAAAATCTTGGCGTGAAATGACCGACAAATTTTCCCAGATGCCTCTTCTTTCATGCTTGAGATTTTTTTATGTGCCCCAAG
The DNA here is from genome assembly GCA_030220185.1 of Diploptera punctata. NCBI lineage: Eukaryota > Metazoa > Arthropoda > Insecta > Blattodea > Blaberidae > Diploptera > Diploptera punctata. Next base: position 902,285 of record JASPKZ010005683.1, read on the forward strand.
TTTACAACACTGGCCACACAACTTTAGATAAATAACTCAAGATCGATTATGATTGGTTTTTACCATTATTGTACAAAATTGCGCTTCATGCTTAATCAATAAATCGGCAATTTATCCTGTAAGATACATTGATTTCATTTATTTTTGTTTTTAAAAAATAGTAAAACAAAAGAGTAGACATTACTTAAATTTGTGTCAAAATACACAATATTGAACAATAATAACCTAAAGTTTTACATGAGACTGTTTTCATTGCGGTCCGAAACGTTTAAATAACTGGAACGAGAAATTATTGAGTCGCAAATTTAAGGGTTAAATTGATGAATTTTCATTCTGCTTTTAAGTGCTAAGGTTAATTGGTAGCACTGTACAAATGGTAAAAACCGAATCTAATGATATTCCCTCAAAATCTCCAATACATTTCCCCCCTTCTTTTATTATGTCAATCATTTTGCTTTTTAATGATTCATAAATATAATAACTCTCCAAATCAGTTTTGGATTCCCATAAAGAACCTCCCCGAAACATAACTTTTCCTATGAAAATTAATGTTATTTTACATTAAGATCTATTAAACATAAAAATACAATTATATTTTCATAATAGGCCTACTCAGGATAGATTATCGTCTCGGTATACGCGTAACTAGCGCGCTCGGCTTCCCCGTCTGGGATCACAGGTTCGAATCCTGATGGTTCCAGAGGGGTATTAGTGATGGGCCATACCGAGATTCTTAGTTTTTTTCTGGGTTCTCCTGTTTCCAGAATTTTATTCCACCCAACACACTCCATTCTCCCTTCTCTCCGTTTCACGCCATTTCATTTTGTATCACCCTTCACATCGTATCATGTTAGAAAAATTATTTGGTTGGCGCCCACAGATACTGAAAAAGTGTGTTTGCGGATATCTAGTCGGGGGCCAGTAAGGGTTCCGGCTCATGACTCCGAGTCGGAACAGATAATTAAATAAAAGCATGGTTAAATCGACGCAATCCCTTAAAATCAATTTCAGTTTTCTTTACATATGTCCGAATTTCTCATATTAAGAAACTACTCCGTTGTTCTCGCGAGGCTTAGTGGACCACCCTCCATTCCTCAAAATCAAAAGAAAAATTAGATGTTATAGCTGAGAATCGTATCGGAGATCTATTGGATGGAAGTCAGACAACTAACCATTACATCATAGAGATCCTTCTTCTTCTTCTTCTTCTTCTTTTTCTTCTTCTTTCTACTCATGAAAGCTGGCAGCTTGTAGCGTGTTTATTCACTTCAGATCCGGGGTATGGTGACGTCCTTCCATCATAGTTCTGGTCTTTCTAAAGGCCTTTTCTGCTGAGGTGTCCAGTAACCTACTTTCTTCACTAATCTACTATTCTCCATTCTACATATTCGATCGTTCCAATTAAGCCTTCCACCATTTATCCAGAGGTTTATAGGTTCAATTTCACATTCTTCTCTAATAACAGAGTTGCGAATTTTCTCTCTCAGCGATCTTCCTTAAAACTTTCCATCTCTGATAACTTTTTGTTTAATCTGTTCTAATAGAACAGTTTTGTTGAGTCATCAATAAATAACTATTTTGAATGTTTCATTTGATTTTTATGTGTCTTTGTCTCTCTGTTTTTTGTTTCTTAATTCGATGTTAAGCCTGAGCGTGCTTAACTCAAGATTGTGATCACTTCTACCATACAGATGATTTAAATAAATATGTATGTTTCGATTACACTGAGCAACAAAAAATAAACTTTTTTTTTTTTTTGCCTCAGAAAGAAGAATATGTGATTCTGATAGTATTTTTCTCCTGAATTCAAATATGATATCGGGTTTTCTCTATCATGCAAGGTTTCCGAGAGACAGGAATTTATAATTGCAAACACTTTAATATTTTCTACATTCGTAACTACACAATATCCGAACATTCGGACTCACCTAGAAAACAAGAAATGATGGTTTTCTGCTATATTTCGCCTGTGGAGCATCCCTCTTGATGGTCCAACTATAATCGGCCAGCATATTAGGATTCCATTTGCCTAGGTAACTCGTTTCCTTAGCTGAAATCTCCTGAGTTAGCTCATTTGGTTTTATTTTACAATGGACAAAAGGACGGAAAAAGGTTTATTAAAAAATAATTATTTAAATCCATTAATTGAAATTATAAAAAAAAATGTGGGTGATGGAGAAATTTCGAATACATATTTGAAAACACGATAAAAAAAAGGCATTAAGTTCAACTATTGGTACTCATGAGACAAAAATTATGTTGACCAGTGTTATTTAAAGCGTAAATCACACATTAATAGTTTATTTATGAAATCTGATTTTTGAAAGAGTGTAGACCAGAAAAAGAGACGGCGGGTCAGTCTAAAACAAGCAGCAACAGGCGCAGCGGGTGTTAGTTAAGACGCACCTCCCCCCTCACATAAGACATGCAGAGCACGAATTCTCAGACTTAACCGTTACACCCCCCACCCGCACCCCCACTTGTGACGACAGTTTTACAGACCGGCAACCGAACATATTATTTTATTAGGGACTGTACTAACTTACAAGCAGAGAATGAGCACACTAAGAAATCTTGAGTTCACATAATATAACACATTACAAAAATTAACTTATTATCCTCATTTAAAGGGCACAGGGGGGAAAAATTAGGCAAGTCACTTTGTCCATGAAACGTAGAAAACGTATTTTCAGTTGAATAACATCCACACTTCCTTACTTGCATGCCAACTTTTTGACGTAAATAAAATAATGACTGAACTGCATCTTTTATTACACGCTTTATATTAGCCTGACATGTATCTATCTATGTAACGGAATCTTTCAACACGACTTTCACCCACTTAAAGCATTGGATCGACTTGAATTGTTTTATACTTGTGAAGTACCAATGACAATATAAGAATTTCATAAATGTTTTCTACGATCTTGGCCAGGATCATGAGGACATCAAAGAAATAAAGACCTGTATAATAGGTTGCGGACGTATCGACTTTTTAGTTATCGTTGTGGTAGCTCAGTTGGTAGAGTGGTGAACTGTAGTGGTACATAATTTCAATAATCCATAGGTCGCTGGTACAAATCCAGTCCGGAGGATTTTTTTTAGAAGAGTATTACTTTTAGCTCATACTACAATAGTATCGAATTTAAAGATATTTACATTTTTTGAAAACCAAACTAAAAATAAAAAATAAGTTGCATTTGTTTATCTCCATTTTTTAATTTAGCGTATATTGAGAATAATATGTAATAATAAAGGTAAAGAAGCCAATAAAGTACATTTATTTATTTAGATTGTTGGAGATACAAAATAAATTGTAAATCCTACTTGTAAAGACTATTCCAAGGAGCAAGTGGTTACACACTTGTCCATCTCTGGTCTCAAGTTCGTTTCTCAATCATTCCCTGTGGCGTTCGTCGTGGACGAATTTCAACCAGGGCATGTTTTCTTCGGAACCAAGGCAACAGCTTGTTTTCTTTGGGGTTTCCTCCAGTATCTGAGGTATAACATTTTATTCCACTACTTCTCCATACCCATGTTATTCTTTTCGTTCCATTTCATTTAATCTGCCTCCATGATGGTGAGGAGACACGTTCAGCCAACATCCTTGTTTAACACAGACTATCAATAAAATAGCCTTCATTTCATCGCATTATTCCAACAGGGATTACGTCGCATAAGAGTTTCTATATATATATATATATATATATATATATATATATATATTGAAAAATAATATGACAATAAAAATATAACACAACCTATGTTTAAGTTAATATAAAAGTATTCTTAAGAAACAGAATTAAAATTTTGACACTTAAATTTTAAATTTGGATTTAATTAACACATTAGTGCCCATAATTTAAGCATGTTTCTGTGACTGAATTGGATTATATAGGTAATTTACAGTACCTAATCATATTTGTATGATGGAATATTAGTCAATATATTTTTTAAATAATTTAAAGATAAGCTTTACACACTAATATTTAGTGTCACTGAGGGCACTACGAACCTGGAGATTCATGGGTACGGACATATGTACTCCACACATTCCTATCCTAGCTATTGCTTTATCTATATAATTAAATTACCTGAAATTATGGTTAATATTATTTTCTCGCCTCACTCTTGGCATACCTGCATAAAAAACATAAATTGGAATGTTTTATTTATAGGCCTGACATTCGGCATTAGAAGGTTGGATAAACAGATCAGAATTTTTGAGCAGCACTTGAACATAGTGTTTGTATTATTAATGTTGCTAAGCCATGTTTATATTGGCCTGTAGGCCAATATTTAATTTAGAATTTTTATAAAAAACAATTTATAGAATAATTATCACATAATTTTAAAAATTATTTTGTTTTGTGCTGTTCAATAAACTGGGGATATCTAATGTATATTAACCCATCTTCTATAATTCTATTTCCGGTAATTTTTAGCACCTTGTTTCTATGATCCCTCATCATGGCCGGCCTAAGGCAGGCAAGGAAATCATTCCTTGGCTTAGAGCAAATAAATTTACTCTGGTTCTAATCGCCATGGAGAAAGAATATTCACTCAGCATCGGATGGAAGTTTCAGTACCAATGTGAAGAGCATATTAAAATGTGGGCGTGAGACTTGGAAAGGATCAATTATATTATATAAAATTGCAGGTATACATAAACAGATATCTGAGACTTATTTTGGCCAAAAACCATATCAAACGAAGATTTATGGAAGATATAAAGAAATGAAATCTGGAAGGAAATTAAATATCGTAAATTATTAGTGGTTAGTAAATATATATATACACGACTTTAAAATCGGCCCATATACTAGAGAGTCTTCGAATTACCGTGTCACATATATGGTTAGAACTGTTCGATTACGAACATTGCTCGGAACAATTACCTACAGATGAACCGACAAACAATAATTAATAATTGGTTATGGTTAATGTTCATCACAACTATTTTATTTAGCGAATGTAGCTATAAACGCGATATCGAAGATGACAAAGTAACTAGAACAAATCAAATAAAAATGTTACAATACGCTAGTACTAATGATTGTTTTCTAAATCTAACAGAAGGAGAACTGTATCCTTGCCTGTTCGCTACAACCCTTGGTGTAGGTTAGGTCACTGCCTTATTTAACGCAAGTGGGAAAGAATCCTGCAAAGAATTTAGTAGCAAAGAATAAATATAAGAGATATTGTGATGTGCTGCACGTATAAACTAAATCATATTACTAATCTTTCTGCAACGTGCTGTGACGTGCTCTCTATAAGTGCAAACACCATGCGAGTTCCTAATTCCCTGAATTAAACCTTTCTTCTCAATGTTTGGAACCTAACACTCGATTCACGGTTGAATTCGCTGGTAGACGCTTCTAACTAGTTTATATTTCACAGAAATCTATAAAAATAACGTAACCATGGCTTATATTTACAAAATATTTTGTATGCTGTTTACTTACTTACTCACTGGCACTATCGAACCCGTAGGTTCATGGCCGCGCGTAAATAAGCTCTCCATACATCCCTATCCTGAGCTAATGCTTTCCAATCATTCCCTGTATAATCTACTTCCCTCAAATTATAGTTAATGTTATTCTCCCACCTCATTCTGGTCTACCAACTGGGCGTTTTCTCTCTGGCTTTCCTACAAGAAGCTTCCATGCAAGTCTTTCATTCCCCATACGTGAAACATGTCCTGCCCATCGCAGTCTACGATATTTAACTGTTCTTATTATATCTGGCTTCCAATAAAGACCATGTAGTTCATTGTTATGTAGTCTTCTCCATTCACCTGTCTGTTCATCTCTCTTTGCTCCAAAAATTTTCCTAAGTACTTTATTCTCAAATACCTGTAATCTCATTTCCTCCCTTAAAGAAAGAGTCCATGTTTCGAATCCATATAATATAACTGGTAGAATAATAGTTTTATATAGGCCTATTTTCAGTTTAACGTTTTTTGAAAGGAGTTGGGACATCAAGAGTCTCTGCAATGCATAATAGCACGCAGTTCCAGAATTGAGCCTATGTTTAATTTCTTTGTGCATCTCATTCCTATTTGTGATTACTGTTCCTAGGTATTTGAATTCAGCCACTTCCTCAAAATTTCCCTCATTTGTCATTAGCTGTCCATTTCCATTATATAATGAATTTCTCCGTGTGACCATATATTAGCTTTGATAATACCGCATACAAGTTCAATAAAACTTGTATGCGGTATTATCAAAGCTAAATTCATTTTAACATTTTAATGCATTGCAAGATAAATACAGTATTTTTCACAGGCCTTCATAAACCTATCAGAACATAAAATCTTAAAATCCCAAGCGATTTTAAGGATTAACGTAAGAACAAAGATTGAAACAAGCCCTTATGATACAAATAATAGGCCTATAGATTGACTCCTACTGCCTCATATGTAATGTCTTTTCTTATTAACAAAATTTTATTTGGAATGTTTTCTGATCAGAAACAAACCACTCTTCAAAGTATAGACCATCAGGTTATATGATCTTGAGCAATCTTTCGGCAAGGTTTATTATCCGCAAAGGTACCAATCTCTGTTTTTTTATGCAAATAATTCGTTCAGACACACTCCCACAGCTTCAATGTTTTCGAAATTGCACACAAGAAATGGGTAATGGATCAAAACAGATGATAATCTGAAGGCAAAAGGTAGGCCTAAAAAATGTTGAGGAAAAAAAGTTAAATTTACTCCTGTGAATATAATTATAAATTGAACTTTTAATCACTTAGGGTTTATTGATAACCCTGTAAACAGGGGATATCATTGAATAAATCCTGCTATATACTGCATGTGGTAGGAGTTTGATTCCTCCATATTTTTGTCACGGTTGTTCGTGAAGTATTGCAGATTCAGAAGATAATCTGCAGAAAGGTCTGTATGAACTTAACAAAATTACAGAGGAATAATGGTTTAAGATATCTACAGAGGAAACAAAATTATGGCATTTCAAGGTGTAGATCCTATCAGAAGTATATTTGTACTTGACAATAAAATTTTGGAGCAGGTGAATAATTTTACATATGTAGGATGCAATATCTCATATGAAAATGAAAAGGATGTAAATGCAAAAGTATCTAAATTTTTAAGAATTTTAGGGTTAATAAATTCTATCTTCAAACTACAGTTAGTCCAAAAACATTCAAGACTAAAAGTGTACAAAACACTAGCCCCTTCCAACTCTTTCGTATGGTAGCGAAGCATGGACGTTGAAACAGAAGGATATACAGAGACTTAGATCTGCTGAAATTAGATACCTTCGGAGGACTGCAGGATACACACTATTAGATCAAAAAAAAATGAAGACATCTTAGAAGAATTACACATGGAACCTTTAAAAAACAAAATTTCTGATTATAAGTCAAGATGGATGCAACATGTTCATCGAATGAAGATCACTGGATACCCAAACAAATGTTAACATATCAACCTGCAGGCAGAAGAAGACCAGGACGTGAACTCAAAAGACTTCTGGATGGTGTTTGTCTTGAGGCCGAAACAGGTCAACAAATGGCCTAAATTCGTGAATGTAGTATGATGATGATGATGATGGTTGTTCGTGAAGTATGGGGTCCAGTCGGGTTTACAAACCTGCGGCCCTCAAAATTTCACGAACTTATTCCAGAAGGCTGTAAAGTAAAGATCTAAGTGAACTGTAGGACTTGTGTTGAGAATATGGATCCGCATCGACTGCCCACTTGTTTAAAACAAACTCCCAGTGAATCACAGCTTCAAATTTCTACCAGACACACAAATTACCTTTAACCGACAGTTATGACGTTATGAGACAACCTAATAACTACGGCATAAATATATAATTTAATTCTTGCTTAAGTAGCGAACATCTAGGAATTTTATTTGTCGCATATATCTACAAAGCGTGGATGTGTTAAAAAAACAGTGCTGCAAGTTATTTTCTCTAGCAGCAAAATTGTAAACATTGTACGGCTACACATTCATCAGAATCAAGCCTCGATGTTAAATTGGGATTCATATTACACCCTTAAAATGATAGCACTACAACATTTTTGTTTGGAATTTATTTCAGTAATTTTTATTTTTATTTATATCTGGAAAACTAAGAAATTACTATACTCAAACCATTATAAATTTAACCGATCCATACAGTCTACAGTCCACCGCTGTGGTCTCGAGGTAGCGTGCAACCTTGTCACGCAGCGGGTCAGGGTTCGATTCCCGGTCGGGACAGGCTCCTGGGTGAGGTTTTTTCGGGGTTTTTCCTCACCTGTAAGACAAATGTCAGGAAGCTTAGGGCCCAAAGGTCTCCGAAAATCATCAAATGCTATGATTGCAGTGAAAGATTTGTCCTCGGGCAGAATTACTATGGATGGATGGATGGATGGATGGATGGAAATAGTCCAATATATATATATATATATATATATGTTAAACATTTAATTATAACATCGATAAAGCGTCACTGCTATAAAGTAAAAAATGTTCTCTTTAATTTGCTTACTTGTTATAGTCAGCTACTAGATGGCAGTGAAGACTGAGTTCTCGCGACATCTAGTAATAATGGAGAATATAATACATATATAAGAAAAATGAATGCTTGAATTGGATTCGCCTGGTGGTGTAATGGATATCACACTGAGGTACAGACTCAGAGATCCGGGTTCGAATCCCGTCCAGGCATTTATTTTTCTTATCATACCATATATATATATATTTATTTATTTAATATTGTTCATATTTATAATAATAATAGTAATAAATAATAATAATAATAATAATAATATGTGTTACGTATTTATTTTGATATTGTTGGGGTTAAATCTGGGCTTGAGAATGACGATAAATTTTGCTTAGAGGTCTTTTCTCAGGCTTGAAGTTCTTTTATGTGCAGTAAATCTACTACACAGTACCCATGGCCTGAAAAATCCAAATATTAGAGCCGGGTTTGAACCCGCGAACCTTAGGACATGAAGAGAATATGGCAACCATTTGTCCACCAAGACCAACTACAATAATAATAATAATAATAATAATAATAATAATAATAATAATAATAATAATAATGGCAATAATAATTTTATTTAAACTGGCGAGTTAAGTTTATTCGTGCCACTTTAAGGCCCGACTGGTGTGCGACATGCAAAAAGTACCTAAAAGGTGAGATGTTAAACTGAATTAATAGAATGGAGTTAAGTCTATATGGTTTTATCTACCACTGAACCAGTAAAATAAATACAATATATAATTATACACTGTTATTATCTCTTAAACTTCTGATAAATACTACTAACATACACATAAATGTAACTACAGCATTTTTCAGATGGCATAGACGTGTAACCCATACATTGAAATAGACAGTAAAACTAATTTAGACTTTTATGAAATTATGTTAATTTTGACTTGAACGATACTGTTTATCTGCATTCCTTGATTTAATTATTGTAAGTAAATTCCAATAACGGGAAAGTGAGATAGTGATATAAGAATAATGAGATATTTTATGATAGGCCTACAGTATGTTTAATACATTAATATGGTAGGAAGATGAAAAGTGAAAGTGACTTAACATCTGAGGGTGTAGAATTAAAAATAAACCAAACTAAGTGGCATGTGTTCTGTAAAATTTGTCAAAATTATTTAATTTTTAAATATTTAATTATTTTTCTTGATATTGTACAAGATAAAAATACAATTCTGACATATGTGAAAATGTAATTGCATAGGGATAGTTCAGTTCTTTATACTGCAGCCAATTTAATTTGGGTCGATTGTTTACCCTGGAAGTATGTACACTGGCATAATTTCCTATATCTGTAACCGAAACTTATGTGCATCTATGTATTAGCATCCCATAACGCCAGCAGATTTTCCAAATTGAAGATCCTGTGTTTGAAGCTGTAATCTAATTTTTGGGCTGATAATATAATTCATTTAGCTGTTTGCTATGCGCTTAGTTTGAGTGAAAACACGAAATGAGGCAATGCTAGGGGTTGTTAATCATGGTTGGGGTTAAAAGAGTTTACTTAACAATATGTTATGGAAGCCATTATGCTGTTAGGGAGTAATGTACATGCGCAATGCAGCATCCCATTACTACCCATCCTTCTGCTGACGTCATCAAGCTTGTTACCCCTTTCCCGCCCCCTTATCATTAAAATCAAATCACCATTACCTCAGATTGTCGATCATTATACAAAAAATTGAGTTTTAGGAAACCAACCCTCATAATTCAAATATAGGGAGATACTTTCTATCGAAAAAAAAAAATATCAGTATTTCAATTTGATTGTTGAAATGCACTTTAATTCAAATAAATATATTGGTATTTAACATCAACAGAATAAAACAATTATAATATTAAAACATGTATCGTTAACTCGTGTCCAACTCTGGGTCGGGTCGAGGAATGAGATGAGATGAAGCCCCTATGTAGAGGTCTGTGAATTACAAGGGTGCCGGCCGACCACGCCTGACGCACCATCAGGAGGCAGATGAACGAAATGGAATGAAATGAATGAGATGAGTATGGAGAAATGGTGGGATGAAATTATGGCAGGGAAAACGGGAGAAATCCTCGAGAAAAACTTGCCCAAGCTACGTTTCGACCATCACCAAACCCACGTGGAGTGACCGAGATTCGATCTTGGGTCCCCATCGGTGAGAGGCTAGTGTCTTAACGCTTGCGCCAGGGAGCAGCCTAATAATAATAATAATAATAATAATAATAATAATAATAATAATAATAATAATAATAATAATAATAACAACCAGTTTATACATTTTTTTTTTCCAATCCCACCAGGTTGTCATTCATGACATCTCTGATTTATTTCCTGGCATTGGCTGAACTGTAACCCATTTTTTAGGTTGGGGCGCCTGGGAAGTTGAGTTATGTTACCCCGATGATATTATGGGTGATAAATGAAAATGAAGTGCCAGGAGAGTGCTTAACCTAAATTCCAGACAATGGGCAACCGCTGGAAGTAATTCCCTTTAAGGAAACATTCCTATAGTCTGACCAGGAATCGATTCATGAAATTTAGTCTGAAACGCTAACCACTAGCTATCCCACGATGCTTTCAGTTTTTACATATACAAACATGTGAGAATCAATTTCTTAAGAAAATACTTTGATCAAAGAGAGGTGAACAGACAGGTGAAACAGGTGAATGGAGAAAAAATTTGCAACAATGAAATACACGGTATTTATTAAAACCAGTTCTGATAAGAACTTACAAGTCTTGTAGACTGTGATGGACAGAATATGTGACATAAATGGAGAATTAATCAGAGATATGAAAACTTTTTACACGAAAGCAGAGGGAAAGGGCTCATTAGGCAGGCCAAGAATGGGATGGGAAAATAGCAATAACCATGCTTTTATAGAAGTGAATTATTCAGGGATTGATTAAAATATATTATTTCAGGATAGGAATCTATGGAGAGCTTATGTCCGTGCGACTATAAATAACATAGCGTAGTTTTAACTTTGAAGACGATTGAATCTTTATAATGATTTATTAAAATTGTACTGTGGCTAATATCAACGGAATTTTATTACGCGTTTTATTAGCACTGATGTTTATATATATATATATATATATATATATATATATATATATTATTTGTACATCTGTAACTTACTGTATTATTTTAGTAGGAGAGGTTTCAGACTTTCTGTTTACAGGCTACATATCTGTAAAGGTGTGAAGGATTTAAAACTTTATCTTGGAGACGTGGCGTACGGTTGTGGCAGATAGGAGCAGTAAACCCACCTCAGTAATGACACGTCATATCCAAAACCACTGTGTCGTTAGCACAAAGTGCCGATACTCTCAAACCTTGGAATATAAAATGTGCGCCAGGGTTACTCAAACTGCGGTCAAACTATATCAAATTTATGAAGGACATATCCCGAAAACTATGAATATTTAATATTATTTATATTTTATTACAGGCTCTTATTATTTATTTAATAAAATTATTTCTTAACGAAACTGATGTTGCAGAGGCATGTTCGTATTTGAGAGTTCCGAATTCAAATCCTGGGCACAGTAAAATAAGATTAGAGTGTTCTTGTGTTTTTTTAATGACCAAGATTATAAGTTGTCAATCATAAATTAACAATTAAAATTAAAAAATACCGTCACGCAGGTTACCTTTAACAGGAGTCGGTTCTGAAAAGGGAACAAAAATCAACTTGTAATCAAAAAATCTAAAGATTATATATCAGATTTTTACGAGTAATTACCTAACTTTATTCAAATATTGTTCCTCAAAATTAAGAACAAAACAGATAAACTCATCACACTACAGGCCTAAGGGGACCTCTGTGATGGTAATCAGCTGCCACTTTTCTGGACAAACTGCTCTTGATATCAGCCGGATTGTCAGCCCTATGTGACGATCGCTATTATCCCCAGAACAAATGTCTAGTACTCATATCCGTTAGATACTGTGTTGAACTCAGGATTAAGGTACGCTATAATGTTTGGGTTAGTTTAAAAATACTAACCCCACTGGAACCCCACCTTCCGATCTAGCGTATTTCCTTAACCAACTACGCTATGAAGTGCCCCTCAAAATAGGAATACATGTAGCTTTAAAGTATAGGTGTAATTGTTAGATACAAACCATTCAGCCTAAATCATTATCTTCATCATCAAGGATTTGACCTTAAGGTCTATTTCGATCTCTTGTCAGAGTTTACTGAGTCTCCCTACATTTCTTCGTCCTAATGATCTGTCAATACCAACAAAATTCATATCAAATTCCGTTGAGGTGAATAGTCATAAGATAACAATTAAAATGTAAACCTTTTGGCAGGTGCCGTAACCCTCAACTGTGTTAAAATGTTGTAGACCTTTCGGAAGTTAACTTTCATCATCAGCAGGATGAGTATTGTGCTACTAGCTGTTGTTTTAGGACGTTTTAGATATTGATGGTCTTGAAGGGTCGTGGGTAGCAACATACAATAATTGAACGGTTTGAAAGTATGCGATAATAGAAGCAAAAAAAGGTGATACCAACGACACTTCAAGACCATCAACGTCTACAACATAGTAAAAAAACAACAAAAGCTAGTAGCACATAATCATCCTGCTGATGATGTAAGTTAACTTCCGAAAGGCTTACAACATTTTAACACAATTGAGGACAGCCCTTGCCAAAAGAAAAGGTATGTATTTTAATTTTTATCGTGATCTGTAGTGAAGAAAAAATATACATACAAACATACATAGAACTACATACATTAAGATATATATATATATATATGGGTTTAAATCCCGTTCAGGCATTTATTTTTCTTATCGTGTTATAAATATATATATATATATATATATATACGTTCCTAATTTTTTTGTTATGGACTTTTTTGATGTCCAAGTAGGATCGATGAAGATTTATCAAAAAAAAACTTCTCATGAGTACAACCTCAACAGTTCATTCCTTGTAAATTTGCTAAGAACTATAATAATATAGGTAATTAGGATCAGATGAATATTTTTAATTCTAGTGACTTTTCATCGCCCTTAACAGTCGATAATAGCTCCAAATACCTCGAGAATACTTTTATCAAAAATATATATTTTAATTAACCCTGATACACAAGGTACAAAAACAATGCTTAGAATATTTTTTATTTAAGAATAATTCTCGCATTCTTGGTAAAAATACCCGTGTTTTCTGTTAAGACCATCAGATGATTTATGAATTACAACGCTGCGTGCCTCTTGGAACATGATATTGAACCAATAACTATGTACGTTGAACAATCCTGATCAACTTAATAAAAATAATCGAAGACACGATGACGTGAAACATGTTAACGCTAGTGATCTAACTTAAGAATTTTAGTGGCTCTAAAACCAGGTTTTGTAGAGAAGGCAGTAAAGGATTTAACACCTTCTCCGATACTAAAGTGGTTTATTTTCAATGATTTCAGGCTTCTTTATGGCTGCATTTCACTCTGTCTCCATTACAACACTTGTAACTACAATGGAAGCTGTAAAAAAACAGCCAACGTTTCAAAGACACTTTGAATCTAAATTATTAGAATAATCGTAACTTTTAATGCAATCATTTGAAAGTGTGTCGACAGACAGAAATCAAATTGTCAAATAGGGGTTACTACATGGCATACTAAATTTGAAGCACATTGAAGAAGTGGTCTAGAGACTTATGATATTATTCTGTTATCACTAATAAGTTATAAATGTAACACACATTGGTGTAGTGTTGTTCATAGTAGTTCACAATATTCATTTAGTGACAGGATCATACAAAAAGTAACGTCACATGCAATAAAAAAATCTTAAGTTTACTACAATTTTTTTTTAAAAAATCAGCGAGTAAAAATGGATTATCCGCCAAATCTGTTTTAATCTTTTCTTGAAATCAATCATAGACAATTATTTTATGAACATTTTAAATTATTATAAATGTTTAGGGAAATGCATTCAAAACCCTACTCATATAACGTACAATTTTAATATAAAATTATTAAATTACTACCTGTACGATTTACTCGTCCTGTACATGGTTAAACATTTTTAAAGTGTGCATGTCTTTCGAAACCAGTTCCATATGCAACAGAAGATTATAATCGTAATGGATTATCCATCAATATTTGTTTTAATGTTTTCTTGAAATCGATCGCAGATAATTATCTTGCAAAATGTTAAAGACTATTGTAAAGTACCCCAACAAGCTTCTGCTGAATATGTAACCGTTTCAAAGGCCTACAGAATTTTCAAAAGTTGTAACCTAAGAGATAGTAATTTTATAATGTTATATCAAATTTTTATATTTTGTCTATTACTTCAACGGTAATTTATCAAACAATTTTATTACTAATGTGTGTGTGTGTGTGTGTGTGTGTGTGTATTTTTATAAAAACATACTTTTAATTATGAATCGATGGATCCATTTTGAAATTATTTAGATTTCTTTTAGTAGGGCTATATTAGAATACAATGTCAATAAAACCCCAATATTGTATAAAAAAATCTACAATGAGTTTATGATGAAACCCCGCAGATCAGTCTGATAGCCTTCTTTTCCAAAACTAAGATGGATGATTTCCCCATACCATGACACCATACTTATTGTGACTGTAAATATGAGCATAATATACTGCAATTAATGTTTCTTTATTAATATTTAACCTAGCACACTATACATATATATATATATATATATATATATATATATATATATATACGTACTTGTTTCACTCTTTTTTTATCTTATTAGATACAATTCGCTGTTTTCCAACCAATGTCACAATCAGTAGCAATGCTACAAATGCTCAGCTCACTAACCCAGAATTAATTTTAAATCTAAGGTGATATGTTGTTCTGTTACTTTATTTAACAAAGCTCTTTAAAGCTAAAGTCATTGGCATCGCAATTCGAATAGACGTGAAACCGGAGATAAATTGTATTCAGAAGTATATTTTTCCAGACTTAATACCATTTTATCATCATCATCATAGTACATTCACGAATTTAGGCCATTTGTTGACCTGTTTCGGCCTCAATAGATACACCATCCAGAAGTCTTTTGAGTGGACGTCCTGGTCTTCTTCTTCCTGCAGGTTGATTTTCTGGATTTTTTCATGTTGAGACTTGAAAGTAGCGTTGAAGTTCCTTAGGACTGGTTACTGGTCCGACGCTGAGTAGTCCAGTGGTAGGGCTGCTACCTTTTAGTCTCTTTAATGCCATTTTAATGTCGTAAATCAACACGGGGCCCCACGGTTTTTGTTCCCTTCCGAAAGAACCCACGCTCAGGACTCAGGATTTTTATGCCCTGATATATCTAACGACCCCCGGGAGAGTTTGAAACTGTGAAACTTGGAATCAGAAGCAAGCATGGTTTCACTAGTCTAGCAGCAACTATTGAGAAAACACTGCCCATTATCATTCGTCTTAAACAGTTACAGCATAAGATAAAAAAACGAGAAATTAAAATATATCTGTTGGCAGGTGCCGTCATCCTCAACTTTGCAAAATAATGTGTATAAAATATTATTAACTGGAGGCCTTTCGGAAGTTAAATTCCATCATCAGCAGGATGAGTATGCGCTACTAGTAGTTAAGACGCTGTAGACGTTGTTGGTCTTGATGCGTCTCGAGTAGGAACTGACTGGTTTTTAAGTATCTCCTATAAGGGATTGTATATTTGGGGTATGTTCTCATTCAGTAGCAAGTTGCTGACGACTTGTTTCATGATTTTAAGTTCTTCCAGTAGATTAATTTTACCTGAAATTCTTTGTCTGTGAACTATCGATAGTGTGTGTTCAATTGTGTGCATTCGGTGACCACAGTTAATTATATGCATATCTTGACTTTCCACCCGCGTACATAAACTACGTCTTAACTATTAGTAGCGCATACTCATCCTGCTGATGATGGAAGTTAACTTCCGAAAGTCCTCCAGTTAATAATAGTTTAATACATTATTTTAACAACGTTGAGGACGACGGCACCTGCCAATTTTTTAGTTTTTTATCCTATGACTATTCAGCTCAACGTAATTTGATATGAATATTATTAGTATTGAAGTTACAATATAGATTCTTTAAATTAATCTTTTCTTTTCAAATTGTGTCAAATTAAATATAGCATACGAAAATAACATTATATCCTACATAAAAATGTAGAATCTGTAAAGAAGTAAGCAAGTTTTAATAAACTAATTTGTAAAAGATTCATTATCGTAAGTAATGCCACGAGTGATTTCCAAATTATCGATAAATTCACGACTCACGAACTGACGAGTGAATTTATCTAGAGAATTTGGAAATCAAGAGTGGCATTTGTTAGGACTATTTAACGAATAAAATTAAGCTGTTTACTCATAAATCATTGTTTAATTATAGTTATTTTAAAATATTTATATATTTAATGTATATGGCGAAGTTTGAAAATAAATCAGAAATGTGAGGTTATGTTCATTCACTGCTGCTTGATCATATTTATTGCCAAATAAGATCGCAATATTGTAAGAGTGCACCCAAGTGGAGAAATAATGAAACATACAAAACTATATATCATAATCAACATTACGGATTATTCATTTATTTTTTTAGTAAACTACTCAGTAAAATCAAGGAATATTTTCATTATTTGCTATATTCAATGTATTTGTTGGAGAAAAATAATACTTTGACCTGTTCAGAACATTAAAAAGGAGGAGCTTTCTTTATCACAAAAGCAGGAGCTGATAAAGAGAAATCGATAAAGAGCTAGGTGAAACACGACTGTCATTGGTTGTAAAACAACATTCATTGAAACGTGATTGGTCATTGACTAGCATTTGTGGCATGAGTTAAATAGTCGTAGATAACTTAACTATCTCAGTCTGTACTTTTCTGTCTTTATCACTGTATCCTGGAAAATCTCTCTAAATATAAATTGCCATTTATCATATAATATCAAGTTCTGAATTATCTTAATTCTGCAGACATGACCCAGATGAATCGATGAATTAACGAAATTACCTTATACCCCCTGCAGGTATATTTCCTTTAAAAATGTGCAATTTAAATGAAAATATGGTCATAAAAGAGTTGCTGAACCCTGCTGTTTAGTACGTAGCACGTTCTATTACAGCCAAATTACTTCTGGCGCTCCTGCAGAGGTTTCATTCAACACAAAATAGCCACAAACAAATATATCTACTTGTTTATGATAATGACGAACCGATGAATTAGGGTGTGGAGGAGAAAACTACATCATTACATGTTTAAATCGTGAGCAATTTACTTTATGACGTCATTATGGAGTGGTTATAATAATTTACAGCTTTTTTTATATAATTGTCGACTGTTTTAAGTGCGGATGTGAAGATATGCTTCATACGTTAATAAAAGTTTAAATTTGAAGTGTTCAGTAGATGATAGTGCTAAGTCACAAAAATAAAACAAATAAAGAAGGAACAGATTAAACATTCATTCTTAAGCATTGACATATAGCAAAATAATATGTTATGATAATCTTTATGTATAAAAATGAGTGAGAGTCTGTCTGTCCGTCCTTTATGGACTCAAAAACTACTTGACCGATTTGAATGCGGTTTTCACCATCATTTAGAGAATTTTTCTGGGGAAAATTAACTTATATAATATATTACCATACATATTATAGGGCTGGAGCTGAAAAAAAAGTGCATCGGTGCACTAAAAAAGTAGCTTACGCTGATTAAACCATAAAAATACACCAAATTAATGAAGACAGAATTTAATACCTCAAAAAGTTATACAAAAAAAAGTCCGCGACAGCATATGTATATATTTTACAGATAATTATCATTAATAATATTAACATTATTAGTATCATTATTGTTATTATTTTTATTATGAAATTAAATGAGATGCCTTCGGAGGACAGCAGGATACATACTACTAGATCATTAAAAAATGAAGACATCTTAGAAGAATTACACATGGAATCTTTAGAAAACAAAATTTCTGATTATAAGTCAAGATGGATGCAACATGTTCAACGAATGGAAGATCACAGGATGCCGAAACAAATGTTAAGATATCAACCTGCAGGAAGACGTCCACTCAAAATACTTCTGGATGGCGTTTCTCTTGATGCCGTAACATGCCAACAAATGGCCTAAATTCGTGAATGTCCTCGAGGATGGGGAGGGGAGGAGGAAGGGAGAGGAGGAGGAAGAGGAGGGGAGGGGGGGCAGGGAGCATGAGGCAGGAGGAGGAGGTGTGGGGGAGGAGGAGGAGGGGGGAGGGAGGAGGATGGGGGAGGAGGAGGACGAGGGAGGACGAGGGGGAGGACGAGGAGGAGGAGGACGGACGAGGGGGAGGAGGGAGGAGGAGGAGGACGAGGAGACAATGGGAGGAGGACGGGAGGAGCGAGGAGGGGACGAGTGAGAGACGAGGAGGATTATTATTACATTATTACTTTGAGTACTATTACTATTACATTACTATTACAGACTTATTATTATTATTATTATTATTATTTATATTATATTATTATATTATTATTATATTAACTATCCCTTGGTACTATCGAACTCGGAGGTTTAAAGTCACTAGGATATAAGATCTCCATATATCCCTATCCTGAACTCATCCCTGTTCTGATCTCACGTTTTTCAATAATTCCCTGCATAATATTCACCTCCCTCAAATCAAGGTGAAGTTATTCTCCCATCTCATTACTAGATACATATTGGGCTCTTTCCCTCTGGTTATTCTCTAAGAAGTTTCCATGCCGCTCTTTCATCGTCCATTCGTGCCACATGGCCTGCCCATTATAAATGTTATTTTTTATCATTAATGTTATTATTACTACTTGTAAAAATAGAATTTAAGCAAAATAAGTTGATATTTTCACTGAATTTAAAAAATGCAAACAATCGCTATAACACCTGCGTACTTAATGTAAATAAATGTTTACAATCCAGGTTCACTATGTATTACACTCTTCCACTCACGCACATAATTATGATAATTGTGAATTGAATCATTAGAGGAAGTAACAAAAAAGTAATAGGCATATAACTTATATTAACTATTATAACGTTATGACGCGCCCAGTAATTAGAAATAATAGACACAATTAAACCGTAAATCATAACTTGCGCTTTTCATATACTACCTTTTTATGTCACAATTAGAAAGGGTTATAAAACACTAATTCTATAACATTGTAATTTCTCGTAAAATGTTTTTTTTCTTTCTAATAATAAAATACATTGCACAGGTAAATAATTTATACATTTTTATAAAACATAAAAAAACTAATAGCAACTTTAATTTAAAGTATCATAATTTTAAAACACATTATATGTTCATAATAGTAACAATTTTCTAAAAAATATTTACTTATCAGTTCTGAAAATGTGTGTGTTCTAATATCACGCATCGCCCTTTATGTGCTTCAGGTTCCGCATTGGGCCGATAAATTACGTTGATGTGGTATATTTTTAATTTTTGCACCACTTTGGCAGACCACACGTAAATGATGTAATCTTGTTTGTCCCAATATATAAATTTATTGATTATGATTATTCTTGTATTTATTATCATTGATGATATTTCATTTAATTTTTAAAGAAATGTTACTATAATCCTCATAATAAACAAAAAAAACCCTCTAAATAAAAAGTAGAGATAAACAAGTTCAAGCCTAGTAGTCTCTTGCCCAGAGCTTATTACTATAGTTCGTGGAGGTTCCAGTACGATTTCCGGTCATAGCACACATAATTTTCCTTAAAGAGAATTATACATGTGATCTGGAATTTAGGTTGATTTTAGGCGCTATTTTTATCATTTATCGCCCAATCGGAGTAACATAACTCCGCCTTCCAGGCGCCAAACCTCACAAGTGAATTCCGCCAATGCCAGGAGAGAATGTCATAAACGTTTTAAGCAACCTGTTGGCATTGGAAGAAAAAATGAATTGATTTCAGTTTTTTATCCTTAAATGTTATAAATGTCCAAATGGGAAACGGTCACTTGGTCGACCTATGAAAAGATGGCACGAAAACCGCTTTCTCAGGCCGTAACAGTTCTTCTAGGACTAATACCTGGCGGGATGATGATAATATCCTTAAATGTTAGAAAACGATACTTGCATTTGTTTATTTCCAATCTTCAGTTAGAACATTTTCATTAAATTATTGTTATTAATGTTAATATTATTATTGTTAATATTATTATTATTGTTAATATTATTATTATTGTTAATATTATTATTATTGTTAATATTATTATTATTGTTAATATTATTATTATTGTTAATATTATTATTATTGTTAATATTATTATTATTGTTAATATTATTATATTGTTATATATTATTATGTTAGATTATTATTATTGTATTGTTAATATTATTATTATGGTTAATATTATTATTATTGTTAATATTATTATTATTGTTAATATTATTATTATTGTTAATATTATTATTATTGTTAATATTATTATTATTGTTAATATTATTATTATTGTTAATATTATTATTATTGTTAATATTATTATTATTGTTAATATTATATATTGTTAATATTATTATTATATTATTATTATTATTATTATTATTATTATTATTACACTGGACGATTACATTCATCCTTATTTGTGTTTACACCCCATACGTCCCGCATGGTGATATGGGTGTTCCCTACTGGGAGTTTCTTAACCAAGCAAATTTAGTTACGCTTATTTACCTACATATGTCAACGAGACATCATCCTTAACAAAAATAAAAGTTAATCGTTATATTCCCATAAAATACAAAATAAGCATAAAGAGTAAACCACAATTTTAATAAAACCTAACACATTCACGCAACAATTTAGGTCTTTGTTGTTTATTTAGCGAAAAAGATGAAATGAAGCTATTGAGATTGTTCTCAAGAATTTTTTAGATCACCAATCCTACCTAGTAGACACCGAAATGACCATGACTATATAGGCTATATATATATATATATATATATATTCATTTTGAGAATTTTCCTCATCATTGAGGGTTTTCTCCAACAATCATAATAATTAACATGAGTTTTAAAAATACATAAATGACTACAGACTTGCAGACTATCAGTTTCTAATACACCTTCACAGATTTCCCTTAATTAAAGTTCTCTATAGTTCTCTGCCCTCTATGTCATCATACGTTGCACCAAATTTCCTCATTTAATTCAGAATGTTATTCTTCCAGGTTGTTCTTGGTCTCCCTCTTCTGCTCCTTTCAATTTTCCATTTATAAGTGGCCTTTGGTAGTCTTCCATACTGCATTCTTCTTACGTGCCCATACCATATTATCCTTCTGTGTTCAATTTCTTCCATTATACTTCTTTCTGCATTCATATATTTTATAATTTCTGTATTTCTAATTCTTTCCAGTCGAGATTTTATGGTAGCTCTTCTCCAAAAATACATTTCAATTACAGTTATTCTGTTCGCACGTTGTTGCGTTATATATGAGTGTAATATGTTTGTGATCTTTCTTTTTAAATAAAACTCCTGATTAAATATATACATATATCTGCCTATATCACATTATTATTTTAAGTACCTTTTACCGCCGCGCCGTCTAGGTAAACGCGTGGCTAGTGCTGGCGGTTGCCCCGACTTGGTTCCTAAGTTCGAATCCTTGTGGTTCTGAAAGATGTTAGTAGTGGGCCACAGCGGGATTTTCGTGTTTTTCTCGGGCTTCTCTCGTTTCCCGAATATCATCCAACCAATACTCTGCATTCTCCTTTCCCAGTTCATGTCGTTTTATTTTCCATTAATTCATTTCATATCACCCTGCACCCCATCTCACGTTAGGAAAAATAGTTTGGTGAGTAAACCATAGGTGTTGAAAATATCTGGCTGCAGGGATCTAGGGGGGCACCCACCAGATTGCTAACTGATCAGCCTGATGACTCCGATCCTGAAAAATAAAAAAGGGAAGAAGGTGCCAACGGTGGGTTGTAGTCCCCTCTCGCAGCCATAGGCTCAATCCAAAACTAGCGTATGAGTCATGGGAGTAGAACCTAGTATGACGGACCTGGATAAAACCTACAACTTACATAACACAGCGTAGAATTTCATTCCACTTATCTGCATGATACTGGGATAGTGCAATAGTTTCTTGAGGTTGCGTGATCAGTGCAGTCTGTCATCCCAGTCTAAATAAAGAATTTAAAAAAACTGAAGTGCCTTCTTCTACCCTTTTTTTAAGGCTTCGACATCCGGTCTCTTACAAACTTATAAGTAGCATTTCAATTCCAATGTCTAAATGCATATATATACCGTGAATTTATGGAACGATTAATATTTCAATAAAACTAATTTCGATATATTAATTTCATTTCCATTTTATTTTGAAACTGTCCTAACAATATCAACATTACTCAGGGCCAGTTCATTATAAGAATATTTTAAGGGCGTACTTTTTATATCGGGTACTTACATGTTGATAATTATTTATTAAATTAATCATATTTTACATAACATGAAATAAAATTATGTACGCTGTGAGAATTGAAAGTGTTTTACAAATTCGTTTAAAAATCTCGAACTCAAATCATCTGTGAAACCTAATCTTTAATCATTATATCATAATGATCTTTTCACAATATCATTACGATATTATAATATGATCCATTATTAAAATGACAATATTGCTAAGTGTTAATAACTTTTATTACTACTTATAAAAGTGGTGGTGTAAAATTCTCAAACATAGATACTTCTAAATGAAGCCGGCCGTTGACGTTGGTCCTAATGACATCTACCTGGCAGCGGACGAAACGAGAATTATAGATTTGTATATGTGGAAAGAATAGTTAATGTTTGTACCATGTCTCGAATAGTGTAGTGAACTTGTACGCTCGTACGGAAGACGAGAGGTCCACGGTTCGATTCCTGATCAGACATTAATTTTTCTTTTCACAATATCATTAATATCATAAATATTTGTTATAGAATCTTGGCTTAACTACTTTCATCATTTATGGACACAAAAGGATGATTTATTACAAATACCAATCTCTAATAACACTGCTTTGGAACAAATTTCTATAGATGAATTAACTGATGTTGTTAAATCATTAAAAAGTAACAAAGCTCCCGGAGAAGACCACATTAATCAAGAATTATTTAAATTTTCAACTAAAAAAATTTTAGACAGATTTCTTATTCTCCTTAATATGATATGGGAAGGACAAGAACCACCACAAAGATGGAACAAATCCATTGTAATACCAATCTTCAAAAAAGGAAGTCGCCAAATCCAAGATAACTATCGTGGAATTAGCTTGTTGAACTCTGGATATAAAATTTATGCTAATATAGTTAAGAATAAATTGAGAAAAAATTATGAAAATATAATAGGAGTAGAGCAGAATGGATTCAGAAAGGGTAGATCTTGTACATATGGATTCTTCACTCTAAAACTACTATTAGAAAAGCACAAGGAATTCAATATAGAAACTCATATCGCCTTCGTTGACTTCATAAAGGCTTTTGACAAAGTAGACAGAAATATATTACTACAAATTTTAGCTGATGATAACGTTCCACAACAATATATTACTAATATCTTCAACATCTATAAAGATAATGAAATCTCTGTTAAACAAGATGGCAAATTATCTTCTTGGGAAAAGATCAGCACTGGAGTAAGACAGGGATGTGGACTTTCACCGGTGCTTTTCATTATATATATGAATAAATTAATAAACGAATGGAGGAAAACACAACGAGGATATATACCCATCGATAGGAACCTCAAACTCGATGCCATTCTTTTTGCAGACGATTTAGCTCTTCTGGCACTTTCCGAAAATGATTTGCAACGATCAATTTATAATTTACAAAAAATAGGTGCCAAATTTAATATGGAAATATCAATTAACAAAACTAAAATTATGGCATTTCATGGGAAGGACCCCATACAAAGTAAAATCTGTCTTCAGAATAAAATTTTAGAGAGATCTAATCAATTTAAATACCTTGGATATTATCTCTCTATCTGGGATGAAAAAGATATCCCTGAAAAAATTACTAGTTATAGTAAAAGTTTAGGAATTATTAATCAAGTTATGAAACCATCCCTTGTACAAAAAAAACACCAGATTACGTTTATATAACACTTTGGCTAGACCAGTGTTGACCTATGGTAGTGAAGCATGGACACTAAAAAGACAACATGAAAGCAGAATAACGTCTTGTGAAATGAGATTCATGCGCAGAACAGCGGGTTACACCAGATGGGATCGGAAAAGGAACACCGATATCTTAAAAGAATTGAAGACTACGCCAATTTTGGAATATATTAAACAGTACCAACTAAATTGGAAACACCATCTTGAAAGAATGAGTTCAAATTGGATCCCCAAAGCTGTTTATAATTATATACCAAGAGGACGAAGATCACTGGGCCGTCCTATGAAACGCTGGAGGGAAAATTTTCTATAGGATCGTAACAGGCCTTGGCCTAATACTTGGAAGGAAGAAGAAGAAGAAGAAATGTCTGTTACAATACTAAATACTGCAAGTGTTTCAATAGTAGAGAAATCTAGTTCATCGTTCATCAAACAATCTATTAATAAAAATAATACATGTTGTGTGTTGGCATGTTTATGTAGCCTATATTTGAGTGTAAATATGTAAAATAATATTTCTGAAGACATATTTCCATTTTAATTTAAACTTCGAGAGTTTTTTTATTATTAATCTGAGCACATAATATCACACAAGAAATCGAAAAAGCAAACCAATTAAATAATCAATTGAGTTGGTGTTTACTTGATGAAAATCCATATTTATTAATTAAATAAAAATAAAACGTCGTTTTATTTGATTTTCATATTTATTATATAATTAAATGACAGCTGTTTCGGTACACTGTACCTTCTTCAGACATGTTAAATTATGAATTGTGTTCCAACTGATCTAAGCAACAATACAACAATATTTATTTAAATGTCTATATAGGACAAACTGGTAGACTTTTATATCTCGGATAAAGGAACACATGAGAGCATATAACAGAAATTTAGAAAATTCAAACTATGCTAACCACCTATTCCAATTTAATCATTGTTTCGATCCAAATTTTGAAATTTTACATATTTGTGATAAGGGTAAGAAGTTAGATCTTTTGGAGGCTGTAGAAATTAATAAGTTTAAAAGTAGTAAAAAACTGTTAAATTCTCAACTTGATTTGAATGAATCCCCTTTGTTAAATTTAAAAATTTAAATAAATATTGTTGTATTGTTGCTTAGATCAGTTGGAACACAATTCATAATTTGTTAATATGTCTGAAGAAGGTACAGTGTACCGAAACAGCTGTCATTGAATTATATAATAAATATGAAAATCAAATAAAAACTACGTTTTATTTTTATTTAATTAATAAACCAATTAAGATTAAATAATTACAACAAAAGTAATATTTAATCTAACCACGTATTATCACTTGAGATATCGAAAAATCAAAGCAATATACGATTAGACATATATACGACACACCTATACCACAATATCGTTAGGGAATTAAATGTTACATCCAGATTTTTTTTTATTTTAAATTCAACTTAAAAGGGTTTCTATTAATTTTAACGTATTATTACACGAGATATCGAAAAAATCAAATCAATATAGGTTTAGACCAACATAAAAATTACAAATGCATAATATATATGCCTACAGATCGCAATATCGTTATGAAATTAAAAGTTACTTCGATATATCAAAAACTTCTATATACAGAAATTCCATTGTATTTCCAGGAATACAGAAATGACAATTTCCTCTGTAATTGGTGAGATGACAAAGCGTGAAAAATGAGACCTATAAAAAAAATCCCGTCACAATCATTAATGTGAGCGTTAAAATCGGACACGAAACATAACGTTAATACAGATCACCAAAAAATAATATTAATTTGTAACATTTACTTACGAATGCAAAACCATAGCAGTATCAGACTTCATTTTTCTTACCTGAAATAAAAGAAAAAAGTTATTTAACCATGAAGCACCAGTAACAAATAATTAATATGATAAAAATAGGCCTACGTTTCAACTAAGTTAATTTCGCAATTATTTAAAAAAATAAGTAAGTTTAGGCCTATAGTTAATTATTCTTAACTTAAAAAACAAAGATTTAAGAGAATGTATAGAAAAGTGAACAGATGTCTGAGAAGTGTTTTAAATATAAGATGGCCGGAAATAATATCAAATTAAGAACTGTGGAGAAAACCCAACCAATCTCTAATATGTCACCAAATAAAATAAAGAAGGTGGAATTGGATAGGCCACACATTAAGAAAACCAGACGGAGCCATCGAGAAGACTGCACTAGATTGGAATCCGCAAGGAGTAAGAAAGAAGGAATGACCTAGGAAAACATGGAAGCGATCAGTAGAGGAGGAAACAATGGAAAGAGGGAAAAGCTGGAAGCAAGTGAAATGGCTGGCTGGAAGCAGAGTACATGTAGGAACTTTACTGCTGCCCTATGTTCCTTTTAGGAATAACAGGAAATAAATAAATAAATAAATAAATAATAAAAATAGGAAAGTAATATATAGAATGAGTAGTATGCAATGAGAACGAGAGAGAGAGAAAGCAGGTGGAAATAATAAGTACAAAGGTGGAATAAATAAGTACAAAAGTATAAATACTGAATGGAAGTAATGGGTTATAAATACGCAGGTTTTAACTGTGTATTAATTTGGGCAAATACAATAGAAATGTCATACATTTTGAATATAACATGTGAAATCGGTATGACCAGCCCTCTCAATATATTCCGAAACATGTTTATAAGGAATGGACGTGCACAACCTTTCCTCTTCCTAACTAATAAAATTATAAAATTGCATATTATTTAATAAACTATAGACTAATCCTGTGTACACTAACTTGTCCTATCTGAACCTAACAAAATTATGTTAATTCTTTGAAATATGGTTCGGAATTAGTTGCAATGTTGGTCACACCGGTTTCACAGATATGCCCTACAACCTGGTGGAAGTTACATTAACATTCTCGCATGCACACTGCAATTCTGTACGACTTCATTGATAGTTATGTAGCACAATTTGCGACATAGATGCATATTTAATAATTGTAAAATATGTTTAAGAATCATTGTAAAATGTTTAAAATAGTATCAAATGTTATTACAAATGTAAAATATATAGTTAAAAAAATTGTACTGAAATTTATTGATGCATTAATGTACAAAGCGTTCCGCGCCATAGCCGAGTGGCTAAGGCAAGATGTTTTGGCGCAGAGCTACGGAACTTGCGCTGGTTCGAGTCTCCACGGGGGAAGAAATTTTCTCATGGAATTTCGGCCAGTATGGGAACGATACCCACAAAGCATCGTGAAGAATTTGGGTAGCTACAATAAGTAGCGGCTCCAGGTTTGAGGAAACCTGTTACAACGACTGGCTGACTCGATATTCTGACCACCCATGTCATCCATATATTAGCTGGATGATCATCTACCTCTGTGATTAACACACGTTGATGTAATACCAACAGCCGGCTGGTAGGCCAAGGACTTAATAGGTCTGTCGCGCCATGGAATTTGTATTTATATATAAAGATGGAGATTATTTGTCTGATTTTCATACAGTACATGGGAGACGTGAAATTATACAATTTTTATCCTCTGGTATTAATTGATCTCATGGTCTGGTGCTATTTTTTTCAACACAAATTAAATTAAAAGAGACTAAATGAAATAAACTTTCTTTATTTTTTATTATATTATATTATATATTATATGTCCACCGCTGTGGTCTCGAGGTAGCGTGCTGCCTTGTCGCGCAGCGGGCCCGGGTTCGATCCCCGGTCGGGGCAGTTTTTCTGGGTGAGGTTTTTATCGGGGCTTTTCCTCACCTGTAAGACAAATGTCAGGAAAACTTTAAGGCACAAACTGTCCCCGAAATCATATGGCCATCATTCTTATCATTATCATCCTTACCATTATCATCATCATCCTTCACCGGTGTGGAAAGCAACGGGAAGCTACCACACCTACACAATTCCCTAGTAAAGCTGCAAGCATAGCATGAAAATACTATGATTGCAGTGAAGGACCTGCCTTCGGGCAGAATTACTATGGATGGATATATTATATACAAATATATTATATATATAATATATAAATATATTATATATATAAATATATAAATATATTATATATATAAATATATAAATATATTATATATTAAAAATATAATATATTATATTACTCTCTCCCTCTCCTCCCTCTATCTTGCTCTCTCCCTCTCTCCCTCTCTTCTCTTCTGTCTCCCTATCTCCCTCTCTTCTCTTCTCTCTCCCTCTCTCCCTCTCTTCTCTTCTCTCTCCCTCTTTCCCTCTCTTCTCTTCCTCTCCCTCTTTTACCTCTCTTCCTCTTCTCTCTCCCTCTTTCCCTCTCTTCTCTTCTCTCTCCCTCTTTCCCTCTCTTCTCTTCTCTCTCCCTCTTTCCCTCTCTTCTCTTCTCTCTCCCTCTTTCCCTATCTTCTCTTCCTCTCTCCCTCCTTTCCCTCTCTTCTCTTCTCTCTCCCTCTCTTGTCTCTTCTCTCTTCTCTCTTTTCTCTTCTCTCTTCTCTCTTGTCTCTTCTCTCTTCTCTCTTGTCTCTTCTCTCTCTCTCTCTTGTCTCTTCTCTCTTCTCTCTTTTCTCTTCTCTCTTCTCTCTTTTCTCTTCTCTCTTTTCTCTTCTCTCTTTTCTCTTCTCTCTTTTCTCTTCTCTCTTGTCTCTTCTCTCTCTTTTCTCTTCTCTCTTTCTCTTCTCTCTCTTTCTCTTCTCTCTTTTCTCTTCTCTCTTTTCTCTTCTCTCTTTTCTCCTTCTCTCTTTTCTCTTCTCTCTTTTCTCTTCTCTCTTTTCTCTTCTCTATTTCTCTTCTCTCTTTTCTCTTCTCTCTTTTCCCTTCTCTCTTTTCTCTTCTCTCTTTTCTCTTCTCTTTCTCTTCTCTTTCTCTTTCTCTTCTCTTCTCTTTCTCTTCTCTTTCTCTTCTCTTTCTCCTTCTTCTCTTCTCTTCTCTTCTCTTCTCTTCTCCTTCTCTTCTCTCTCTCTCTTCTCTTCTCTTCTCTCTTCTCTTCTCTTGCTCGTCTTCTCTTCTCTTCTCTTCTCTTCTCTTCTCATTCTCTTCTCTTCTCTTCTCTTCTCTTCTCTTCTCTTCTCTTCTCTTTTCTTCTTTCTCTTCTCTCCTCCTTCTTCTCTTCAGTCCTCCCTTGTCCGCGGGCATAATTAAAATACACTTTCTTTATTTTTATGATATTATATATTTTTTATTATATTTAATAACAGCATTGCAAGGGGCATATCATGAATCATATTGAAAAATACTACAAAAACATTTTCATTTATTATGTGTCTCCTATGTATTGCCTGAAAATCAATTAAATCCTTGCCATTATTATAAAGTAATGCACTAATAAATTTCTCAATTTTTTTTTTTGCTGAGGAAATCGAAAATTTGTGCGGCAGAGTAAAAAAAAAAAAAACTACAGTAATTTAACTACAGGCCTCAGGAGGCCTTGGGTTGGTAGGAGGTAGTTAAGGCTCCCACTTTTTCCAGATATTAGGCAAGAGATGTCAGCCGGGTTGTCAGCCCTGCGCAACGGCCACCTTTACTCCTAGAATGTGACTGGTACTTATTTACGTCAGAGGCTGATATGACCCAGGGTCACAGTGCTGTCAGAAGATTTCCGCTAAATATAACTTTTCTGGGAGAGGTTTTCTACCGATTTTTTCCTCACCTTAAGACATATGTTAGGGAACGTTAAGGCCCAAATAATCTCCGAACACCATCTGGCCATCATAATAATCCATATCATATTCACCTTGATGAGTATGAATATGTGCGTGTCTTCTTTGTGTTCTCTCGGAGATGGTCCCGTATTCAGCTGATCACTCATTCGAGGTAACTTCCAGTCCTTGTGCAGTTAAAAAAGTATATACGTCATCCAGAGTTAAAAATCCTCTCCCGATATGTTGTGCCCTATTAATTTCGGCTGACGTGAGGCATGTAAAGGTACCTACGAAGGGAGACGTTAAACCGAGGTGTGTGTGTGTGTATATATATATATTGATTATAACCATTTTACCTAAAGACGCTGAACTCAATGAATGAAGAGTGGGGTAGCCTACTTCCCCTATCTCTTAGAATTTAATTATTACGTCATGCCATGACGTCATCAGTGACGACACACTGCTCGCCCCTTTCATACAGGTTCCTAAGTAAATTGCTGCATCTCTATAAACGGAGTCGCTTTCATAACAAGCACATTTCTTTTTTCCTCCTGAACTCTACGGTCCTAAAAAGGATAATATTTGTTACTGACATATTAACTTTAGTAATTGTTTGTTTAGTGGTTTTAACTTCACTTGTTTCTAATATAAATAAATAAAATAAATATCACCAGATGATTGCATCCTACACAAGGAAATTTTATCAGGTATATCCAAGAATCCTTCAATATTTTACGCATCTTCTCCATCCGCATTCTAGAATTTTTCTCTCTTAAAGATTATATTGAAAATAGTCGGAATCGAATGTGCATTCGTCACATATCGAAGCAGACTCATTATTTTGAGATACCATTATTGACACTTATTTGGTGACAATTTATACTACAAATTTTATCACCATTACGATTATTATAACCATCATTAGTAGTAATAGCAGCAGTAGTAGGCCTATTTATAATTGTTGTAACTGCAGTAGTAATTGTATTATTGTATTGTTGTAGTAATATATTTAGTTATTGGTAGAAGTAGATCGAGTTATTGTTAGTATATCTAGTTAGTAGATGTAGTCATTGTTAAATTAGATCCAATCATTGTTCGCAGTAGATCCAGTCATTGTTGTATTAGATCCAGTCAATTTGTAGTAGATCTAGTCACTGTTAGTAGAATACTCCGTCACTGTTAATAGTAGATCCAGTCATGTTAGTACTAGATCCAGCCATGTTAGTACTAGATCCAGTTATTGTTAGTACTAGATCCAGTTATTGTTAGTACTAGATCCAGTTATTGTTAGTACTAGATCCAGTTATTGTTAGTGCTAGGTAGTAGATGTAATTTTGGTGAAAAGATCTAGTTATTGATGCACTAGAATTGGTTATTTTTGTATTAGGCGTAGTTATTATAATAGTAGTTGTAGTCATTGTAATAGTTGTTGTAGTCACTGTAATAGTGGCTGTAGTCATTGTAATAGTGGTTGTAGTTATTGTAATAGTTGTTGTAGTCACTGTAATAGTGGTTGTAGTTATTGTAATAGTGGTTGTAGTAATTGTAACAGTAGTTGCAGTTATTGTAATAGTAGTAGCAGTTATTGTAATAGTAGTTGTTAGTGTAGTAGTAGCTATAGTTACTATAGTAGTAGTTGTAGTTATTAAAGTAATAGTTATTGTAGTAGTAGTAGTAGTAGTAGTAGTTACAGATATTGTAGTTATTGTATTAGTTATTACCTTAATAGTAGTCACTATAGTAATTGTAACCTATTCTGGCTCAGAATTCATTCGTCAGTCTCTTCACTGGTCTCCACATTCTCTTTACCGTTTCAATAGTAAATTTTGGAAATCTTCATCTTGTCATTATGTAACAATTTCAATTTTTGTACCTGTCATTCTTTCCAAAACTGAGAGCATTTTTAATTCTCGAAAATTTTCGTTGTGTGTTTTGAAATCTGACCCTTTATATCCTGTGGTCCTTTTAATTAACCGCATTTCTACTGATGTCAATCAAGATTTATCGTTTTACTCTATTTGCTCAAAACTTACTTTCATTTAAAAAAAGAGTCATGATAATAATAAATAACTAT
This sequence comes from Diploptera punctata, assembly GCA_030220185.1. NCBI lineage: Eukaryota > Metazoa > Arthropoda > Insecta > Blattodea > Blaberidae > Diploptera > Diploptera punctata. The sequence goes on from JASPKZ010005683.1 coordinate 934,619, forward strand.
AATAATAATAACAATAATAATAATAAATTATTAACAACAATAAATTATTAACAACAATAATAATTATTATTATTATTGTTATTGTTATTATTGTTATTCTTATTCTTATTATTATTATTATTATTATTATTATTATTATTATTATTATTATTATTATTATTATTATTATTATTAACATGAATTCCGACACGATGAAGTGAAGATCAAAACTAACAAGAATACAATTAGTAGTCAGAAGTAATAAGAGGCTTGGAGGAAGGAGTGTGGAAAATTACAGAGGTATAGATATCAGGTATAGAATCTTAAAATGGGCGTAGGAAGATAACAAAGACGTTGTAAAACCTAAGAATATATCAATAAAATTATTATCGTTAATATATAAAACTGAAATTCTTTTATTTATACTATATGCGTGCGAAATATGGACTCTTAATTTAAGGCAGAAGTAAAGAGTATTTGAGAATGAAGTTCTTAGAAGTATTTTCGGAGATAACAGAGACGAACAGACAGATAAATAATAGTGAGCTACATGATCTATGTAGGAAGCCAGATTTAATAATAACAGTTAAGTCTCGTAGACTGCGTCGAGCAGTACATGCGGCAAGAATAAGAAATGAAAGAGGGACATGAAACTCCTTGTAGAAAAAACAGAGGAAAAGCGCCCAGTAGGTCAGCCAAGTATGAGGTGCGAGAATAAATGGATGCCCTGTTTTTGGGAAGCTAAATTATAAGGGGATGATTTGAAAACATTAGTTTAGAATATATGGTCACACGTAGAAATGCATTATATAATGTAAATGGACAGCCAATGACACATGAGGGAAGTGGCTGAATTCAAATGCCTAGGAACAATAATCACAAATAGGAATGTGATGCACAAAGAAATTAAACATAGGCTCAATTCTGGAAATGCGTGCTATTATGCATTGCAGAGACTCTTGATGTCCCAACTCCTTTCAAAACACGTTAAACTGAAAATATATAAAACTATTATTATATCAGTTATATTATATGGATGTGAAACATGGACTTTTACTTTGAGGGAGTAAATGAGATTACAAATATTTGAGAATAAAGTACTTAGGAAAATTTTTGGACCAAAGAGAGATGAACAAACATGTGAATGGAGAAGACTTCATAACAATTAACTACATGGTATTTATAGGAAGCCAGATATAATAAGAACAGTTAAGTCTCGTAGACTGCGATGGGCAGGACATGTTGCACGTATGGCGAATGAAAGACTTGCATGGAAGCTTCTTGTAGGAAAGCCAGAAGGAAAACGCCCAGTTGGTAGACCAAGAATGAGGTGGGAGAATAACATTAACTATGATTCGAGGGAAGTTAGATTGTACAGGGAATGATTATACAGGATAGGGATGTATGGAGGGCTTATGTCCGCGCGGCTATGAACCTACGGAGTGCCAGTGAGTAAGTAAGTAGGGATGTATTTAGAGCATATGCTCTTGAACGTACCAGTTAGTTAGTTATTTATTATAATCATCATAATCGAGATCATATCAACTTCAACTTGTTGGGAATACATGTGGCACACATGAAACTTGTTATCCTGAAATAATGGTTCTGTGATCTTCTAAAAGCAACTGGATATGTGTATGGTATTAGGAGGATGGGGATGAAAGGGAAATGCGCCAGCTCTACATGCGTCTTCTAAGGATGCGTCGACCATATTTTCCAGTTTTCAGAGCGACAAAGAAAAAAAATTGGTTCAATCTTTGAACGTGTAATATTTCACTCTTCTATGCACAAAAAAAATACGAGGAGAGAACAATATAAATTGTAGGACGCAGAGGTCATTTCATCTGCTCTTCAATCAAAACAGACATATTCTGTAAAACAACAGATCATTTAGCAGAATCAGACAACAAAATTAAGTTTAATAAACATCCAGGTAAATTAAATAGAATGATGACGTAAATCCTCTCTGTTATAGAGACATACAGTAATATGTTCATACAATGACTTGCAAGACCTGTTTATGCTATGAAAGTGAAAGGATGGACTAGAAGACAGACGTAGAATTACAAATCCACCAACGATTGTTCTTAAGGAATTGCGTTAATCTACAATTAAACGAAGGGAACAATTTATTTAATATTTAATATCTTTGTATGAGAATGCAAATGTTAGTATCACTAAAATTTTGATAGAATACAATACGAAATTTAATCAAATATGGACCAGCACTTTTAAAGATATTTTATTATGTGGAATAAAGATGTAAAATTGGTAGAAGCATAAAAATATTACTGCACTAGGCTCTTTCGGAAAATATGATTTTTAGAGATATATCTTGAATGCGGACACTTCCACATATGATATGACAGTAATATGTGAAGAAAAAGAGCAAACTCATCTTATTCCAAGAATTTCAAAGATCTTAGAAGAGAAAATGTTTCGACTCCAGTAGAGTATATGCTAGAAAAAAAAAAGGGAAGAAGAATATGAAGAAAAATAAGATAGAATATAGGGGATGGAACTGTAGACAACAGAACGCCAAAATGCGACTACGTCAGCAACAAGGTACGTAGCGCCTCTCTTCCTATCCACCCTTGTATCTTTCTCTTTCTCTCTTTTTTTCATGAATTTAAATTCAATTTTCGTGTACCGTTCTTTAGAGTTCGCCCTGGTCCCTTTTCCCAATACATCATCTTCTCCACCCCCCAACTCCAACTCCCTACGTCACATGTAGACCTGCTACCTTGCCATATCCTATATGGGCGGGCCTATTACCTACATACAGCGGGAAAAGAAATAAAACTGGATATGTTCTGGAGAGAACAATAACGTTATACGGTTGGCAATATCTGGCACGAAAAAAGAAAGAATTGACGCATATATGACGCGTCGAATGCAGAAATGAACAGTGATATCAATATTGAAACTAAATATCAAGCAAATGTAGCGACGTCACTAAGTATTCTATAAATGTATCCATAGAAATTCTCTTCTTTTGTAACTCGACATTCAATACTTCGAACCTGAGGTTTCAGTAAATATGTTCGAAATTCGTTGGAACTTTCATATAGAAATAATGATCATCAGAAAAAAATGTGATATATATATATATATATATTAATTATTGAGTTTCAAGCGAGTAAAACGCTTTTATAATTCAAAACATAAGTTTTATAAATCTATTAGATCTCCATTCTGATTATTAGATGAAATAAATAAAGTTTTAGTTGCTAAAGACTGATTTATCAAGCGCATTCTATCATTTATTTAACATTATTTATGACGATACATAGGCCTAGTTGTTATGTTGTTAAGATTACAAAAGCATTAAGACATAAACAAAGGTACATACGACTGCTAATTCAGTAAAATAGGATAATAGTAGTCATTATATTGAGACAATTCATAATACAAAAAATATAATAAAATATAACAGAAGTGATAAAAACTGGAAATTAATTTAATTTAATGCATTTAATCTTACTATGTAATGAGGACTGCTAAGGACTTCAATAGATTGGTCATTCATTAATTTGAGAATTTTCCTCATCAGGTAATTTTCCCTTTAATTTTTTTAATCCCCCTATGTTTTATAGTGAATTATTGATTTATTCAGTCTATAATTTTTATTACTATTTTTATATTTATATTTTTATATCCTTATTATTATTGTTTCCAATCAATCTTAGCGATTAACATGAATTAAAAAAATTATATATATATATATATATATATATATATATATATATATATATATATGACTATGGACTTCTAGACTATCGGTTTGCAACAAACATTCACATATTTCCCTTAATTAAATTTCTCCATCCTTCTCTGTCCTCTGTGTCTTCATCTGTTACACCACATTTCCTCATTGAATTTTGAATTTTGTTCTTCCAGGTTGTTCTTGGTCTTCCTTTTCTTTTCCTTCTTTCAATTTTTCTTGCATAGACGATCTTTGGTAGCCTTCCATCCTGCATTCTTCTTACGTGTTCATTCAATTTTAGTCTTCTGTGTGGTCAATCTCATCGATTATATTTCTTTCTGCATTCGTCCACAAATTCATTCATAAATTGGTTATTAAATTAAACTAAAAGTATATATGTATGAGCATATGCAAGTAGGGCTATGTATGCGTATATGTATGAATATTTAACATTCTCATTTTAACACAGTTCCAATAATGGATCATATTATAATATTATAATGATATTGTGAAAAGAAAAATTAATGTGTGAACCAGGAATCGAACCGTGGACCTCTAGTTCTCCAGACTAGTGTGCAGCCCACTACACCATTCCACACCTGGCACTATCATTATAATATTATAATATGATCCATTATTGGAACTGTGTTAAAATAACAGTATTGAAAATGTTAAATAACATCGTTTACTACTTATAAAAGTGGTGGTGTAAAATTCTCAAATATATATAGCTACTTCTAAACGAAGCCGGCCGTTGGCGATGGCAGTGTCATCTACCTGACAGCGGACGAAACGAGAATTATATATTTGTGTATGTTGAAAGAATTGTTAGTGTTTGTGCCAGGTGTGGAATGGTGTAGTGGGCTGCACACTAGTCTGGATAACTAGAGGTTCACGGTTCGATTCCTGGTTCACACATTAATTTTTCTCTTCACAATATCATTGTAATATTTTATGTATGAATATGCAAATGTAGGTGAGTTATGCGGTAAACATTTTTAATGATAGATGAGAATTTAAGAATCATTGTTGATCATGGTTGAGTAGGCCTACTGTTCAAGTTAAATTGGTACATAATTATTAATTATAATATTACATTTGGAGGCCTTCCGGACTTTCGTCCATCTTCAGTATTTAGTGAAGCCTCCGCAGTTTAAAATTATGGTTGAGGACGACTGGGTTACTCAGATCGTTTGGGTATCATTCTATCTAGGTCTAAATATTCAGCGGTTATTCAGGAATATTGGTAGTGTGTTTTAATAAAACTAATGCATAATCTTTGTTATATTAACACAGAGTAACTTAATGTTGATGTGTCATCCCATTATAAAAACATGGTTATTCAGAATTAACAACAATTAGCTCATATTTTAATTTTTAGTTGCAATATCGCTGAGTGGTAAAATGGATTTAAGCTCTATACATTATATTATACATTTATTAGAAGTTTTTAACTAATTACTGGAAATTCATTCATAATAATAAAGATAAAAATAATATAGGCCTAAAGGAGGAAGCAAAATAAGTAGACATATAATTTGAACTGATAGGAAAAGCTGAGACATACACTAAATTACGTGGATCATGACGACGTCCACACAGAAGATGGTCTGAACAATTTAACAATTCTAGCTTCATGAAACCGGAACGAGCCATCATATTCATCCTGCCAGGTATTAGTCCTAGAAGATCTGTTACGGCCTGAGAAAGCGATTTTCGTACCATCTTTTCATAGGTCGACCAAGTGACCGTTTCCCATTTGGACAGTAGTTCATTATTGCCTTGGGGATCCTGGATCTAGCCATTCTTGAGACATGTTCGTTCCAGTTTAGCTGATATCTGGAGATGTAGTCAAGTATTGGTGACACATTAAGTTCTTGAAGGATTTATACATTTTTTCTTTCGATCCTATTTGGTGTAGCAAATTCTAGCTTTCATGAAACCGGAACGAGCCAATAGGCTTAATCCCCAGATGATGATGATCATGATCATGCCACGGTAATCTTAATTAGGACCCTAATTATTATCGAATCTAACACTGACATCAACCCCAAGACATTAAGTTGTTTACTTAATTGCGTGACATTTCTTGACACCAGTACTGCGTCTCCACATTTTAAAATCATCAACAATTAGTATGGTGGATATTTTCAAGAAATAACTTACACAAGATTAACCTCCTCTTTCACATCCCTGGTTTAGACATTAGTTGCCTGTCACGTCTTCACTAATAGACCATCTCTTCCGAGGACGTCCGACATCTCTTCTTCCTCTCGGAAAATAATGTAAGATTTTATTTGGTACTCTACTTTATTCCATTCTTTCTACATGTTCTTTCCACTAATTCTTGTTGTTAAATATATTTTCTTTTATGGAGTAGATCTGCAATTATTCACGGATATCCTCATTTCGTATCTGGTCCATTCTAGTGCATCCGTTTACTCTTCTTAAAAATTTCATCTCGGCTGCTTGGATTTTACTTTCTTGTTTGATAGTGACAATCCAATATTCACTCCCATACAAAAGGACAGGGACCGCCATTGTTTTATAAAATTTTAACCTTTCAAATAGAATTAAAAATTATTTTTCATTTTCTTCGCTATGTTTTTTTTTATTATTCTCGGTGGAAAAGAGACTCTCGGGAAACATTTTGGCAGGTTATTTAGGGATTTTGACCGCGTGTTTTGATATTGGGAACACATAGTCTACGATGACTTATTCCAGAATAATGTGTCGTTGACGTGTTAGACATGTAGCATTGTATCATCTATTATTTTCTTGAAAGCCAAGATAAAATGGGTATTGACAGCTTATGATATTACAATAGGCCTGTCTGCTTCAGATGATGACTTTTAAGTTAATTTTTAATACTTAATTTTAATCAATCAGAACCTATCTTAACACGGTCTAACACAACGACACATTACTCTGCAATAAGTCACCGGAAAACATGGGTTACTCATATCAAAATACTCATTTAACAACCTGTGAAAGTTTGTCGATAGAGTTCTGTTCATTTTGCGTAATAAATATAATGAGTATATATACAAGGTGTTTCAGAATAAATATTACACATTTCTAGGGGTTGTAGAGGGGACTTAGTAGATAAAGTTTTGATAAGGAATCCATGTCCGGAAACGTACCATTTCGATGTAAAAAAAGTTTGAAGATAGAAACACAATTGGCTGATATCGTGTGTCTTGTGTCTCAGAATAAGCATTACAGACGTTTAAGGGTTGTATTACACATATCAGGTAGATCATCTTCTTCTTGCACGAATTCTGGCGGCAGCAGAAATTATTGAGCACACACCAGGTTTTGCGGTGCGTGTGTATGAAATCATGCTTCGCAGGTATACTTTATACAACAAATAACGAACAACAGGGTCGCCACGTAGAACCACACTTGTAGAATAACTCCTAAAAATAATTAATACTTATTCTGAAAACACAAGACACACGATGTCAGCCCATTGTGTTTCGATCTTGAAACTTATTTTACATCGAAATGGTACGTTTCGGGAAATGGGTTCTTTATCAAAACTTTATCTATTAGTCTGTAATTACTTATTCTGAAACACGTATATATATATATATATATATATAAAGTAAAGTAATCCCACTACAGGCCTCGGGAGGCCCTTGGGGTAGTGGGAGGTTAAGGCTCCCATTTTTTCTAGACAATCGGCACTTGATGTCAGCCGGGTTGTCAGCCCTGCGTGACGGCCGCATTTACCCCAGAACAAGCGTCTAGTACTCATTTCCGTTAGAGGCTGAGTCGACCCCAGGGCCATAGTGCCGCCAGAAGGTTTTGGTCAGTTTAAAAATCCTGACCCCATCGGGACTTGAACCCTCGACCTTCCGACTTGTAGCGCAGTGCCTTAACCACTACGCTACGGCGTATATATATAATATATATATATATATATATATATATGTATATATATAATTAACTGGAATTAAACATTTACAGAAAAGCAATGTACTTACCACAAATAATAATTTTAGACATATTTACCAAAACATCAGTACTTTCAACATCTTTGTTAATAGAATGTTGAAACTACCACAAAATTAAAAAAAAATACAACAAAGAATTCATATAAAACATTGCAAAACGTAACGGTTACAATGATCAAATCATAAATAAAATTATAAGAAAACAAAAAAAAGAACAATGTACTCAAAATAATCCAACTCGAGAACGGATCTCACAATAACAGAAAGAATTGGTTAAAACGTACACATTCCGGAAAAAAACAACAAAATTAGTTATACGCTTAAAGCTTTGTTTTCTGAATTTATATTCAGTATAGAGAAATTCTAATGCATAACAATTGTTTAATGTTTTCTCACTTGAATTATAAGTAGGCTACATTAATTTTTTTTAATGTGGAAAATATTTTATGTTGTATTAAACCTTCTTTTTAATGAAAAATTCGTAATTTAAAAATTATGAGGATCCCAGGGATAAAACTTCACCACAACATTATTCACTGAACAGTAAATATGTGCAACAAAATTTTGTAGTAAGTATATAACTGTAAAAAATGCTAATTTCACCCTTCATCCCCTTAAACATTTAACTAACATATCCAAATAACAACTGAAAATTTGTCGGTCCAACTTGTATAACATAACTTAGCAAGGCAAAAATGTTACTATTCAATATGTTGAAATGCCCAAGACACGTTGTTATTTGACGTATATTTGCAAAGATAGAGAGATACAAAGATGAGGGGTTGGCAAACAATGGATCGCATATTAAGCAAATAGCTAACATATCACAAACGTAAGTCCCCTGTTCAGAGTATTAGGAACGCATCATCCCTATAATAGATATTAGGAAGAACGAAAATATTAAGACACACAAAAGAGATACGAATTTGAGGGTAAAAGAGAATAGAAAAAAGATAGAATGTCATAAGTAAAGCGAAAAGATGGAAAAGCTGAAAGATGATATCGAACCTTTCATTCCTGTAGGAGAAGGGGGTTGAGAGAGAGAGAGAGAAAAGGATACAAAATGAAATTCACCCCCCCCCACACACACACACATACATACACACACTCGCTACAGAAAATTGAAGTCCATAGGGGGAAGAAAAGAAATGCCTGACGACAAAAAGGATGGTTGGAAACAAATTTATAATAGTCTAGCAAAAATAAAATAAAAAACGGAAAAGAAAGAATAAGAAGGAAAAAAAGCTCCAATTTTTCTTCATCCCATGTATCCATATCAGGGGTGTATAGATATATCCATATTGTAATAAAATTATGTATCATAAAAATATTTTTACTTCTGTTTTTACTTCAACCAGATGGATGCGTGGTGTAAGTAGTAAGACTCCATCTCTGCGTCCCAAGTTCGCATCTCTGTTACTCCATGTGAGGTTTGTGTTGAAAAAATGTTTATCTAGAGGATTCTCTTGTTTTCCCTGACAAAAACTTATTTCAACAGTTACTCCATACCCGTGCATGCCATTACATTCCATTTCATTTCATCTGCCCTGTGATGATGCGAAAGGCCTGGTTAGTCGTGATTTTTGTACAACATAGACTTTCAATAATACGGCTTCAAATAGTTGATAGAACATTATTATTATTATTATTATTATTATTATTATTATTATTATTATTATTATTATTATTATTATTATTGTCCACCGCTGTGGTCTCGAGGGAGCGTGCTGCCTTATCACGCAGCGGGCCCGGGTTCGATCCCCGGTCGGGGCAGTTTTTCTGGGTGAGGTTTTTATCGAGGTTTTTCCTCACTTGTAAGACAAATGTCAGGAAAACTTTAAGGCCCAAACGGTCCCCGAAATCATATGGCCATCATCAACATCATCATCCTTGTCATTATCATCATCGACATCCTTCACCGGTGTGGAAAGCAACGGGAAGCTACCACACCTACAATTTCCTAGTAAAGTTGCAAAGCATAGCATGAAAATGCTATGATTGCAGTGAAAGACCTGCCCTCGGGCAGAATTACTATGGATGGATTATTATTATGATGATGATGATTATGATGATGATTATGATTATTATGATTATTATTAATTATGATTATTAATTATTATTATGATTATTATTATTATTATTATTATTATTATTATTATTATTATTATTATTATTATTATTATTATTATTATTATTATTATTATTATTATTATTATTATTATTATTATTGTTATTAAGGGACGGATTTTGTTTTGTCCAATGCTACCAAGTTGTCTTTTCTGCACTGACATTGGCGGAATTGTAATCCATTTCTTAGGATGGGGCACATGTAAGGCGGACGTGCTAAAACTTAAGATTACAACATGGTACAGGTATTTTGTCAATCTATTGAAAGTAACATGTTTACAGTTTTATAAATATAACTTTAAAAGGCTGTTCATTGATTTTTGTACGATCTAACAATAGTTATTACCTTGATATTAACTAACTAACTCACTGGCACTATCGAACCCATAGGTTCATGGCCGCGTGGACATTAGCTCTCCATATATCCCTATCCTGAGCCAACGTTTTCCAATCATCCCCTGTATAATCTACTTCCCTCAAATCATAGTTAATGTTATTCTCCCACCTCTACCTTGATATTACACACGTTAATTTTGCATAACAGTATAAATTAACGTTCAATTTACATTAGCATTATACTAATCTATGTTGAAATCTTGATTTTTAGTATATAAAACTATTTTCCTTACTACTACTACCACTACTACTACTACTACTACTACTACCACTGCTACCACTACTACTACCACTACTACCACTACTATTACTACCACTACCACTGCCACTAATAATAATAATAATAATAATAATAATAATAATAATAATAATAATAACAGTAATTTTATTTTTAGTCATTTAGAATAAGTTAGTGTACAATGCAATAGACATTGCCAATAAATACAAACATAAAAATATATTAACATAATCAAATACAGCATTAATTACAGGTAACGGCAAAGATAAGTATTGTTCACAGCCGTGGTCTAGGAGTAACTTCGTTGCCTCAGGCGCAGTGGGTACGGATTCGATCCCCAGACTGGACAAGTTTTCTGGGTGTTTCATCTCATCCCTCGACATGGCATTATACCGATCACGGATATAGAGTTCGCATTGTTTTTTGTATCAACTATCTGCTTGTAACTTTCTGTTGCCTACTTCTATGTTTGTTGTTTACACGTGAACTACATCTAAGGTAAAAAATAATTGTGATGTGTTTGTGGGGAAAAGGGGTAAATCCCAAATTAAAAAAAATAGATATATGAAAATCATGTGCAATGTTTGTCATTAAAACATTACATCTTATAATGAACACAAAAGTAATAGATGCTCAAGGGGGAAAAAAATCATAAGAATTAATCATTGCAGATAATTAAACTGCAGCCACTGATTCTCCGGCCTTGACGTTTTCACGACAGTATTGCCGATATGGATACTGGCCGCTTTATGTATGCGGTTAGCAGACATACAGCTGACAACATCTCAGCAAATTCAACCTTACTAGCGCTCTATAGCTGCGCCAAGAGCAGTGATTGGTTGTGGCAGACATCTATTCCCACCACAGCCATATCCTTATTGGCAGTAGAGGGCGAATTCTCCCTTTACCCCTCGTATAACTTAAACTTCAGAGTCGGCTCGGGTGTGTGTATATATATATATATATTTTTTTTTTCCTGAAAACAATATTTTGATTTGGCAGAAACATTCCCCTATTCGTAAATATATTAATACTTGTTTGATATTACACTAATACTTATAAGATACTTTTATTGATACTACGCTATGTCATTTCTCAGGGTAACCAATTTTTGTTGGTCACTCCATTGTTACTTAATGAATATCTATGAAGAGTGTTCACTGTGATTTTATTTATTTATACCGATATAATATATTCTAAGTAGGATATTCAAATTAATTTAACTATTAAGATAAGTTGCACATACTTTACATCGTTTAAATATTTCACTGGTTTGTTTATTTTGACAAGTTTTGTCATTTTAGTTGTGCATTTTATAAAACGTATAAAATATAGCATTATTCATATAATTTAATTTACTAAAAAATGCTCTATACTGGTGTCCTCCGCGATGCCATGTCGAATGATGACATGAAATCAAGCGCCGTTATTGCAGGTATGTGATATACTAGAATGCCGGCTGAGGAAGCCTGTCGCGCTATGTCAAGGGACAGATGAAGGGAAATGAAAGAGGCGGATGATGTTTATGAAGAACTGGTGGAATTAAGTTTTTTTGCATAGGAATTTATTGCAACTAGTAAATTAAAATAAAATTCAACAATATTTATTGTCACTTATATAATATGAGATCTTGTTTTGCATGGTCTATTCCAATTGTAAATATTTGATGTACTTATATTTAATTCCAGCAATCATTGGGCTAATATGGTGAACATTTATTTCTAAATTTACGACATATTCATTATCATCATTCCTAGGATAAATAATATGTTTACTCAAACTCCAAGAATTACTTGGACTTAATAAAATCAACATTACTTCAAATTGGAATGACACATTTGTTTTCCCCAAGGGAACGATAATTCGATGAGCGATAACATAGTTTACGTACCATAAATAACATGAATATTGGGTAAAAAAAACTCGGAAGTAGAGAAGATATTTATCATATAAAATCTCTGCACGAACTGCTCAATTAAAACATATGATATGGATTAATCTTCAAAAAGGTATTCCATTCATATTAAAAATTCGGTACGTTACTTTAGTAGTCATTGGCAGTTGTATTTAGCAGTATGTGATTGGCTTTTTAGTGTTAAAATTCGAATATAGGCCTATCTGTTTTAAAACTAATCGTAAGGCTAGGAGAGAGATTTCTAAAATGGATATAGGCTACTTTAGTTATATGGTTAGCAAATTCAAGTATTCTTTAATTTAGGGGTTGAGTAAATGTGAGGAAGTTGTATTTTATTCTTTATTAGTAAACATACCAGCCTCAAGACCTGTGGTTTCTGACTACAGTTCATGAGGACCTGGGTTCGATTTCGGTCAGACCACACGAATTTTTCCGTTAAGGGAATTATTCGTGTAGTTGCCCATGGTCTGGAATTTAGGTTAAGAATTCTGTTGGCACTTCATATAATTTATCGCCCATCATATCATCGTGGTAACGTAACCTCGCCATCCAGGTGTCCCAACCCAAGCAATTGATTACAGTTCCGCCAATGCCAGGGGAGAAACCAGAAATGTCATAAAAGATAACATGGTGGCATTGGACAAAAAAAAAGTAAATATATCTCTGTAACACGAGAGTGACACATTTTAACTTCCCCTCCGAAGGAAACAACGAGCTCCATTTATATAAGGAAAAATAATTCTAATAAATGTGTATCCATAAATGAAGTTGGGTGGAAAGTATGAAAATAACACAATAGTCCAGTAAAAAGAAGAAAAACTTCAAGTTGAGTAAAAATGGACAGTACGGAAGCAGTTTGGCTACACCTGATGTGGTTGTTTTCTCTTCTCTTTACTACGTATTTCTCTATAACAGACGCCTTTCTCAACACTCAAGTGTCGGTAATATACCTTATATGCACGCTGCGTGGCTCTGTATTACGATTTTACATATAAGAAGGGAATTACAGAAGGCCGACTGAATTTATGTAGGGAATAGGCGTTGAAAAATGACTGGCCATCAATGTCTAGAAACTTATTCTCACCCTATCGCATTCTAACGTCATTTGAAAACGGAATTTCACATGAAAAGACTCCTTACAATCGACATCTAACAACAGGCGAAACAAATGACAGTCATATACGATATTTTTAAAACACCGTATTCAACTATAGAACAGTCTAGGCCGGTATTAACACAAAATTATCATATACAATAACTAAATATGTTGGAAACTATGTGAACATATATGAGCTTCAAAATGTAGTTCCAAAAAGTCCTCAATGAGCGATCAAAATTTACCTTATTTGTAACTTCAAAAATTATATGAAAGGAAGCCTAATATAAAGAAGAATATTATACAAAAATACTGTAACAATACGAATATGCCTATGGACAAATATTGATTATATATTTGGTTTGACATCTTTCTGAGCATAAAGTTTTATTTTTCTTCTCCATTTGTCCCTATCCATCCAATCTATGTTCTCTAGTCCTCTTGTTCTCATTCCATTCTTATTTGAATTTCGAGGTCTTCCTTTCTTTCTTCTTCAAGGTGGATACCATTCCAATATTTTTTTTCTGGGTAACCTTTCTTCTTGCATTCGTCGTACATGCCCATGCCAATTTCATCATCATCATCAACCGGTATCATGACAGATGCCGCCATCTTCCGCAAACCAAACGCCATTCCTCTCTGTCCATCCATTGATCTTCCTACAATCCTCTGATATTCATAGCTGCTTCTACCCCTTCTATCCAAGTTTTCTTCGGTCTTCCTCTCTTCCTTCTTTCCATTGGGATCCATTCCATAACAATTTTAGGCAATCTTTTCTCTGGCATTCTTTTGACATGGCCATACCACTGTAATATTTTCTTTTCTACAATGTCTATGATGTCCGCATTCTATCCATTGTAGATTTTCTAGCTGATATTCTTAAAACATCCATTTCTGTAATTAATATTCTTTTCGTTTCCCTGGCAGGAATTTGCCAGACTTCAGCACCATATGTTAAACTGCTCTGAATTATGGTTTGATATATTTGTAATTTTATATTTTTTTAATAATTTTACTCCACCAAACAGAGTTTAAAGCATCTATTGCTTGTCTTATTTGAGCGATTCTATTTTTAATTTCCACTGTGTTATCGCCTGAAGGGTCTAATTTTGTTCCTAAATAAGTGCATTCAATACTAGGTTTTACTTCTTCTCCATTGTTGAAATTTATATTTTCCATTTCTTCTTCTATACACAGATATTTAGTTTTCTCAATGTTTATATAAAGTCCCCACTTTTCATATTCTTCTTTCAGTTTTTTAGCCATATATATTCTATGTCATCGTGGTCTTGTGCTATTAATACCTGGTCATCTGCAAAATTTAGTGAATATACATGTGTATTTTGGATTGGTATGACCATTTTTTGACATTTTTTCCCTCCAGTCTCTTAGTACTCTTTCGAGGTAAATTTTGGTTGGAGATAAACCGAAACCCTGCCTTAAATCTTTTGTAATAGTAAATCCTTCTGTTATATGATTTTCAATTTTTATTTTCGAAATAGATCCTTTGTATAATGATTTTATAGTTTCTATTCATTTTTTGGTAATGTTAGAATTGTCTAAAGTTTCCCTTAACATTTTTGAGGAATACTATCATATGCCTTGGTTAAGTCGACAAAAAGCAAATGTATATCTTTGTTAGTAGCTCTTTTTTTTCTATTATGTGTGTTATGTTTTTAGTTTTAGGCGAACGGAGTCGCTACATTCGCATGCTGCAATCAAACTTTATCTTCTTCTTCTTGCTCCTCTCTCTCTCTCTCTCTCTCTCTCTCTCACTCTCTCTCTCTCTCTCTTCTCTCTCTCTCTCTCTCTTTCTCTCTCTCTCTCTCTCTCTATCCATCTATCTTAATAACCAACGCTCTAGCGTACTTATTTTATCGGAATCTGTAAGCGCTGACTCGGGGCTCGCTTACAGCTGAGTGTCGTAGAGAATGTCAGAGACCGATCTGTGTTTCTAAAGTACGTGTGAAAAAAATGTGCTTGTATAGTTAAAATTGCTTGTTGATTTGAAACAGTTTAAGATCTAGTTTATTTGATGATATTCTGGTTCCAGTCTTGCGGGTAGACCTACCATAGAACGATTCCCTTGCATATGGAATTCAACCTTGTGAAGATAACGAAGTAGCTACTATAGGCTATGTGCTAAATAGGGAAATCCGGTAAGAAAATTGAAATTAAAGTTGAGAAAATGTGTTGTGCTATATCACTTAGCTTCCGGTAATGTTAATGTCTTCTGCTTGACAGTGACAGCTACGAATAGAATCACCCGTGGCGATTAGCAGCAGATGTGTCACGGATTTATTAAATTTAAATTATATTAATGCCGTACCCATGGATGGTAGATGGAGTCCCCACCTTCCACTCTGGTGATCTGGGTTCTATTCCAGGTGAGGTGGCGTTTTCAAAACACATTCAGTCGTATTTCACGTCATCTTGTACGGGACAGACATCCTGCTAAATACAGGACCATGGAAACTCGCCTCTCTGTAATGATTAATGTGTGGTTTAGATTTCCTGCTCCTTGCTTATAGGCGACCGGTCTATGGAATTCTCTTATACTTTCCATGGAGAGTATAAATCCTAAAATTGTAGGAATGTTAATGATATTAAAAAAGAAAGAATGAAAAAAATATCAATATATATTCACAATCGCTTGATAGCATAATATCAACAAAATAATAGACTTACTAATTTAAAATATAGTAATTTAATTAGCGTAATATTAACATCTTGATTTGGACAGTTAGAGTCATTTTAAAATTTACGATTTTTTTGGGTGTAAATTTAAAATATATATATTTTATTTCAAAGAAAAGAATATGATAGTTTGGCCGATACCCCAGTCGTAAGTTATAGTTATAACTAGTTTTCAAGATAAAATCATTATTTATTGTCGCTACCAAAATTCGCCAAGATCCTGGGGGGCGGGGGGGTTGAAGCCTAAACTCCAAGTAAACATTTATTTCCCCATAGGGAATCGAATGAGCGCCCATCCCGTTGCTCTCAGCCTAGACAGGATGCATTAGGGCACTCTGTCACAGTGAGAGCATGGTTTAATAGTAAAAAATAAAATCTCTATTCGTGTTCTACGTAATGCCAGATCGAGGGATGAAATGAGATGAAGTTCCTATTATTGAAGTTATTTGACCAAGTCTGTCACACCATCACAAGAGTAGATAAAATAAAATGTAATTAAATAAAAAAGGCTTGTATGAGAGGTGATAGAATTAATTTTTTCGACAAGGAAACGAAAGAAAACCCTGTCCTGACTCCGATTCGTCCAACACGAACTTCATATTATAGAGTGACCGAGGCGTGAATTTGGAATCCAGAAGTGCATGGCAGTAACTACCACTTGCGCCACGGAGCCGCCGGTTTAGTAGTAAAATAATATGCAATATGATTCATATAATTTATATGAAAATATATTTGACAGTGAGCTACATGATGTATAATGCAAATCAGAATAAGAACAGTTCTGTCATGCAGCGTATATTGCGGGGCATGCGACATAAATGAAAGAGCGGCATAGAAATGTCTTGTAGGAAAACCAGAGGGAAGAAATACGGTTTAGGCTTTTTACTAGTCTGTTCCGACTCCAAATTTCTGCTCTTTCCATCTTTTCCTTGGTCTTCCCAAACTACTTCTTCCTCGTGGTGAATAGTTATATGCTGCTTTTGGTATTCTATTCTCAGTCATCCTTGCCAAGTGTTCTTTTCAGTTTGTTCTGTATTTCTCTATTGTTGTTTTCAATTCCTCTATTTTTAGTTGTTGTCTTATTTCTGTGTTATGTTTTTTGTCTGTTCTTTGATATCCTGGAAATAAATATATTGATAAAATGTTAAATTAAGTATCTGGCATATCAGTCGTCCTCAAATAGATTAAATGTTTGCTCCAAAAACTTCCAGTGCCTTAGTTAAAAGTTATGTAGTGAGCTACGTGATGTATAATGCAAATCAGAATGAGAACAATTCTGTCATGCAGCGTATATTGCGGGGCATGCAACATGAATGAAAGAGCGGCATAGAAATGTCTTGTAGGAAAACCAGAGGGAAGAAATCCAGTAGGTAGACCAAGTATGAGATAAGAGAATAACATTAACCAAGATATTTAACATTTTCCAATATTGTTATTTTAATACAGTTCCAATAATGGATCATATTATAATATTATAATGCTATTGTGAAAAGAAAAATTAATATCTGAACCAGGAATCGAACCACACTAGTCTGGAGAACTAGAGGTCCACGGTTCGATTCCTGGTTCAGACAATTTTTCGTTTCACAATATCATTATAATATTAACCAAGATTTCAGATGGGTGAATTATACAGGGTAGGACTGTAAAATATTAGCTGAGACTATGGATTTAGACTTTTGGAGAGCTTATATCCGCGCGGCCATGAACATCCGGGTTTGAGAGTGCCAGTAACTTAATACTATTTCGTCAACCAACTTGTTTGAAATTACCAACTGAAGGAGAAAACTGATAATACACAAATAAAATTAAATATTACGAGCCATTTCTTCAACAATGTATGGTATACTTAAAGCGCAAAGCAATATTAAGAAATATCGATAATTCTTGTATTCAAACTTATCGAGATTAAGCATTATAAGAGCGCCCTTTTCTTGCCACATGTAGGGGAGGAGAAGTGGACATATGTGACAAGGGGGAAGGTAATTCAAGCTGACGTGTATATTATCATTCTTTTTCTCTACTTTATTATAGATTTATCCATTCGTGCACTGGCAGAATAGAATGATTCAGCCAATCATTGTCAGAAAGCCAATACCACGTGATAGATATTGCCCAATCCAATCAATTCCTCGCATCACTGCGTTATCGTATTATTGAGTGACCTTCCACCCTCTCTTTCTCTCCCCAACACAAAAGAAAGAGAGGCATTTTTTTTCTCTCTTCCTTGATTTTTTTCAAAGCAATCTTTCTCGGTTTATACTTAACAGGGAAGATCACAGTATCTGGATATTGATTCTGAGACACGTTTCCTATGATTAGGGTCCCGATGTTCACCCAATGAGTGGGAAAATTGATGCATGTCTTTCCTCAATATTGGATATTCGATACCAACCTCCACGATTAAAATTTTCCCTCTCCATTCAGACTGTATAAAGTCGACATCATTTTCAAGTCATTTGGGAAAAGTAGCAAATTTCCCACGTCCTCAAAATAAAACGATCGCATAATCCATTTTTCTTCCTTTTACTTTTAAAGGCATTACAATGTGTCAAATTAACTCAAATGTTAATAAATATTTAATATATAACAATAATCATCAACCCAGCTACAAGAAACTTGAAATCGAGAGAGATGGCTCAATTAGTGATCATCGAGACTCGAATGCGGGAAGACCCAGGTTAAAATTCTGGAGCTAACTAAACTAAGACTATTTATCAAATAACTTAACACATAATAACTCTCCCATTCCATACCCAGTATATCTCTATTTTCATTGTCGTGCTCATGATCTTTAAATTCCTTCCATCCCAAAATAAGAGGTGCCAGAGAGTGTAACTCTTCCAAAGAGAAGTTACTGATTTGCTATGCTGTGTAAATAATCTCTAGTTTAGTTGAATGCAGGCTTTCAAGGGCGGTAATCATAATGTGGAGAGATTCCGGGCTTTGTGGCCGTGGTCCATTACTGGTGTTCCTATCAGACGTTTCTCCCTCAGGTGCGGAGGGCATCTTCAGTGGCGAGTAATTCTAGGTGTTGTTTCCTGGTCGGAGGCTCGACACTGCGGATGGAGAAATGTCTGGTAGGAACACCAGTAATGGACCATGGCCACAAATCCCGGAATCTCTCAACATTAATCTCTACTTTATCCCAAGTTCATTATTGTTTAATCAATTTTGTATACATTTTTATCTTTTTCACTCTTTTTTTTTCTATGATTATATTATACTTTGTAATTATCTCGTCATAAATCTCTTAAACAGTTTCTAATCAAGCCCAAAAGAAAAAAGAAAAATTGGTAAACGCTTGAGAAAAGAAGATTGTGTCTAAATATACATACTGTACTTCTCCCGAGGGTCGCGGTTTCAAACCCGTCCGAGGGCGATGGATTTCTTTAGGATGGAAAATCCAAGGAAATTTTCAGGCTCGTAAAAGATCCTTAAGCCTGAATGAAAAGGCCTCTAAGCAAAATTTTCCGAATTTTCCCGTCCTAATACTACCTTGGATGTCAGTATGAGGCGGAACACTGACCACGGATCACTCAAATGACATCTGTACGAAAACAAGTGTAACTAAGTTAGTATGGTTCAAATTCTTCCCTGTAGGGGGAGAGCGCCTAAAACTCTGTTAAGGGAAACATGGCTTACAAGAAGACATATGGACTACTGATTCTCAGATATTTTATCTCTGGATTTTTTTTTTTCAGTGGAAGCCGTGCTAGCGTTTATTGATGGTATTCTAATAGCGTATGATCATTACCCATTCGAGCATTGTGTCGTACTATTCTACATTAGGCCTACAAGGAGTCTTATCAAAACTACTCTCACAAGATTTTAAACTAAAAATAAATAAATAATAGTTTTAAAAAACTAAAACAACACGTTTTATTAGAAAACCGAACTAAAAAAATGAAAAATAATTTTAATTTCCAACATGCTTGGGATAAATAATTTTACCATCAAAAGCGTGGGGTGCTCTTTATCAATTAATATATTTGATAATAAACAGATATTGGTAAAAGTAAAGTATCTAAGAAGAAAATGTAAAAATCATAAAAAGCACCCCCACGCTTTTGATGATAAAATAATTTATCCCAAACATGTTGGAAATTAAAATTATTTTTCATTTTATTAGTTCGGTTTTCTAATAAAGCGTGTTGTTTTAGTTTTTTAAAACTATTACTTATTTTTTAGTTTTAATATTTTACAGAATAAGATAAAAATGTAAATATCTTTAAATTCGATTCTATTGTAGTATGAGCTGAAAGTAATACTCTTCTAAAAAAACTCCCAGCCGGATTTGAACCAGCGACCTAAGGATTACAGAAATTATATACCACTAGAGTGTACCGCTCTACCAACTGAGCTCTTACAACGATTGACTAGAAACTCCACAAGTCCGCAACCTATTATACCAGTTTTCATTTTTTTTTTATTTTCTGATGATTCTGGCCAGGATTTTAGAAAACAAATATGAAATTATTATATTGTCACGAGTCCTTTACACGTATACAAAGTTTCAAATCGATCCAATGTTTCTAAGTGGGTGAAAATCGTGTTCAAAGATTCCGTTACATAGATACAAAGACACTTTTTTTGATTTTCTGATGATTCTGGTCATGATTTTAGAAACAAAATATGAAATTATTATATTGTCACGGGTCTTTTACAAGTATGCAAAGTTTCAAGTCGATCCAATGATTTTAAGTGGGCGAAAATCCCGTTAAAAGATTCAGTTACATAGATACAGGTCAAGCTAATAGCGTGTAAAATAGCTATTTTTCCGATTATATGATGTGGTTTTGAAACATGGTCTCTTCCTTTAATAGAGAAGAAAATATTACGTATTTTTAATAAAGTGCTTTGAAAAATGTTTTAACAAAAAGAGCCTATGGAGAAAACTTACATAGCAGTGGTGAAACCTGAGCTGATAACAGCAAATAAATCAATTGGATATGTGACACGAATGAGATTAAAGACGGCATGGAAGCTTTCTTGTAAGAAAACCGAGGGATGGCGCTCAGCAGATAGACCAAGAATGAGGCGGGAGAATAAAATTAAGCATGATTTGAGGGAAGTGGATTAAATAGAGAATGCTTCGGACAGGATGTATGGGGTTCGAGAATGCCAGTCAATCGTATGAGTGCGACGATTCCAGAAAAATATTAAACATTATTCATTAAAAGAAGTTTGTGCTATGTAAAATATATTACATCAACGACCAAATACTTACATACACGCATAAGCTTCAATTTTTTTTTTTCGGAATGGAGACGGAATTGTGCGCGGGTTCTATATTATATTCCTTATTTCTTTTGTGTGATCAGGCTCCAAACTTGACAATATCGCAACAAGCAGCAGAATTCCACAGCAGCTACAGTATATGTGTATCTTTATGCCTACATATGACTCTTTTCCCAATCTCCGAGATGAAGAGAGGGAGGGATACAAAGATGCTGAAATGCAATGTCAGAACCATGTGTGGAGGGGGTGGTGGCTCGAATTTTTAGCTGACTGATGCGAGATCTTGAAAGGCAGCCCCCCCAACCCGCCAAAAAATAGGAAGGATGGGTGGTAAAGGGAGGGATTTTTTTTACCAAAGGATAGATGTTGGGTGGAGACCAATATTGTAGAAAGAGGGTAAGAAAGAGAGCAGATAAAAATGGAATGGAGGGGTGTATGTATATACTATGCTTAGATATTGGAAACACCAATGTATGTGGGATCGAAGGGTGGCTATATGGATGGATACCAGAGCAGATATTTTATATAGATGCTACAAACAAACGAAGCCATGTTGTTTGACGTATAGCCTATCATGCGATGAACATGTATTTCAGTGGCGTTGCATACCATTTAACAATATTTCTATGTTCCTTCCATAATTCTACCTCCTCCTCCTCTTTCTCCTCCGCAATTCGTATCCGACACAGGGTAGATTCGAGGGATGAGATGTGACGATGTCCCTTACATTGAAGGTCTGTGAATTACAATAATGCAAGCCTACCACCCTTGACGCATCATCACATGAGAAAATGTATTCCCCCTTGAGGACTCAAACCAACGTGCGTCTCGTAGCTCTGCGCAAAGACGTGGTACCTAAGACGCTTGGCAACTGTGCAAGACTAGCATGCAACAGATGTAAATAAAAATAAAATCCATGACACGACAGGCCTAGAAGGACCTTAGCCTACCATCCGGCTGCTGGCCTCACATCCATATGTGTCAATCACAGAGGCAGATGATCATCTAGTCAATGTAGGGGTGATATGTGGTCAGCATGCCGAGTCCCCCAGCCGTTATAGCTGGTTTTTTTCAACCTGGAGCCGCTACATATTGTAGCTACTCAAATGTCTCACGATGCTGGGTGGGCACCGGTCTCATACTGGCCGAAATACCATGAGAAACATTTCTTCCCCATGGAGACTCGAACCAGCGCAAGTCACGTAGCTCTGCGCCAAGGCTTCCTGCCTTAACCACTCATCTACGGAGCGGGACGCGACAGATCTAAATTTCGATATCAAATGTCAACGTCAGTGAGGTAGCTTACTTTTGTTGGCGACATAATAAAAACAAATTAAATACATTCAAACTAACTATTATTCTGAGCACAAATTATACACTGTACCTATTTAACGGAAGCCATAGAATATATTATCTAACGCCTTCTTACAACAATATATACACCCCATACGTCCCTTGTGGAGACATGTGAATTCCCTTAGCGGGAATTTCATAATCAAGACTAAATAGTTACGTTTATTTCCATACATAAGTCAGTGAATGATATGTAGTCAGCATATCGCCTCAATGAGACATCTAGTTTCCTACAATAAAATAAGCAAAAAAAATCACATTCTCCATTAAAAAAAAGTCCTCGTCGACTGGAAATCTATCTGCCTTATGAGGTGTTAAATTATACAATTCCAACAGAAGAGAAATAAAAACTTTTCATTAACATTTCATATACACCATGGGTAAAAGTTTGTGTATAAAAAGACTCTCTGCACAATCGACAACAAATTTTTAAAAAAATCAACAAACAACCCATTAGATTGTCTCATAAGTAATATCGCTTATTAATGTAATCTTGTGTGACTGGTGAAATTTCGAATGAATTATTCACTGGGAATTTATTGCAAATAGGCGTGAAGCGATGTGGATCTTTATTCGCAACAACCGTAAAGGAGTTATGAAATTTGGAGACGGAGATACCCGATATTAGTTAATCAAAATAGCGTTCTGTTGCAGAACAACGAGATGCCCCATACTGCAGGAACAATCGTGATAAAAATTCAGGAATTGGGAGGAATCGAACTGCAACCACACCTACCATATAGCTCTGATAAAGCGCCTTCAGATTACCATTTGTTTTGATACATGGCCCATTTTTGCCGTCTGAAACTTCGAGAACATAGAAAACATTGAAGCTGCAGAAGTGGGTTTCAATTATTTGTTTGCATCAATAACCAGAGAACGGTACCGTCCAGGATATTAAACCTCGCTTACAGATGATTATATATATATATATATATATATATAATATATATATATATATGTATATAGTCATATATATGCCGCTGTGGTCTCGAGGTAGCGTGCTGCCTTGTCACGCAGCGGGCCCGGGTTCGATCCGCGGTCGGGGTAGTTTTTCTGGGTGAGGTTTTTATCGGGGTTTTTCCTCACCTGTAAGACAAATGTCAGGAAAACTTTAAGGCCCAAACGGTCCCCGAAATCATATGGCCATCATCATCATCATTCTTCACCGGTCTGGAAAGCAACGGGAAGCTACCACACCTACAATTCCCTAGTAAAGCTACAAGCATAGCATGAAAATGCTATGATTGCAGTGAAGGACCTGCCTTCGGGCAGAATTACTATGGATGGATATATACATATGTACAGGGTGTAACAGGACCTCACCGACAAAATGATAGGGAAAATAGGCCATGCAGAGAGGATCTTTTTTGTGAATGAACACATAGTCGCAAACACGTCGTTTGTGAGTTATGAGCAGATGAAGGTGTTCACCCGTTAAGGGTCGGAATTGAATACAAACAATTGTACGCGTATAATTTTATTGAAAAATACATGTTTTTACAATAAGTATTCAAACAATAAGTGTTTTGACGACGTCAAAAAGAATCCTGCCATGATCGGCCGTGCTGGTCGATCGTTGCTGCGACGATATCAAACATGCATTGAGGCACAGGATCGACTGTTTGAACACTTATTGTAGAAACATGTATTTTTCATTAAAATAATACTTGTACAATCGGAGGCGGTGGACTAGTGGTTATGCTCCTTGCCCCTGGTCCCGAGGGTTGCGGGTTCAAACCCGGCCGGGATCGATGGATTTTTTAGGCTGGAAAAATCTAAGGATCAAGTCCTCCGGGAGGGACTTCAAATCGTGGGTCCCGAGTCTGAAGATTTCAGGCTCGTAAAAGATCCTTAAGCCTGAATGAAAAGGCCTCTAAGCAAAATTTACCGAATTTTCCCGTCCTGGTACTACCTCGGTTTCCTAGATGTCAGAATGAGGCGGAACGCTGACCACGGACCACTCAAATGACATCTATACGAAAACAAGTGTAACTAAATTAGTATGGTTCAAATTCTTCCCTGTAGGGGGAGAGCGCCTATATCTCTGTTAAGGGAAACATGGGCTTACAAAATACAAGAAGACAATTGTTTGTATTCAATTCCGACCCTTATTGATCTGCGCATAACTCATAAACGAGGTGTTTGCGACTATATGTTCCTTCACAAAAAATTATCCTCTCTGCGTGGCCTATCATCCCTATCATTTTGTCGGTGAGGTCCTGTTACACCCTCTGTATACATACATGTGTGTGTGTGTGTGTGTGTGTGTGTGTGTGTGTGTGTGTGTGTGTCTAACGCTCAAGCGCCGAAATTTGTATTTCTTTGGAACCAAACTCGGAATATAGTAATCAATTAAGAAATAAGATGGAGTTCGTTAACTAGAAAAATGGAAACATTAGAAAATAACTTCAAACGAAATTTTAAACATCGCTGTACCGGGGCCAATTTTAGATTTTTCTCTCTAAGTTACTCGATATATGCAACTGAAATAAAACGGGATAGGCATTCTCAAAAAGTAAATAAATAAATAAAGCGAAATCCAACCATTAAAATTGATGATACATATGAAAGAAGTAATTTAAAAATCAGTCTGGCGACCGCCAAGTTTGTTTTCTAGCAAGATAACTGGAAACATACGATTTATTTAAAAAATAAATATATATTCCGCAAAT